>JAQMYF010000026.1:22917344-22935011 GCA_030014195.1 Neosilurus mollespiculum | reverse complement strand
TCTCTCTCTCTCTCTCTCTCTCACCCACACACACACACACACACACACACACACACACACACACACACACACACACAAACACACCTAAAATCCTGACAGTAAGTGAATATTCATTTCTATTAGCGTCAGCTCTGCTTTCGCTCTACTCTGTATCCTCTGACTTGTTTCTCAGTATAAAACAGAATTTGATTATATCTATACAATTTCTATCACATTCATATTTTTTCTTCTTTGTGTTGGCGTATGAAGAAATACCGTTTTTGCTCAATGTGTCATGAAGAATTGGCAGCATTTGAGATTTTGTTTTCTTCCTGTTGACTGCTTCCTATACACCCTATCTATTTCTATTTAGTTCTGTTTATCAGACTGCACCCTTCAACCCAATCCTGTAATCCTAGACTCATCAGCCAGGCTTCTGTTTCATCTGTCCTTCAGTCCTCCTGATCCATATGGAGGTCTGGGGTCATGTCAGTCTGTCCTGACATCAAGCTGAAGCTTAGCTACTGGCAGTGGTTGCCATGGTGACCCTGTCACCTTGCCTAGCTATTTGTTTGAACATGTTGCTAAGCTCGAAATGCCGGCGAGGACCTGAAACTCTTAATACAGGAACAGCAGAGTTCAAGAGTAAATGGAAAGCATGATTATTTATTATTATTATTATTATTATTATTATTATTATTATTACTAAATACAGTTTTATGTATGTGGTATATAAAGTCTTAAAAATGTAATTAGTTTGGTGAAATACTAAGTATTCAAAAAAACAACAACTTCAAATTATGCTCCAGCTCAATCATCTCATCAATCATTAAATGTGTCAATCATCTCAAAATCTATACATCCGTTTATTTGCCCCACCACTTAATATTATTTGGGTCATGGGGAGGCTGAACAATGTCTCAGCTGACTCTGAGTGAAGGCGGGGTACACCCTTAACAGCTCGCCAGACCATCTCAGGGCCAACACACACACACCCCATTCACACTCACATCCACACCTAGGGGCAATTTGGAACTGCTAAGTAGCATAATGTGCATGTCTTTGAATTGTGGGAGGAAACCCACACAATCACAAGAGAATAAAAAATCTCCACACATAAGCACCCTCTCCGTCTAGAACCCAGGACCTTCTTGCTGGGAGGCAAATGTACTAACTACTACAGCACCATGCTGTCATAATGTCTTATTATTATTATTATTATTATTATTATTATTATTGTCTTAATGACATATCTTATTATATTTTAGCGTTGCAAAAATAGTTCTTGTTATGCCGTTGTGCGGCAAAGATGACAAAGGGATGCAATAATGTAAAACTATATACACTTTATTAACACTTTATTAACACCTCAGACACCAGTATCCAAAGTACACTTCCGACTAGCAGGGAGTAACATAGGCTTAACAAGAAAACTAAGGATGCAACAGATCCCATGAGTTACAGCTATACATACAGGACACACAGAACAAGACTTGGTAACGTACCAAAAACAGAGAAATACACATGTATGGTACACCAGCTGGTACACCAGTCCATATACTCCGGGTGCATTTATATAATCCTCTGCATCAGCTGCTTTTTGGAAAATAGATGCGGCCGAATCACCTGCGCCCCTGCTCTGCTTCCTGAGTTTCCTGGTGGTGATGAAATGCAGTAGTTCTTCCGCCTTGTAAAACCTGAAGCGCCAAGAACGAGACTCGTGTGCTTCTTGTGAGCTGCACAGAATACGAGAGTCAGGAGGAGACTGTGACAGTTATGTGCGGATTTTGTGGAAATTTTTCTGACCAGAGCTAGCTGTTTGGACAGGGAGATGATCCGGATCAAATTCTGGATCCAGGAATTCTTTAAAGGATTCTTTTACACTATGGGAGTGGACTAATTTTTGTAAGTGTAGTATTACAGCAGGTGCAGCTAGTGGTGGTGTGTATGTTCTCTTATTTTGTTTCAGCTTGGTGGAGGTTTGCGCTCTCCAGGTGCTCTTGTTTCTACTTGTGATCATTAATTTATTATTTTGTGATCTACACATATCAAATTGATTTAAGGATATATGGATATAAAAGTCAAGACAATTTATGTTTTTTTTCTTATTCCATACTGCATAAATTTCTTGCCAAGGTTTCTCTTTACCCATTCCTATCAATGTCTCAAGCACATCTGTTGCTCTATAATGTCGATGTATAGAACTTTAGTCTGACTTATGCATTCATTGCGCTCTACTGATTCAGAGCATCAGACCTCTGCCATTTGGAATATTCTGTTTGGGCCACTTTAAAAGCTCGGACAAGCAGCAAAGCTCCGACTTCAAACGACGAGCATGAGGGCTCGGCTTCTTTCATGTGCCTGTGCAGCGCAAAGCATCGGTGGGCTTCAAAGTGCCGTGGTCTCATCTCGGTGCGCCTCTGCCAAAATGATGCAAGCTCGAGTGCCATTTGAACACAAGCCAATGTCTCTTTACCCCTCGAACGAAGGGACGCGCTCCAGTTTTGATGTTAAATGGCGTGCACACGGGTGCGTCTTTGTGGGAGTAAAAGAGAGCACAGTGTCACTTTCTTTTCCATCATGTTCACACACTCCACCTAGTGTGAAGGAGGGTGGCCAGTGTGCAGAGCTGTCTCTGTTCATTTTCTCTCCCATTCCATTACTCTTTATCTTACTTGCTGCTCTTAGCGAAATACTTGAGCTTTTGGAGAAAATCAAAGGTTTGTAACTCTTTAGATTAGAGTGGGTTATGAGAGCGTTTCTGGCAAGGAATGAAACTATTGGAGGAGTGCTGTAATACAGTTTACATTTAACATTGTTGAATATTCATGAGAGTGGTATGGTGGCATAGTGGTTAGCATGTCCACTTCACAGCAAGAAGGTCCTGGGTTCGAGTTCCGGGCTCTGGTGTTTGTATGTGTGGTGTTTGCATGTTCTCACCGTGCTTGCATGGGTTTCCTCCGGGTACTCCGGTTTCCTCCGACAGACCATAACCATGCTCAGTAGGCTTATTAGTTGTTCCAAATTGCCCCTAGGTGTGAGTGTGAGTGTGAATGGTTGTATGTGTGTTGGCCGTGCCAAGGCCTAGCGAGCTGTTTAGGATATACCCCGCCTTCTAGAGTCAGCTGAGATGGGCGACAGCCTCTCCCGCCACCCTAATTAGGATTAAAAATGAATGAATGAATCTTAAGGGGCACATTTGTAAAAATCTGAATTTTGTTAGCCTTACATAATAAATAAATTGTCTATCACGAAGTCCCCATGTTTTAAACCATATTATTTGAGTATTATCGGAAATAAATCTACCATCTCTAACCAACTACATTTACAAATTCAACAGTGCTGTGATGTAACGTTAGCAGTTGACTCATTTTATATGCATTTTATATCTTCTCTTCTCTTTCCTTTACTTCTCATTTCTCCATTTTCTTTTCACCTCCAGTGAAACTGACACTTTGCTCATAATACCTGAAATAAATTGGCTGCCGTTTCTATCTGTCTCAGAACCACAGAACTCAGTCTAAAACAGTTGTAACACTTAGAAAGAGATGATAGTATCGCCTGAGAGTAAGTGAGAGTTCATCACCGTTTTGTGTATATACACACCAAACTGAAAGCGTTTACATCGCTCAGGGTTTTTTTTTCCTCTGCAAGTTTATGTATCAGCACCTTGAAATGACAAATTATTTTTTATAATATTATTATAATATTATAATATAATTACTCACTTAGTGCGAGTTCTGAAAGGGGAAGTCCAGTCAGTTGTTTTCGTTCTTTGCTTTCACAGCTTCCTAAAAAAGTGAAACTGAAATGCATTTCCTGTTCCAGGGTGTTTCACTGAGGTCTCACACTCTGTCTCTCTTCTCACCATTTTAATCAGTTACACAGATTATACTGTATTAACTCACTTTGCCTTTCTTGGGGCACCATGGTGACATAGTGCATGTTAGCACGTCTACAGCAAGGAGGTCCTGGGTTTGAGTCCCGGGCACAGGTGTGGAGTTTACATGGGTCCCGGGCTGTGTGGAGTTTGCATGGGTTTCCTCCAGGTACTCCGGTTTCCTCCCACAGTCCAAAGACATGCACTGTAGGCTAACTGGCTGTTCCAAATTGCATGCAGGTGTGAGTGTGATTGGTTGTGTGTGTGTGTGTGGTCTGGCAAACTGTCCGGGGTGTATCCTGCCTTCGCCCAATGTTGGCTGGGATAGGCCCCAGACTCCTAAAACCCCGAATAGGATTAAGCAGCTCAGCAAATAAGTGAGAGTGAGTGAGGGTGTCCCATCAGATACTAAAAGCTAAGATTCATATACTTTTGCCACTCACAGATATGTGATATTGGACCTAGTGTAATATTTTTGTTGGCGGCACGGTGGCGCAGTGGTTAGCATGTTCGCTTGCGGCAAGAAGGTCCCGTGTTTGATTCCCGGGCTCGGGGCGTTTCTGTGTGGAGTTTGCATGTCATCCCCGCGTTTGTGTAAGTTTCCTCCGGGTACTCCGGTTTCCTCCCACAATCCAAAAAACATGCACAGTTGGCGGTTCCAAATTGCCCCAGGTGTGAGTTTGAGTGTGAATGGTATGGAATGTATATGTGTTGGCCCTGCAATGGCCTGGCTGTTCAGGGTGTATCCCGCCTTCCCCCGGAGTCGGCTTAGATGGGCGCCAGCCTCCCCACGGCCGTAATTAGGATTAGGCGGCTTAGAAAATAAATGAATGTTTTAGGTAATATTTATGCAGAAATATGGAACGTTCTAAAGGGTTCACAAACTTTCAAACACCACAGTAATTATAAGTAATTTATTAAATATAAGGTACTATTTTATATTTAGAAGCTTATGTGTGTACAAGCATGTGTGTGGGTGAGTCATACGTAGTAGTAATGTTGACATTTGCGGATGCAGACTCTTCTCTAGCATAGTCCTCCTCTGTGGTTCTGTCCTCAAGGGAAGGGTCACCTTTCAGTGTCACACGATGGCCTCTTATTTTTGTCTCTGACTGTACAAGGGGGGCATTTAATGTTCTCTTGTGGGGTTATAAGAGAAGAAAGGAGCTGTAGGAAGTATGAACATAATGCACTGCCAATATCTGTATCTGTACCAGCTTAATGCTTCAAATATTTTCATATCTACAGTATATTCAGATAAAAATCTTTATATTTTTAGATATAAAGAAGAAAACAAGAAATGGAAATGCAGTTCGTCAACTGTATCTGCATCACTCCAGTTCATTCATTCATCATTCATACACTTGTCGAAGCGCTTAATCCTAATTGGGTTGTGGGAAGGATAGAGACTATCCCATCCAACTTTTGGAGGAGGCAGGGCACCCTAAACAGCTTACCAATCAATAGCAGAGCCAACAAACGCACCACCATGCTACCCCACTTCTATATACATGATTGCAGGACTTAATGTATGCCATCCCTTCCACTCCAAAAGCACACCCAGTTTTGCTCCCTTGGCTCTGTAATCTTGGGGATTTAAACTCATGATCTGCTGTCTAAAATAAAATATATATCACAAGGGTCCAGATGCTCCTGCCGAAAGGACCATTTCATAATTTGCCAATATAGAACAAGCATAGCAAGTTTGAAATCTTCAGCTTCAGTGCACGGCAAGTAAATGTCAGGAAACCTAATTTACAGTTTTGCCTCTGTGACCTTGAAAAACAGGTCAAGGTCACTCACACACAAATTCATCCTAGCACTCAAAGTAGTGAGCCTGCATACCAAGTTTGAAAGCTCCAGCTTTAGTGTGCGGCAAGTAAATGTCCGGAAACTAAAGTGTGATGGACGGACGGGACCCATTCCTAGAGCTTCCAAGCCACTTTGTGGGGGCGGGAGCCAAAAAAGTAAACAGTAGCAACAAATAGAGGGCCCCATAGCCCCAATTTGCAAAGAAGAATTTATATGTTCATCCCAAGTTCCAATTTGTTTCATCACCCTGGTGATCACCATGAAGTACTCGTCATTATCTTTTGCCATAATGATGCAGTGTCTATCTGCCATCCTAAAAAGGCTATAAAGTCTTGCCGCCCCTCAGTGATGGTACCACAATGCCCACTAACAGACAAAACAAGCACTTGTTGAATAATTAAAGGCATTAATCATATCTGTCTACATTCAGCTTCTCTTATTTCTATTCAAACATACTCCAGAGAGCTTGTGGGCTGTGAAATACTGTGCTCACACAAGGATTTAATAAACGAATGCTCCTGACTGCTACTGGAGAGGAGAAGGCGGGGGAGACTGGAGGTTAGGGAGGAAGCAGAACGCGGAAGGGAGGAAATGAGCAGGGTGGAGATGAGTAAAAAAAAAATCTGTAGTTAAAACAGACTTGGGTTGTTGGAAACAGAGCCCTTTTTTACTCCTTTCATAAACAACCTGTGAATTTATTTGATTTTATTATTATTATTATTTTTTTGTTGTTGTTGTACGAATTTAGCGGAGTGATGACAGAAGGCACTGGCATAGGTTTGGGTGAGGTGGATTTAAAAGCTACGTAGCTGCATTTACTCTAGGGCAAAAAAGCTATCTGTTCTGCACACAGCTTGAATTCCCCCATGTGTGTTGATAGGGTTTGTAATTTTATTTTATTGTACTCATTAGGCGCGGCATGGTGGCGCTGTAGTTAGCACGTTTGCCTCACAGCAAGAAGGTCCCAGGCTCGATTCCGAGTCTCGGAGCATTTCTGTGTGGCGTTTGCATGTTCTTGCAATGCTTGCGTGGGTTTCCTCCGGGTACTCCGGTTTCCTCCGACAGTCCAAAAACTTGCACAGTATGCTGATTGGCTGCTCCAAATTCCCCCTAGGTGTGAGAGTGAGTGTGAATGGTTGTGTGAGTGTTGGTCCTGAATGGCCTTGCGAGCTGTTCAGAATGTACCCTGCCTTAACCCAGAGTCGGCTGAGATGAGCGCCAGCCTCACTGCGACCCTAATTAGGATTAAGCGGCTTAGAAAATGAATAAATGAATGTACTTATTAGATATACAGTGCAAGCACAGTGGAGTTTGTCTTAAGAAGTCAGAAATGTGGTGCTTTCTAGCATTCCCACTACACATTTTCCTAAAGGAGAAGGAAAGATGTGATTATATGGAGTGGTGTGAGATGGAAGAGTTAAGAGAACGGTTTTTGAAAAAGACTATGGCTCAATAGGAGTCTCACGCGTTCAGTCAGAGCCCGTGTGTCTGTCCCTTAACCTCTATGAGCTCCACTGCACGCTGATCGAGCATCATGGGACTTGCTTTTATTGTCTTGTACATGTTCTATTCAGTTACTCCCGGTCTTAATGTCAGGGGACGGAAGACTCTGTTTGTGTCTGCAATCATTAGTATCTGTTAATACTTTGCGTCACCTGAATACCCGGAAAACTGAGCATGTTACATCTATTTGCATTTAAATGTATTCGTTTGTTAGAGGCTTTTAATCCCAAGTGACTTACAACCGAATGTAGGATGTAATGCATGCATAAAGGTGTTAAGTACAAGGGTGGGCTGAAAGGTTCATATTAGTCCATCTCAACCTCAGGATGAGAGCTTCCACACCTAGGGGATCCAAGCACGGCAACACCTATAGAATAAGTATGTAGACCACAGGGGCGGCTGTGAGAAAAAATAAGCCACATTTGGTCAAATTCGTCCAAATCACAACATTACTGGGTATGATTTAAATCACCTGTGTCCAGAAGATCTTAAAGGATGATATAGTAGAAACCTGTATTTCTTTGCGTTGAATTGCTGGAGTGTATAATTTGCTAATTGACCCCAGGATTTATAGGTACATTCACTGCCTTACACGTTTGCATTGGGCGCAACGCCACATAAACCATGACAAAAGAAGACAAAGCACAAATCTTAAGAGCCCATTCAGTTCACCTGTTATTGATCAGGGTAAGGACAGTGAATTAATGCTTCCTCTTGGATGCCTGAGAGTTGTCAGCTTCTTGCATCAATGTTTTGACCCTTTAGTCACCTTGACACCATAGTTGCTCTACAAGACTTCAGAAATCCCAGTGAGAAAGTCCTCTCCTGCCTGGACCAGTAGCAAACCAGCTTAATATAATATATGGCAACAGTGTGGTGTCAAACACATTTCTCTGTACCAGGCCTCTTAAGAGCTATTGCTTCTTCCCTCAAGAGCTATTTAATGCTTCATACAAACTGTATACAACACTTTAGACTCTATTGCCTATCACTTGTAATGTAGAATAATACTGCATATAGGATTATGCTGAGGCTTAAATTTAGTGTAGCATTGTCCCAAACGTGACACAATAAACATGATTAATAATAGTGTATGCATCTGTTTTTGCAACCACAAATGTTTTCCTGGGAAGGCTGCATGGTTCGACAGCCCACTAGACCGACAACCCATTGGTCTGACAGCCCAGGTAATATAAGATGGGCACCTTGCTTAAATCACTTGGGCACCCTTCTCAGCTCATTTGGGTTAGGGTTAGGGTTAGCTCTGTAGTACCAATGGGCTGCAATTGTTGGACTAATGGGCTGTTGGACCAATGAGCTGTCGGAATATAGGGCTGTAACCATGTTACAGATTGCAGTTGCATTTGGCAGATTGTAACCAATCTGCCAAATGCTGTAAACTTAACCATGTTGTCTTGTGGCCTGCTGCAAACATGTAATAAATTCCCAACAACTGCTTCAAACAAAACTTGTTTTTTAGTTCCTAAACAATATGCACAATCATACAGGACTCCCTCAGCTATTTCTGGTGGTTTCCCCATTTAAAAATAGCCTTGGGGGCACTGGGTGCCATTTTGGAGTAGCGCTATCTTGAATTTTGTACCGATTTTTAGATCCAACAGAACCAGAAAGTAGTGCATTATCGTAATACTTTCATTTGGCTTCCTATGGACAAATGATGTTTGTCATCAAAGTAAACATTTCAAGACAAAAAGAATCATGTTGGTTGCGGGAGCTTAAAGTTGGTAACTTTTTAGCTGTTGACACAAACTGTTATATTGGTTGAAATGGTGTTTACACCCTGACAGCAATGAATCACTTATGAGATCTGAAAAAGGTCAGACGAAAATCCATCATTTGCAATCCACTGTAATCTTGTCAAAACGCCAACCAATCACTGCCTAAAAAATATCCAACTGAGTGCTTTTATGTTTCCCTGCTCATGCATGACTGTACCAACTGAAACATCAGTCAGAGCGGGTATTGTGCATTTGGACAGGGGGGTGCGGCTTTGGAAGGGCAGTGGAGCGTAAACCAGAGCACTAAAGAGATGCTAGTTTAAAATTTTGCTAGCTTTCCAAAGTACCAACCCCAGCATCAAAACTAAGCTAATTTATTAATATCTGTGATCCCGAGACGGCCACTCACGGAAGCGCAAGGTGGTAGTGGAAATTACCGGAAATAGCCAAGTGGATAACAGAAACTGTCTTAAATAATTAGCTGAATGTCCATGTCCCAAATATAAAGGTACCCATGGTGCAATGCAATGCCCAGCATGTCTCCCCCACCACCAAAAACATATCTTGACAGAGGGTTTTCCTGAGTGTTGCACAATTGAGTGTTGTTTTGGTTCTTTCTCCATCCCTTATCCTGTGATTTGGCTTTGTGATCACCTTCTTTGTATATTTCTTGACTAGTTGGTCTATCCTCATTGTGTATTTCCTGATTCTTTTTCTGGTTTTGATGCCAGATCTTTTCCTATATCCATAGTAACCTATATCTAAATTTTAATTTATTAATTTATATTATTTCATATCTTACACCATAGATTACAACTTTATTTTGTCAATGTTTAAAAGTTTTCCACTGGAATCTAGAGCACAGATGTACACGTGCAGTACAGGAAATTTTGGCAAGCCAATAAGATTTCAGCTTTCAAGAGCCTGTAGCATGGTTCCTGGAGAAATGTGAATGATAGCAGAAGCTTCATGGCCTTTGGGCAAAAGGCCTGGGGTTCAAAATACACAAGAACTATCATATATATGAAACCATATTACTTAGATACAACCATTAGCTGATTTCTTACATATTCTATGCTTAAATCCAGCTTATCCTGGAACACAGTGAGCCACTGAGAAGCATACTACACTGAATCTGTACAGTATTGTAAAGGAAGTCTTTGCTGTAACATTGGTTTGAGTTGCACCATCTAATAAGGTTCACGGGGTGGTCTCAGGAGAAACCATCCCATCTGGAGGTGAGAATGGAAGTTACTGTAATATGAACACCAAAGCACTTCCTTTATCCCCAATCCGCTCTCTATTTTTCTGTAGGCGCTTCATTATTTTGACATCAATCAAATTCATCGATCTCTGCAATGTTTATCTAAAGCTATTATATTTGTGTCAAATTCACAGACAAATGTAATTTTACTTAATGAAACCTGTAAACATGTCCAGGCATAATGCAGTATGAATTGATAGTTGCTCACATGATGAACTGTTCACATTATCATGCTGGTTTTTAGGAACAGGGCACCGAACACCAGGAGGCCTTTTAGTTGCCATGGCAATTGATTTGGTTCTGTGTCTCCGTGCTGTATGCGCAATGACTGGAGAGGGGGAAGTGTGGCGCTGTATAAAATAATCTTTTATTCTTGTGTTTGTGCTCAGGAAATGATAGCAATGGTGTCACCGAGGGAAAGCTTGCCCTGACAAAACGGAATCAAACCGAGCATAACCAAAATACTACACCTTGTCAAAAACGAAGAACTACACCAGTGTGTATGACTCTAAAATAATATCCATAATTAAAAATGTCCTTCTGCTATTTTCTTTCACTCTCTCACATTTGCTGAGCCACTTAATCCTGCTACGGTCGTGGGGAAGCTAAAGCCTGTCTTAGCTTACACTGGGTGATCCTGCTATTTTAAACAAATATATAACTGGGTAGCTCACTGCTACCAAGCTCGCCTGCACTTGTTACAGGTAGACGATTAAACTTCACTGAAATCTACATATAGCACCAAAAGTTAAAATATTCTATTCCTCATTTACCAACCTTCATTCATTCAGTTTCTAAGCTGCTTAATCCTAATTAGGGTTGTGGGGATGCTGGGTCCTCTCTCAGCCGATTCTGGACGAGGGTAGGGTACAGCCTGAACAGCTCGCCAGGCCATTGCAGGGCCAACACACATACAACCATTCACACTCACACCTAGGGGTGATATGAAACAGCGAATTAGCCTACTATGCATGATTTTGGACTGTGAAGGAGGAAACCAGAGTATCCAGAGGAAACCTACGCAAGCATGGGGAGAACATTATTACACAAAATTCCCCAGGCAAGGTAATTGAACCCAGGACCTTCTTGCTGTGCCACAGTGCCTCCTGCATCACCAACAATCACAACTAAATTATTATATTTATTGCCACCCTAAATAATATTACTGATTAATAAAAGAGTTTTTTTTTTTAATTCACCAGCAATGATTCTTGGGATTTTTCTTTTTTTTCTGCTTCTCTTACTATCCTCCATATTATATATCATTAATTCATTCATTTTCTAAGCCACTTAAACCTAATTAGGGTCGCAGGAAGGCTGGTGCCCATCTCAGCTGACTCTCGGCCATCTTAGGGCCAACAAAGACACAACCATTCACACGCAAACTCACACCTAGGGGCGATTTGGAAAAGCCCATTATCCTACTGTGCATATTTTTGGACGTCGGGAGGAAACTGGAGGACCGGGAGGAAACCCAGGCAAGCACAGGAAGAAAATGCAAACTCAACACAGAAATGCTGAGACAGGTAATCAAACCCAGTACCTTCTTGCTGTGAGGAGGATGTGCTAACCATTGTGCCACCCCCCTTATTATATCTGTCTGTAAAAACTAAGACAAATTTTCAGCAAAATTTAGTTAGGACTGTTTGTGGACTTCTTTTGACAAAAAATTGAAAGAAATTCTTTGACAGGGAACTTAGCTCTTCAAGCGGTGTCAACCTTTGAAAATAATATTGTTAAGTTCATGCAGTTCAAAAGTATGTTTGTCATTATAATTCTTCATCCACTGGATTAAATTCTAAAACACATGCAAGCAAGAATATGTGGCAGTTCTACTTCAGGCTGCCAGGATGCATTAAGCAGATTTTTTTTTTTTTAAAAGTCAAACAGTAGGACCGTTTTGATCTGTACTTCTACCTTAAACTGTGCTGCATACTCTCCGAATCACTTTGCACTAATACATACATTAGCACATCCTGCCTGCTTCAGTGATCTGTAAAATCTACACTGAGAAAAAGCTGCTGCTTGCTCCAATCTCTGCCCTTCCTCCCTCACAGCCTCGTTTTGTTCCCTCCCTTAGGCTTTTTCTGCCATGTCCCCATCCTTAACCTGACATTTAAATGTTAACGCCTGTTCAGATCTAAGGAAAGCTGCTATTATGGTCAGGGTCATTCCCTGTCATGCTGGGCCTTGTCCCAGTGTCCCCCCATGTCAGGGACCTCATTTTTCTCTCTCTTCAAAGGGGCCAAAGCTTCTAAGGCCCACTGTGGCTGATCTAACTACACGTAATGCCACCTAATACTCTTAAATGCTTGGTTTTGATTAATTCTACTCAGGGCACATGGAGGTTGGTGCCTATCTCAGCAGACACTAGGTGAAGGTGGGGTACACCCTAAACAGTTTTGCCAGACCATTGCAGGGTAGCACACACAACCAATCACACTCACACCTCGGGGCAATTTGGAACAGCCAATGTGTCTTTGGAGGGTGGGAGAAAACCAAACCACCTGGAGGAAACCCACTGAAGCAAGAGGAGAACATGCAAACTTCACAAAGAAAGGCCCAAGCCCATGGAATCGAAGCCAGGACCTCCTTACTGTAGCTAACCACTACGCCACTGTTTTATTTTCATCGTCATCATCTTCTTCTTCTTCCACTTGGTCCGGGGACAGGTAGCGGGACATGGAACAACAGCCTAAGCAGTGAGGTCCAGATGTCCCTCTCCTCAGCCACTATCTCAAGCTCTTCCAGGGGGGGGGCACAGAGGCTTTCCCAGACCAGCCGAGAGACACAGTTCCTCCAGCGTGTTCTGGGTCGACCCAGGGGTCTCTTCTCGGTTGGACATAACCCAAACACCACGCCAGGGGTGCATTCGGGAGGCATTCTAATCTGATACCTCAACTGGCTCCTCTCAATGTGGAGGAGCAGCGGTCTTACTCTGAGCACGTCCCTGATGGCTGAGCTTCTCACCCATCGTAATTGCATTTATATTTAATTTATTTTAATTGTATTATTGTTAATATCGTACAAGCTCTTTTAAAATAACTTATGGTGGATGCTGCATAACTGTGATGTTATCTTTAAATAGACATGTATTTAATATTTATTGAAGGGAGTCTCTGGTGTAATGTTTACCAGCATAACATGGATGTTGGTGAAAAACTGCTCATCTCCTGGGAGTTTCACACAACCGTCGACATCTAATCTAAACAGAATTGTGTTGGGGGGGGGGATATCGTCCAGTGATTGGCAGCCATGTAGTCTGAAGCATCTCATTGATGGAAGAGGTCAGAGCAGTATAGCCTGGCTGCTTTTTCTGCAGAAAGGAAGGCTACAGTAATGCAAATAGAAAAGCATTTCAGGACACACAATGTGCCAAGCCTTGATGCGGATGAGCCACAAGCACAGAGGATTATACTGGTCCAATATCCAGTAAAGTGTCTATATACAGTATGCACAAAGAAAAACAAAAATAATGTTCATTGGCCTGTGATGGCCTGGCGAGCTGTTCGGGGAGTACCCCACCATTGCCCAGAGTCAGCTGGAATGGGCACAAGCCTCCCTGCAACCCTAATTAGGATAAATTGGCTTAAAGAATAAATGAATGAATGAATGCTTGTTGACCAATCAAAACCAACTTAATACCAACCGGCTTTATGCACTGCTTTCAGTGTAATATTTATAATATCTGTGCTTTAATATGCAGTGGGCAGCATGTCAGCGTAGTAGTTAGCATGTCCGCCTCACAACAAGAAGGTTCTGGGCTCGGCAAGATCATTTCTATATAGATTTTACATGTTCTCCCTGTGCTCATATAGGTTTTCTCCAGGTGCTCTGGTTTCCTCCCATTCACATTAGGATAATTACCTTTTGGTATGAATTTGAGAACATGGAAATGCATGGGCGCTGACAGACTTCCTAGCAACTGTGACACCCCAACGACCCCCTTTAGTGGTTATGCGAAAAGTAATAGTAATAGTAGGATATTGTGATATTAAAGGGAAAGCCATGTGACCGAGTACAGCATCCTGCTATTACCCATTGCAGCAGGGCCGCATCATAGACCTGACAGTGCTGCTAGGATGTTAACATGGAGGCTGTATTCTCGCTTAGTCCGATCTTTCCATAAATAGTCCATGAACAAAGCCACACATGATTCATCTCACTGTGTTGTCCATCTCTGTGTGCTTTCTCAGTTTGATGCTGTGCTTCGCTGAAGTTGAGGCCGTGTCACCTTCCTGTTACTATGGTGACAGACAATGAACCATACCCGGCATGGCTTACGCTTTACGAACACTTGTCTCTCCTTTTTTCCATCACGGTTTTGGTGGAGGTGGGGGTGGGGATGTGTTGTTGTGGGCTGAGCCTTCAATGAGTCTCCGACTTCTTGTTAGTATCTGTGGTCCACCTTGACATGTCATCTATAGTTATTAAGCCCCTTATTGGCTACTGAATACAGTGCAGTGAAAAATCATAGGAGTTCACAGCTTATTTTAGTGTAAAATGTAATTTCAATGAAATCTTATGCTCAACAAGCCGCTCATCTGAAATTACATCCAGCAATGGAGTATTACTATCTCAGCGTTAAATTATCTCTTGTTATTTTTTATTCATATTAGTTCTTACAGAAGCAGTTGCATCACAAGAGCTCAATAGCAATCTATGCTGGCCTGTTATAGCTGATAATCTCTGACCTGGCTGCATGTAACTGGCAAACAATTTCCACTGCTACTGACCCTCATCACTCACTCACTCATTTGCTGAACCGCATAATCCTACTAGGGTCGCTAGGAGGCTGGAGCCTATCTCAGCTGACGCTAGGCAAGGGCGGGTACACCAGGAACAGCTTGCCGGATCATCGCAAGCCCAACACACACAACCATTTACACTTACATCCACACCTTGGGGCAATTTGGAACTGGCTGTCTTTGGACTGTGGGAGGAAACTGGTGTACCCAAAGGAAACCCATGCAAGCATGAGGAAAACATGCAAACTACACAGAAATGCCTCGCTGAGCCTGGGACTCAAACCCAGGTAGATGTGCTCACCATTACGCCACTAGACCTCCATTATAGTGTCATCAATCTAAAAACTTATGAGGATGGATATGAAAAGTTCATAGGCTGACTATGATGCAATGGCTGAATTGAACCCAATGTGGTTTATTTTTTAAATAGTCTCCCCTGCAGTCTGGGCATGTCTTTCATTGGTGCTGCTGTGCTTGGATCCCATTGGTGCAGAAGTTCTCATCCTGCAGGTGAGATGGATTACTATGAACCATTCAGCCCACTCTTGTATTTACAAACCCATTGGATTGCAGTGGTGGCTCAGTGGTTAAGGCTCTGGATTACTGATCCGAAGCCCAGGGACTCAAGCCCCAGTACCACCAAGGTGCCACTGTTGGGACTTTGTGCAAGGCCCTTAACCCTTAATTGCTGTAAATTGTACGAAAATTATAAGTCACTCTGGATAAGGGAATCTGCCAATTGCTATAAATTCCACTCAGTCAGAATTTGTTCATTGTTCTCTAACAGCACCAACTCAGACTGCAATAAATGATATGCATATTGTAATATCTGTCTACATACTCTATATTGATGTTAAATTAGATTATTTGAAATTGTTTTTTAAATGGTGGGTAATATTGCATTAAGGACAGCTGTTTGTATGAGAAACTCACTAAGCCTCATTCCAGAGAAATCCAGCCCTTAAGGGAAAGTTAAAGGGAGAAGAAAATTAGTGTTTACAGTTAAAAATAACCGAGAAACAATATTGAAAAAAAAATATTATTAGGAAACTTCGTTTCTGGGCTGCAATTTGTATGGGAGAATACATGCAATTATTCTCTCACTGTGTCTCTGCAGCTTTTATTTAGAATGGCACAGTGGTGTAGTGGTTAGCATGTCCACCTCGCAGCAAAAAGGTCCTGGGTTCGAGGGTCTGGCGTTTCTGTGTGGAGTTTGCATGTTCGCCTCGTGCTTGCATGGGTTTCCGATACCAGATCATCGCAAGGCCAACGCTCACACAACCATTTACGCTTTCCCTCACACCTAGGGGCAGTTTGAAACAGCCAATCAAGCTGTTTGGATGTGCATGTGTTTGGACTGTGGGAGAAAACTTGAGTACCTGGAGGAAACCCACTCAAGCACATGCAAACTCCACATAGAAACGGCTGAGTCTGAAATAGAAGTACATGATTGTGTGTGTGTGTGTGTGTGTGTGTGTGTGTGTGTGTGTGTGTGTGTGTGTGTGTGTGTGTGTGTGTGTGTGTGTGTGCTAATCTAAATGAGTTTGTATCCTGTGAAAAAAATTATACACACGTGCTTTCTCTGAATTGAGGAAATTCATTTTTATACAGTATAATGGACAACACGGTGTAATAAATACATTTCATCGTGTGATTCAGTGGTGATATAAATCAGAAATTGATTGTGCATTTTAAGCCCTGATCAAAATGTCAGATATGTCAGATGTGGAGCAGAAGTTGAAGTAAGAGCCGTTCTGGTGCTGCGTACGTCTGTCCATCATGTCATAGATCAGCATTAAACTAGTAGCAGTTATGACAGGGAGATGTTCAGGGCTGTGTATGGAGTGTTGGTTTTGCTGGTCGTTTTGTCAGCTAGCAGGTGTGCGTGTGCCAGGAGAGATCAGACCTGCTCTGTGTGGGCTAGTGGAAAAAAAAACACATTTTGCTTTAGAATGGTTATTTATTTATTTATTTACTTACTTACTTACTTACTTACTTACTTACTTATTTATTTGCATGTGTTTTCTAAATTAACATTCATACTTTTATTTATTTATGTATTTATTTATTTATATATATATTAATATTATTATTATTATTATTATTTATTTATTTATTTTTATTTTTTATTTGCTCCACTTGCACCACTTAATTCTGTTACGCTCAAGGGGAGGTCTGGAGCCTATCTCAGCTGACATTAGGCAAAGCCAAGGTACACCCTGAAAAGCTCCCCAGACCATCACAAGGCCAAAACACACACACACACACACACACACACACACACACAACCATTCACACTCACACTTACACCCAGGGGCAATTTGGAACAACCAGTTAGCCTAATGTATGCATGTCTTTGGAATGTGGGAGGAAACCAGCGTACACAGAGGAAACCCACGCAAGCACAGTTTGAACATGCAAACTCCACACAGAAACACCCTTGCCAAGCCTGGGACTAGAACACAGGACCTTCTTGCTGTGAGGCGGACACGCTAACCACTGCGCCACCATCCCGCCCTGTAAACTTTTGTAATAGAAAAGAACATGATTCAAGGGATTTTGTATTCATATACGCATGACAGTCTGGGAAAATGTTCATGGAAAAAAAATTTGTTATACTGTATTGTATATAGTTATGGGGTTTGCGTGTTCTTGTCGAATTTGTGTGGGTTTCATCTGGGTAGTCCAGTTTCCTCCCACAGACCAAAGACATGCATATCAGGCATTGTTCCAATATATATA
>JAQMYF010000026.1:22874992-22905789 GCA_030014195.1 Neosilurus mollespiculum | reverse complement strand
AATCAGCAATGGTTCTTTTACATGCCTCTCACCATAAACAGTGAGAGACATGGCCGGCATTTGATAACCCAGTTAGCTGCACTGGGGACAATGGAAAAATATTTTTCAGATTTCATAGTCGTCAGCACTGCTTTAAAGTGAAATGAATGGAAAGCTTTCCAAACTCTCTTGTTATACATGAACACGTGTATGTTTTCATTGTCAGGTTGTTTTTACTTACATTTTCTAAGTTGTAATCTGCTAAAATTTGTTTAATAGTTTGCATTAGCCTTCTAGAAAAGGCTGTTGTTTCATTCTCACGAGATGGGATGTGAATCCATTAGTTCATATAAGGCAAGTTAATGGCAAAAATGACAGTACACAGATATTAAACTAACAAATCAGATAAATATAAATGAAATAAAATAAAACTGGGCACATCTATAAATCATACATGCTTTTGTTTATATACATCAAACAAGTGTTAACTCATACATATGAAAGAAAAGAATACCGTGCCATAAATTTATGTACAAATTAGTGCTGTATTACTAATGAAAAATAGAAAAACTTTCAGATTCTCTTCGTGACAATCACTTAGACAGCTTGGAAGTGAAACAACGATTGGTCGGCAACTCTGTTGTGGGTTTTGCTTCCATTCATGTCTGTGCTCATGCTTACATACGTATAGGTTTGTTTTCGCGTACTGTATGTGAGTCATAAGTCTCAGGTTGATGTTTATCATGAAGTGTTTCACAGGAAATTAAATGCAGCTCTTTATCTGAGCTGCTGGAGACTCGCTAAGGTTTCAGTATGATAGCTGTAATGGGAGAGGAGGAGCTGATTGATCATGCCCTTATTCCTATGAATTCAAACGTCATGTTGAATTATATGATGTTTAATATCACAGGGCATTGTAGTAATTTTATATATATACAGTATATATGTATTTGCAAAACAAAGCATTATATTCCTGCAGTATGTTTCTTAAATCGTGTTTCTTCACCATCATTTTGGTTGAACGGTTTCTGTGAATGGCACTGTATGAGGGTCCCAGCTGCTTGGCACTATGTGTAATAAGGTTTAGCTGTCTTTGTTGACATAGTGCCTATTTAGTAACTCATTCCTTGCTAAGCCGTTCCTCTCTTTCACAGCTGATTGTGGTCCGCACCTGCCTTTTTGTCTTATCTCTTAATTTAAGTTTCAAGGCTTTGTGTTCATTTTAAAAAGCCCGAACTCACCAGAATTGTTTTGTCCAATCTAAATTAAAATTAAAGCGCCATTAAGGCAGGTGAAGGAGCTCTATTTCTAGCCTAAAGAAATTTAAATCCACCTAGAAATTTTGCGCGCACTGCAAATTATTTTCATGCACATTTCATGATGAGCGTGTCGAGCCTAAGAGCAGGCTAGCTCTGAGACATGGAGAAGTGCTAATGATGTGAGACTTCACAGATATTTTTGTTGTTTTTAGCAAAAATAACTAAAAAAAAGAACATTGGCAAACAGTAGAGAAAGGATAAAGAAAGATGGTGAAAGAATAAAGAGGGAGTCATCTCTTCTGGAGAAAGGTTATTTATATGTGAAGATAACAGCCAAACAAATACGCCACTCCCTTCAGTGCACCCCTAGAAGCTCCACCCCCAAATTAAGGGACACCACTACCAAGGCAATCACTCTAAAAGCGAAAATCTCCCCTCCAGTCTATCAGCAACATAATGCATTTTTACTGTACACAAGTAAAAACACACCCTGTTGCTGATTGGCTGGAATAGTGTTGTGTGGCTCAGTCTAAGCCCCTTTGTCATTTCCATTGTTTTCAGCGCCACTCAGAACAGACAACAAGAGGATATTTTCACCAAATTTGACCAAGTTTTGTGTGTTATTTATGAATAGTAATTGAAGATTGATGTGTTCTTTGCTGCATCGATTCAACAGGTTAAAAATGTTCTGAAACATTCATCAGTCAAGTACATTTTTTAAATTATTAATATCTTCATATTAATATATGAAGCAGCAAAGCAGCAGCAAAGAAACTCTGTCAATATTTTCGATTGAACTAATAAAACACATGAAATGTCGGTTATCATGCCATTGTTTCAACAAACTTAAGCAACATATCAGGGAAGAAAAAGTCCATTGTTAGGATAACTTGCTCATTCAGTACATTTGCAACATATTAATGTTGCTGAGCCTCGACCTGACCAGCTGGGGCAACAATGCCATGTACTCCATAAAAATATTAGAGTGTGTGACTTTTTTTTTTTTGCCCAGACAGTGTATAAAGGGGTTTACATTGTTGACCACATCCCTCCAAGACAACAGTTACTTAAGCTCTAATACCAATGGTCTCTTTGATTTGGATTGTTGAAGTACAGTAGTCTTTTACGGGTTGGACAGTGACATAGTGGTTAGCACATCCAGCTCACACCAAGCAGGTCTTGGGTTCAAGTCCCTGGCTCGAGCGTTTGTGTGGAGTTTGCATTTTCTCCCTGTGCTTGCATGGGCTTCCTCTGGGTACTCCAGTATTAAGACAGTGCGAAGACATGCACATTAGGCCAATTGGCTGTTCCAAACTGACCTTAAGTGTGGATTTGAGTCTGAGTTGTGTGTTGGCGTGCAATGATCTGGCAAGCTGTTCATGGTGTACAACGCTTTTACCCAGTGTCGGCAGAGATAGGCTCCATCCTCCCCGCGACCCTAGTAGGATTAAGCGGCTCGAATGAGTGAGTGAGAGGCAGTATGTGAGTGAATAATCTTTTTCAGACAACAGCAACAACAACAAAAGGAAAATATTTAATAATGTGCATTGCAGACTTGCAGACATCCACTTACTGTAGAAATAACCTTTCACTGCAAAGCAAATCGAAGAATCGTGGTAACCATCAATCATTCTAAGCACTAGGGTGGACTCCAGTTATGGCCTATTTCACTGAAATACTCAGCAAACCAAAATGAAGATGAAACAGGTAAAAGAAAATGGGCTTCGTAATGACTATGAATCATTTAGAGCAGAGACGAGAGACATTTGTGGAGAGATTCTAGCGGTGTGTCCGCATTCTCTATAGACAAAGATTCACAGCATGTCATAGCGCTCTGAAAAGAAGCCTTCACTTTCTGTCCTCCCTCTACAGTGACAGCACCCTTCAAGAGGTCTCTTCACTGGAGAACAATAGCCATGTTTGAATGATGTACAACGTATGTGTGTGTGTGTGTGTGTGTGTGTGTGTGTGTGTGTGTGTGTGTGTGTGTGTGTGTTTTGGCTTGTAGTAGGAATAAATTATTGCGGTATGCTTCTGGGAATGACAGAGTATAAAGGAACCTAGAATATAGGATACTAGTATACTGAGATGAGTCATGTAATGCACCACAGATTACATTTTGTTAAGAAGAAAACACAGTGGGTGTGCTCTTGGAAGAAAAAAATCAGCCACAGAGCAATGTGATGCCTTATCACTCTGAATTTGATTATTTGTCCGTTCCAGTGTGTATTAATACGTTTTATTCCTCTTTTACCTCATCAAGTTGCCAAAGATTGCATAATAAAAGCATGCATTTCTTTGCATATCAAAACACGCTATTGTTATTACAGTCTTCACACTCACTCATCACTCATTTGCCAAACCACTTAATCCTACTATTAGGGTCACGGGGAGGCTAGTCTATATCGGTTGACACTGGACAAAGGCAGGGTACACCCTGAATAGCTGGCCAAACCATCGCAGGGTCAACACACACAACCATTCACACTCACATCCACAACTAGGAGCAATTTGGTACAGCCAGTTGTGCTAATGTGCATGTCTTTGGATTGTCGGAGGAAACCAGAGTACCTGAAGGAAACCCACACTAGCACAGGGAGCACATACAAACTTCGCACAGAAACGCCCAAGTCGAGCCCGGGACTCAAACCCAGTAGCTTCTTGCTGGGAGGCAGAGGTGCTATGCCACGGTGCCACCCTTACTATAGAGATGATTATGTATAAAACTAAACACATTATGAGAGTGAGTGTGAATGGTCATATGTGTTCAGGGTGTACCCCGCCTTTGCCCAGAGTCAGCTGAGATGGGGACCAGCCTCCAAGTGACCCTAATTAGGATTAAAGGGCTTAGAAAATGAATGGATGATTATGATAAGCACATTATTATTATAACCTTTGCAGTCGGTGCTATGTTAGAGCTGCTCTAATAGAACATTAATCAACATCAAAGTATTCTGACCAATCAGATTTGAGAATTTAACAGCAATGTGTTATAGAATCCTATAACTACTGCACTTCCAGTCACATATGTAATTAAAATCATTAGCCACTTCAGTATATGAAACAATATTATATGTACAATGGTCTATGTACTATGTGTGTGTGTGTGTGTGTGTGTGTGTGTGTGTGTAGCCCAAGCAGGTGCTAAGCAGCAGTAAACACTGTGCTTGAGACACGCACTGCATATATATTCTCTCTCTCTCTCTCTCTCTCTCTCTCTCTCTCTCTCTCTCTTTCTCTCTCTGCTCACGGCCTGCTTGAGCTCTGAGGCCTGTAATAAAATAATGATGCCCCTGTATCCTCCCGAAGGCTGTGGCACTGCATCACCTGGGTGGAAAACACAACAGGGAATTCATTTGTTAATAATAACACTTTTGAACTCACAGTGTTTTTTATTTTTTATTTTTAAATATAATTTTAGGTATGCTTATTTCCTAGTACGTATACAGTATCCTTGCATCAAAAAGAACATTTTTTTAAATACATGAATGTTAATTGAACTAGCTTAGCATTTACATTTATAGTCTGGTCAAAATAAGCCAAAACCCTAAAAAAATTGCAACAAAATGTTTTTGGGTGTTTTTTCATAGTATTTGTCGTAGTATACAATCAGACAAAATCAGATCACCAGAATAATCAGAAATCACGTTACCATGGAAACCAATGCTAAATGGCAGGATTTTTGTTGAACTTTATTTATTTGCGTACAGAAATTGTAAAATTGGCAATATTTCAATATAGCCCTTGTACTATAACATGTATAGAAACTTAAACCAAACAGATACAATTTCTGTGGGCAAAATAAATGAAATTCAACAAAAGTCATGTTATTTAGAATTGGTTGCCATGGTAATGTGATTTTTGAAAAATCTGGTGATCCAATTTTATCCTACGATATAATGAAAAACCACCGAAAACAATTTTTTGGAGGGGTTTTGGCCTATTTTTGCATATTTTGACTGGACTATTAGACTTGTTCAGTTATTGGCCCACACTTACTAGCCTTAACTGATCCTTTTTTTTTTCCAATGAAAAATTGGTTAATAAATTCTATTTAAAAAAAAATCTGTTCATACATTGAATGAAAAGGCCTTAAAGTGCTTTTCTAAGGCTTGGGTGCCTTAACGTTTCTGCATCCACAATATTTCTCATTAGCTAAAAAAAGTTTTCCCTGTAAGTCCATATCAAAAGACACACACCAGAATCCTTTACCATATTTGGAAGGGGCACGACGTGTTGCTACATGGGGCACCACGCATTTGTAATGTCAGATTTCTGTGAAACCAAGGACAGTCCGCATAAAACCTTCCTCGCTGCGGTCGATTAAGGTGTGGTTTAATGTTTTCAGTGTAAAGTCTCTCATTCTCATGTAAAGATAAGGTGACCTATTTCCTTGAAATGAGTCTACTATAACCTTAGATCCCTGTTTTTTGCTGATCTCAAGAAGACTCAAGTGTTGACATGTCATGAGTTACTTTTCTGCTCGCCAAGGTTGTAAAGAGGTTTTATGTCTGCTACCATAGCCTTCCTGTCAGCTCAAAGCAATCTGGCCATTCTCCTCTTAAATCAACAAGGTGTCTTTTACCACAAAGCTGATGCTCACTGGAGTTTCTGAAATACACAAACAGGCCCATTGGGCAAAAAGACCTCTCTGAGATCCCATTTTTCACCATTCTGAGGTTTGATGTCATCATTACCTGAAGCTCTTGGTCTGTATCTACATGCTATTATGGGTTGCTCTTCTGCCATGTGATTGGCTGTTACTGTGAATGGTTTCAAGTGTGTCCAGAAAGATTCATTCATTTGAAAAACTGCTTAATCCTACTTTGAGGCAGCAGTCTATGTCAGCCAGCTCTGGGTGAGGGCGTGGTATACCCTTAACAGCTCGCCAGTCTATCACAGAGCCAACACACACAACCATTTACACTTATACTCACACCTAGGGGCAATTTGGAACAGAGAATACGCCTAATCTGCATGTCTTTGGATTGTCGGAGGAAACCGGAGTACCCAGAGGAACGTACTAACCACTATGCCACCGTTCCACCCCTTCCAGAAGCAACAATATTATAAAAAAGACTCTCTACTGCCCGTTAGACCAAAACAAACAAAACCCCCTCAGAAGTTATTTGTTTTGGCTACTAGAAGTAATTTGTTTTGGCTATCTAAACAAGTTTGATTGATTTAGACAAGTCAAATAACGTAAACAAACTGGATTATACCTTTGTGTATGTCTTGGTAGCCACAACATTCCACACCATTGTTTACAAGGCTAATGGATTGATTGAGGAAATGATCCTGAGAGGAGGAGACAATAATTAGCTTAAAAAGGGAGCTGTATGCTTAATTTGTATGCTGGAAGCCATGTTTGTTCACCGTTGCAGTTGTTTTTATTCAGAGGCTGGGAAAGGCTAAGGGAAGATATGAAAGAGTTTAAAATATAAAGTGTTCCTTTACTTTTGCTCCTGCTAAAAAGGTTCAACCGAGGCCGCCTAATTATGGGTGCTGGTGCATGATTATGAGCATGTCGGACTGCAATTAGAGAGATAGTGGGAGACAGTCTGGATGACGTGCAGGTTTGGAATAAAACTCTGTCTTAGTGTGCGGTTTTAATTAAGGGTAGTGACGGCACACTGGAGATTTGCGCTCCGGTTACTTATTACCTCTTTAGAGAGTTGCTTGCACCCTTCTCCTGATGCTGACACTGTAGTACTGATAACATAAGTACTGACCCGTAAAATACCAAAGGCTTTTCACTCCTGTCATTACATATGAATGATAAGATCTAGCTGATTTTATGTCTTATAATCAGAGTACAAATCATAGTGTGTATTATTTTACACTGATGGTTTACGCCAGGCTGAATGACTTCATCAGTCTGCTCATTGAGGGTATGATGGGAAGTACATCCCACGCCTGGCCACCCAGTTCACGTGATGCCGTAGCCCATCAAGAATAAGAAGTCTGTTCCTGTTCAACAGAAGGGCTGGAGCATCGCATCAAAGCTTAATGCGACTGGAGAAATGGCCAGGCGTAGCGTAAAATAGAAGGAGACGTTAGATAGTGGCACTGAGTTCAGGAAATTAATTGGCGCTAATCAGCCAAAGATGGGCTCCTTCTTTTGTTCTTTATATAATAAGAAAGATACGATTAAAAAAAATATAATCCAATTAGACAGTGAGGCATTGTATACACTCTGTCATAAACACTCACTCACTTAATCCAACTAGGATAGCAGTGAGGCTGGCGCCTATCTCAGCCGACACTGGTGAAGGCAGGGTATACCCTAAACAGCTCACTCAAACCATTCGCACTCACAATCACATTAGAGGAACAGCTAATTAGCCAAATGTGCATGCCTTTGGACTGTGGAAGGAAACTGGAGTACCTGTAGAAAACCCACACATATACAGAAAGAACATGCAAACTTCACACAGAAATGCCCAAGCCCGGGACTCAAGCCCAGGACCTTCTTGCTGTCAGGTGGACATGCTAACCACTACACCACCAAGCTTCCCAGTGATAAACAGACTCCTAGTATACATATATATATAAACCTGTCCTGTATATAAACTTTTATATATATATATAAACCTGTCCTAAAATAACAAAGGTAATGAAAAGTTCTCAGTGTTGAAGCAACATGTAGAGTTTTATATTAACTTTTTCAGACTTTATTTTGGTCCAACTGCCCCAAAGTTCAAGCAACACTCAAAATTTTACAATGCATCCATCATTCATATTGCTTTTCCATCAGGGATAGCTGGAGCCAATCTCAGGTAACTTCAGGTGAGAAACAGGGTACACCTTGAGCAGGTCGCCAATCTGTCGCAGGGCTAACAAAGCGACGATTAGCCAGTTGACTTAATCAGTACCCAGAGGAAACCCATGGAAGTGTGGGGAGATATTGCTTACCCACTCGTGCATTGAAAGTAAGGCCCAATTTGGCCACAAGTTCAAACCCATAACCTTCTCAAACTGAGTACTCTGTGTGTTGTATTGTGCAAAAGTACGAAGCAGGATGCATATGTGAAAATCCAGTGTAGTTTATTCGAGCCAATCCAATCATTTTATTTTTTATGGGTCAAAACACAGACAGATAGGACTAAACTAGAATAATCCATAATTGTAATTTGGGGAAACTGACGAAAGCTCCTGGGCTGGGCAAGGGCGTTTCTGTTTCATGTTCTCCCTGTCCCTGTGTGGGTTTCCTCCAAGTACTCCAGTTTCCTCCCACAGTCCAAAAACATGCACATTAGGCTAATTGGCTGTTCCAAAATACCCTTAGGTGTGAGTGTGAATGGTAGTGTGTGTTGATCCCGTGATGGTCTGGCGAGCTGTTCGGGGTGTACCCCACTTTCACCCAGTGGGGCTCCAGCCTCTTCGCCGCCCTATAGGACTTAGCGGCTCAGAAAATGAGAGAATGAGAATGAGTGTGATATAGCCTTCATGGAAAGATAGACATGTTAGATGTCTGCTATACGTCTGTCCTGCAGTATGAACAAAAGTGCTTTACCATTGGCCACCGGTAATGTTATTAGCTGTTTTTAACTGTTTGGAGTCAGCCTTTAGCTCACGCTACACTGTTATCATGTCCGCACCCCACCTATACTGAGTGACAGTTCACTCTTTGATGCTGCACTCCTGGGAGTGCTCTGAGGTGTGAAAACCCCAGTTCTAACATGATCCAGCTGGGTACAACAGTAATTACCCAACAGGACTTTCTACCCAGGAGTGCCACAACTCTCCTTCACCCCACTCCACCTCTCTCTTTTACTCATCTCTCATTTTACTCACTGTCTACAGAATAAGGGAAGAAGATAGATGAGTCATTAGGGGAAAAGTCAGGGTTTAGAAAAGCAGCACATTTCTAAATAGTAATTTTATTAGTTTATTGTTACAATTTTTATTTACTCTTGGTGTCATGGTAGCACAGTGGTTAGCACCTTCGCCTCACAGCAAGAAGGTCCTGGGTTTAACTCCCGGGCTCGGGCATTTCTGTGTGGAGTTTGCTTGTTCTCCTGGTGCTTGCATGGGTTTCCTCCCGGTACTCAGGTTTCCTCCAACAGTCCAGAAACATGCACAGTTGGCTGTTCCAAATTGCTCCTATGAGTGAGTGTGAATGGTTCTATGTGTGTTGGCCCTGCAATGGTCTGGTGAGCTGTTCAGGGTGTTAACTGAGATAGGCTCCTGCTTCCTCGCAGCCCTAGTAGGATTAATTAATTCATTCATTTATTTTCTGAACCGCTTGATCCCATTCAGGGTCGTCGGGTGGCCGGCGCCCATCTCAGACGACTCTGGGCGAGAGCAAAGTACACCCTGGACAGCTAACAATGCCATCGCAGGGCAGAAACACGCTGAGGGCAACCCAATGGCCTACTCTTTACAAACGACAGCAATGGTCCTAGTAGGATTAAGTGGTTTGTTCAATGAGTGCGTGTGAGTGATGAGTCTATTCCTTTTATCCCGTTTTACTTCTTTTTTGTCTCTTTTATCCCAAACTTATTTTAGAATTTCTGTAAATCACATTAGGCCACATCTATGTATGAGAGGGAATATACAATATTAATACAGTTATTATTATTATTACTTTCTCTGGAAAATATATATTAATGTGCCCCTTAATAATATATAATAAGACCTATTTCACTGGTTGGCAGTGATTTACACCACCACAAAAAAAAAAAGAGATTCCCTTGAGGATTTTCACAGACCTCTGGGGATGCTGGACCCCACTTTCAGAACCACTGGTCTATGTTCTGCCTCTTTGAAAGCTGATTCACTATAAATAAGTCCAGGAATCCAGATTAACTATATCACATGCTATTCAGGTCTTTAAACGAAAGTCTGCCTGATGTAACATGCCTAAACAATGGTAGATGTCTAGCAAAGCACTGAACCAAATGTCAATCTCTTCTATCTGTGAGAGTGTGTGTGTGTGTGTGTGTGTGTGTGTGTGTGTGTGTGTGTGTGTTATGTGTACATGACTGATGGCTGATATCATTCCCAACCATATTTCCTGTAGCTGAGCCCAAGGCCCCCCTTTGTGAAGATGTATGGGTCTGGTGATAAGAGCAATATTAAAATTCTCTTTTCTTTTCTCCTGCTGGATCCCACGGAGTTCCACAAGATTAGAAATAATATAAGAAAACAATATAAGAAATATAAATAATAAGCATCAGACTATTTAATGTGTGTTTTTAACACACATTAGTTATCATGAGGGAATTTATTTATTACCACCAGAGGGTCGTACTAAAAATTACTAATACTAAACTTAGTTTAAATTAAATGCTAAAAAATAGCTAGCTAGCAAAAACAGCAACAATACAACAACAGTAATAACAATAACAATATTGACAATTCAACGAACAATGGCTCAAATCCAGGTTTATGCCGCAGCCATCTGTGACCGGGAGTCCAGGGGAGCTAATTGGCTGAGAGGGAGGGATGGCATACACTGTCTTGTCACTCACAGCCAATCATGATCCTCTGTGAGCTCATTCATACAAGGGTGTGCCACAGCAAAGGCATGTGCATGCTTACGCCCCTCCCTGGTTGGTGGTGATACTGTAGGGAAGGCAATGCTTGATGGGTAGGAATTGTATATTTAAAAAAACAAAAACAAAAAACAATCAATAGATTATTTATTTGTTTGTTTGTATTTGTCTATTTAATTGTGTATCAGAAAGATAGCCATGCTGAGAATCGGGGGTGGGGGGTGTCTGTCTTTTTTTTTCCCACCACCACTTGACAGATGATCGTCCTTCTGCTCAGTATGTGTATGGTGAGTGGGTGGATGCGTTACGAGGGGGGGGGGTTACGACAGCTCTGTCACAGTCACTGGTTGATCTTTTAACTCTAGATACAGCGATGTCCTCCTCTCTTCCTGTACCCATTTTCTTCCAGCCGTGTCACATTCTTCTCTCCACCTCGTCTTGCGTTCTGTCGTTCTTCTCATGCCCCCTCCAGCCATCTCCACTCCTCTGCTCTCTACGCCTACTTTATTCTCACTTCTTCTACATCTGTTTTCCATCTATCTGTCTGTCCTTGCAGTTGCTCTCTTTTCTCATCATTCTGTGCCCCTCAGCTTTTCTCTTTCGCAGTGTTCACTCCACTTCTTTCAATCCTTCTCTGTATCTGCTTCAAATACAACATGTACAGAGATGTGTTCTAAAAGCCCTGTGACTTTGTTCCCCAAAGGCTGAAGAATATGATGTAACACGGACAATGGTACTTTCAGGAAGATGCACATGCTGGTTCCAGTCCAGTGCTCATTGAGGCTAATTTCTTATATCTATGCTCGTGTATGGTATGCTAGCTTACTTTCATCTCCCAGGCAACATCAAATCACTGTCATCCCAAAAGTGGATTTGTGTTGGGATTAGATCAGATTATGCAAATTTACCACCACACTCCCACTCAGGGGTTTTGTTCAGTCATCTAAAGAGGATGTTGTTTTGGAGGTAACGACACAGTGTGCTTTAAGTCCTGGTCACTTAAACAATTTCAGTACCAATAATGGGATACTGCAATGTGTATACCCAAACACATTTATTGACAGAAAAATAAGATGCCAAAAAGTATGACTGTTACTCAGTTTATGCCAGACAGCCCTGTGATACATTGTCTTTATTTGGGTTGTCTTCTCCTTCTTAAGTTACTATACAACTCCGATCCAGTTTCGTATGCATGAATCTCCCTTGGCGTTCAGGGTATCCAGGTCTGCCGAGGAGCACGGTTGTGGGGGCTGAGGGCAGACCAGCAGGAGGTTCATCGTCTGCCCTTCACCACAATTGCGTGTAGTTGTTTCTTCCATCTTAAGGCCCCATTTGTTCATTAGTCCCTTATAGTGGCCAGTTGTGGTGCAGAAGCATCATTAGCCTCATCCAAAAGGGCCAAGGCTCGGGGGAGCCAGATGGGAGGCACTCATTCAAGCTGATGATACCCTGTATGGTGCAGACTGGACATAGTCCAACCAGAGGTCCATCTGTTGGGAATGAGGGCTGCTGTTGAAGGCCTGGACAGAGTGGGGACAGCTGTGTCTAGACTCAAGTCATGCAGTTATCCAAGTGTGGCAGCAGTGCAAGGCATAAAATCCTGCAGTCATAAGGTAAAAACCTGTTGTTAACATCAAACATGGAACCAGGAAGCTTTCAGTGTCATTTACAGTGGCATTGTTGTTGGCACCAGATGGGACGTTTTAAATATTTAGGATGTCCTGGAAAAACACATCTGGAAAGTAGCAGCTCTGTGGATGGAAACACATTTATGTGTTTATTTATGAGACATTTTACAGGAAACTACAGGAGTATTGAAACAATTATTTAAAATAAAAACAGACTGATTTCACACACTTGCATATTTTGACTGTTGGAAAACATGGAACATTACAAACCTTGCCATTTATAATTTGAATGTCACTGAAATCCATTCAAACCATAATCCAGACTGGTAAAGGACTGAAGTACAAAGGACAAATCTGTAAAGGACTAAAGTAAATATAGCCTACCAAACAAATCATGTGCTGCAAGTAATATAGAAATATTTAATGTGTGGGGATTCATTAATAATCATGAATTTTTATTTTCATGGCCATCTTCTTTGTACTTTGCCAGCACTACTTCATTTTCCCTACGCTCTTAGAAACACAAGCACATGTTTGAGCACAAACATGTACAAGAAATGATATAGGAAATAGTATTGTAGTTTAAAACCAATGCCTCTCAAATTTAAGATTTTTATTTGAATTATTTTGATTTATTTAAAATAAAATATTAATGACATAAATGCAAAATAGTGGCACTTGATTTACTATCGCCCTCAAAAGTATACAGCCGATAATGTGCTTAAATCAAGGGCAGAATGGGCATAGATGTTATTTGCAATAAATGCTTCAGTGTTTGCTTTGCCTATGGTGCATATCTGCCTTTATGCTGCATAAGCCATGGGGAGAATCTGCAAAGACTGAAAACCATATCTCGCCACAAATTTTTCTACTTGCATGCATGTGAGGAACAAGGTTGATATCCTTTCTTGTGTTTAAATGCATGCTATGCAGTTTTCATTCGTTTGCCACCAAACTGCTTGATCCTACTAGGGTCACGGGGAGGCTGGAGCCTTTCTCAGCCAACTGTTGGTGAAGGCACACCTGAAACAGCTTGCCAGTCCATTGAAGGGCCAACACAAACACAACCATTCTCACTCACACCTAGGGGCAATTTGGAATGGACAATTAGCCTAATGTACATCTCTCTGGTCTGTCAGAAAAAACCCACACAGACACAGGGAGAACATTCCAACTCCACATGGAAACACCATCGGTGAGGACTCAAACCCATGACCTTCTTGTTTTTAACGATTAGGCTGCTGTGTCGCCTCATGCAATTTTCAGTCCACATGTATTCTTCGATTGAAGTAAGTCTATGACTTAATCCCAGAATCTGTTTCTTTTTTTTTTTTAATCTAAATAACATTTACACACATTCTGTCCTTGACTTACATACTTTCTATTCGTGTCCTGATGATGGCTGTAGTAAGCCAGTAATCCAGTATGCACATTCAGTGTTTTAGGAGAAGGTGGGGAAGCAGCTTCCTGAAGAACCGTGGAGTTTTTTGGATTAGGAATCATACTTTGGTGCTTGATTAGTGTCTGAAATGAAAAATAAAGGTCTGAAATTTAGTGCAATATCCGACCTTTAAATCAATCACCCCTCTTTCAAAAGTCCTCCTTCATTTTTGCATTAAATACTGTGGGCATGATCAAAGCAAGGGATAATTCACGTGAATTAAATGTATGTAACCGGAAGCAAAATTGACTTACAAACCCATCCATATTACTACATACTGCCTTTTTTGCAATTTTGAACAGATCAGTGTGTCCAAAATGATGCCTTACTCACTATTCCCTATGCAGTGTATTTGAATATCATAATATCATGAGCAGTAACTCTAAACAGTACATTAGTTATTTTATGAGCGCACTGGATATTGTAGACTATGCTTTGTGTGTGTGTGTGTGTGTGTGTGTGTGTGTGTGTGTGTGTGTGTGTGTGTGTGTGTGTGTGTGCATGAGCATGAAATCATATCTGGTTGAGGTCCAAAAGAAATAAATACTTGTGTGTGTCTGACAGGATTTTAGCCAAGGTGGGTTCAGATTTTGACCTGAGGACGCTGCGGGCCGTGCGAGTGCTCAGACCTCTTAAACTGGTGTCAGGAATCCCAAGTAAGTACTGTATGTAGAAGCAAAGAGTTTGTTATGCACCCCCATAAAAATGATCACAACTAACAGCCTGTGTCTGTGTGTGTCAGGTCTACAGGTTGTTTTGAAGTCCATAATGAAGGCCATGGTTCCTCTGCTGCAGATCGGCCTGCTGCTCTTCTTTGCCATTGTCATGTTCGCCATCATAGGAGTAGAGCTTTATATGGGCAAGTTTCAGTGGACCTGCGTGAAAATTGGGACAGGTTGGTATAATCTATCAGATGAAAAGAGAGCCGATATTCTACAATAAAGTACTTATCACACTGCATGGACAAAAAAAAAAAGTCCCGGACTGTAATGTATTGTTGGACTGCTTTCAGCATTGATTGCAGCATGTAATCAAATGGCTCTGTTTTAACAAACTTAAGCAACATCACATCATTTATTTCCATCCAGTGTTGGGTTCACTTTCCACCGACATCTTGAATTGATGACGGGAAAACTGAACCACTCATTAAGGCTTCTCCAGTACATCCCGAAAAATTTCAATAGGGTTAAGGTCAGGACTCTGGGGTGCCAATACATGTGTGAAAATGATTCCTCATGCTCCCTGAACCTGAGCGCTAATTTTATATCTGTGCCATCAGGGAAGAAAACGTCCATTGATGTGAAAACCTGCTCATTCAGTACATTCAGATCATCAGCTGATTTCATTTTACTAGCACATTAATGTTGCTGAGCCTCGACCTGGCCAACTGGAGCAACAACGCCATGGAGATTATGTGCTGTAATCAAGGCTAAATGCGGCAAATTGAATACTAATTAATTAATTAATTTATCAGTTAATTGATTAATTACTTAATTAATTAATTAGACAGTGTATAATTAATTATTATTATTTTTTCATTTCCTTATTGCAGTCCTATCGAAAATTTTATCTTACATTCTAAATTGCCTGGAAAAAAAACCAAACTGGCTGACACAAATGTAAATGAGCTCATTTAGTGCTGTATTAAAGTCTAACAGCTAATGAACTTTCAATATTAATTTTATCGAGGGAAATAAACAGACATCATAATTAGTCTGTGGCAATTTATCTCCTTCTTCCACTTCTTCTGATTTGTTTTAGAATTTTACATGCAAAGAATTTTAATCATACATTTGTTGAGATCCACGTTTCCATTATGGTCCGAATGTTTTAGGCACATGCAAAGAATGGTGCAGAGCAAAGACATAGAGAGGTTTAGATCTTCCTGTATGATCCTGTTAATGAAAGAAAAAAGAAATGGCAGTCAGTGCATTGAAGCACACTTGGGTTACCAACGATGAATCAAATTCTGCACTCAGGGAAACTCGTTTTTTGAGTCTGTTCCAGAAGTTTTGAAGAAAAATGGAAGGACTTTTGAGACAACTCATGGAAGAAGACCTACTGCACTGCTTTAATAAGAAGATCAGAATGCTGTGGAGTAAAATTGCAGAAGAGGATTTTATTGAAGGGAAATCAGTATTATTATTATCATTCATTCATTTTCTAAGCCGCTTAATCCAAATTAGGGTCGCAGGGAGGCTGGCGCCCATCTCAGCCGACTCTGGGCGAGGGCAGGGTACGGGGTAATAGCTCGTCAGGCCATTGCAAGTCCAACAAACATACAACCATTCATACTAATACTCACACCTAGGGGCGATTTGGAACAGCCAATTAGCCTAATGTGCATGTTTTTGGACTGTGGGAGAAAACCAGAGTACCAGGAGGAAACCCAGGAAAGCACAGAGAGAACATGCAAATGCCACACAGAAACCCATGCCTTCTTGTTGTGAGGTGGACATGCTAACCACTGCGCCATCGTGCACCACCGTGCTTTCTCATGAAAAGTTAGGCCCGTCATGCTGAATGTTACAAGGAGACATTGCTTTAAAAAAAAAAGAAAGAAAGAGATAAACATATGCATAGATGGATTGACTGATTGACAGATTATATTTTCATCCCTAATGTCAGGGACATGCTAAAATGACTTTTGTTAAGCGATTTGATGACTTTTGCAGTAGAGCATCTCCTGTGACCTGTAATGCGCATTAGTCTGTCTCATAATGTGACCAGCGCCTGAGAAAAGCTCAGGATTAAGATTAAAATTTTGAATTCTGAACCACCACAACACCACAGCATGTCTCACCATGCACTCCCACACTCGCTGTCGCGCGGCACTCCCGGTATGTGGCACCATCAGTAGCACCTCTTTAGTGTGGACCAAAAAGTGAGTGTCACGTTTTTTATAGTGCGCTCACTAAAAAACGCGTGTGACCAGTCATGTGATTAAATGCTAGTGTGTCTCTGGCATTGATTGCAAACCACGTACAACACCTTATCATACCTTTTTTTCCCCCCTTACCTCATTGTCTATTCTAAGATAAAATGATTGAACAACAAAAAAAAAATTACGTCAACTCAAGTACTTTTAAATGGGACTCGAGCCCAGGAACTTCTTGCTGTGAGGCAGCCGTGCTAACCACTACACCACCGTGCCGCCCTTAATGCTTACTTTGTAAATAATACTTACTTTTTATGCAAATTCATCGTTTATCTTTTTCAATGAATAATCAATCCTCCCGCTGATCCCTTTTTTCAATTAAAGAGATGCAGTGACTTCTAAGCAATCCAATAAACATTTTGCTTCTCAGTGTGTAATGTTCTCAGATTGAATGTCATATAAAACGCTTAGGTAGAGCATTTCATGGATTTAATTGCTTTTTTTTTTCTCTGCACGCAATCTATTCCATGCATGCCATGCGTCTCCTGCTTAATATAAACAACATCAATTATGAAAGACTTTACGGTAAACATACCTCACACACAATAAAGGCTGTGTATTGAAGTGGTTTGTTTATGTGTTGTCTGTTTGTAGATGAGCCGGCAGCAGATTACCCATGTGGCTTGGAGCCTCCAGCTAGGCAGTGTCCTGAAGGCACGAGGTGTTTTAACGGCAGCACGTGGAAAGGACCAAACTATGGCATCACTAACTTCGACAACATCTTGTTCGCCATACTTACTGTCTTCCAGTGCATCACTATGGAAGGATGGACCGATATCCTTTACCATGTGAGTAGCTCGGATATCTCGGTTATTTACAGAATGTGGAGCGTGTTTTTACATCCAAGGCTTTCATTTATGCACCACACTACATCTCAGAATGTATGACGCTGTCTGTTGTGCTTGAATGACTCCTGAAATCTGCAGAGGGACTGAATGTCTCTATTGGTAATACAATTTAGATGTGTGTGCTGGCATGAATACTGCACATACAGGCGGGACGTTCCACGTTCATGACAAAATGTCACAAAATAGGGAAAGAGTCATTCTTTTATTTTGGTAACTCTATAGAAAGCATTCGTTCTACAGCCTAATCTTTCTTTCCAATAGTGTACTGTACAGTAACATACTATACGCAGTTGACGTATAAGGAATTACCTATTTAAAAATTACTAACAGGCTGGTGGCATAGTGGTTAGCATGTTTGCCACACAGCAAGAAAGTCATGGGTTCGATTCCCAGGCTCGGCGTTTCTGTGTGGAGTTTGCATGTTCTCTCCATGGTTGCGTGGGTTTCCTGTAAGTACTCTGGTTTCCTCCCACAGTCCAAAACCACCCACAGTAGGCTGATTGTAGGTTTCAAATTGCCCCTAGGTGGGAGAGTGAATGTTTTTTTTGTGTTTATATATATATAATATATATATATAAATATATAATAACCTTCGCCCAGAGTCAGCTGAGATGGGTGCTAGTCTCCCTGCGACCCTAATTAGGATTAAGCAATTTAGAAAATGAATGCATGATTAGGGTTGCTAGCTAGGCATACGGGACTTGCATTCCCTTGCAATACCTCCAAAATAGGAACGAACAGCATTTAGGAATTAATGTTCTGAGTGACGAATAGATTTGTCATGTCTTTTTGCCATACCTACAGCCCCTATCGCATACATCACACAACAGGTACGGAACAGGTCCATGACCAAAAATTGGGCAAATTTCTAAGACAGTTCTGGGTGTCTTGTACAGAATTCACCGGTTGTGTGACGGAAGTATCATCGTAGCCCCTTTTCATGTTCCAATTTTTTTTCCATCTCACTGTTAGATTGAGCGTAATGTAATCACAGAGATATCTTACAATGATTTTTTGCCTTGCAGCAATGATCCTGCTATGAACATTGTACGATTTGACTTACAGACCTGACCTATTTTGCCCCACGACAGACATATAACATATACAATGCAGCTTTCAAATCAGCGTCTGTTATACTCACTCACTCATTTCCCAAACTGCTTAATCCTATTAGGGTCAGGGGGAGGCTGGAGCCTGTCTCAGCCAACTGTAAGCGAAGGTGGGGTACACCCTGAACAGATTGCCAGACTATCTCAGGGCAACACACACTCACACTACCATGCACACTCGCACTTACACCTAGGGGCAATTTGAAAAAGTCAGTTAGCTTAATGTGCATGTCTTGGGACTGTGGGAGGAAACTGGAGTACCCAGAGGAAACCCACACAAGCACAGAGAGATCTCCACACAGAAACGCCCTCACCGAGACCAGGAGTCGAATCCAGAACCTTCTTGCTGTGAGGCAGAGATGCTAACCACTACGGTATCGTACTGCCCCTCCTTTTAGATGCTAAATTTGTCTGACAAAAGCATTGACAAGTTGTTTGTAAAAGGGATTTTACACAATTGGAGCGATTCCTAAATGATATATTATAACGTGGCGGAACAGTGGTGCAATGGTTAGCACGTACACGTCACAGCAAGAAGGCCTAGGTTCGATTCCTGGGCTCAGGCATTTCGGTGTAAAGTTTGCATGTTCTTCCTGTGCTTGCATGTGTTTCCTTCATGTATTCCATTTTCCTCCAACAGTCCAAAAACATGCACAGTAGGCTGATTGGCTGTTTCAAATCACCCCTAGGTGTAAGAGTGAGTGTGAACTGTGTGTGTGTGTGTGTGTGTGTTGGCCCTGCAATGGTATGGCGAGTTGTTCATGCTGAACCACACCTTCGTCCAGAATCGGATGAGATTGGGTGCCTGTCTCCATGCGACCTAGTTAGGATAAAGTGGCTTTGAAAATGATTGAATGAATGAATGAATGAATGAATATAACACATTAAAAATGCTGAAATTACCAAATAAGGCTAATCCTTTGCTATCTGAGGTAAATGAGTTTGGTAGCTAGTTTTACAGATAAGTTTGTTTTTCACTGTCGGTTATACGATATTAACTATAGTTCCGCAATTCTAAGATAGTCACAGCAGTGCTTTATATATACACACATATTACATATTTATGTAGTCCCGACAAGATTGTACAACAATTTGTCCACAGTGCAGCCCGGCATTACTAACCACTGTAAATTTAAGGTCAGTGTAACCTCGCCAGCGATTTCCTTCCAGCACTCTTAGTCCTGCTTAGCCTTTCAGAAGCCAGAATGTGCACAGTGGGAGCAGTGTGATGGCTTTTGGGCAGAGAGGATGCTGTAGCAAGCTGGCATGCTTACACCTGGCCCTGTCTCACTGGCTGTGAAATGCATCACTGTGGCAGAACTTGGTGGGGAAGCAGCATATGCCACTCATATGCTGCAAGTCTGTGACTGAAAGGAAAACATTGTGGGGCCAGCTGCATGCCCGTCCTGCTTCACTTCCCACAGTTTCATTCATGCTTTCTCGATTCTTCACACATGCTCTCCACCTACTTTGCATGATTTTCTCCTGACGTTACAGCTTTCGAAACATACAGAATGTCAGAACGAATGTCCGTCAGGCTGTGCACTACCCAGTCTAGTGCCTATGGCTGAATCACAGCCGTGCTTGATGTTCAGTACCACAGCGTTCTTGCTAATGAAATGGGGTCTAATGCTTCAGCATTTTTAACCCTAAACATCAAGAGTGTGTATATCATTTGCTAATAATTTCACTGTTTTACCTAATTAATTTATAATGTGTTTTAAATACCAGGCTTCATGATGAACAATTATAATAATGTATAAGAGATTAAAGGGTTGACTCTGTCAGTTTAGTTCATTTCTGTGCTTGGATTTATGAGCTGATTACATAATTACATAATTGTAAAAAATCTCCTTTTGTTATGATTTTCAATCCTAGTAGTAGTGCCAACTCATTTTATGTGGCCTGCGAGAGCTTTTACAGAATATGATTATCGTACATACATTGCATTAACTATTACCATGAACCGTAATTCATCATCCTTCCACAAGGTGGCAGCAGCATATTTCAAGTAAACAGCTAGTTATTCATGACTCGAGATGGATTGCTAGCTATCTAATTGCTGTCAAGTGTAGTCAGAAAAGGAAAACAGAACAAATACCTAAACTAATCACTTTGCAATGCCGGTTTCATTCCATGCTCTTTTAGAAATAAATATTCAGTGATTATTCAGCACTTGGTGACGTACAAATTTTGTGATGTGACCCTCAGTAGAAATGAGTTTGACACCCCTCATCTAAGGCATTGCTCTTATTACTTTGTGACAAAGATTTCATTGTTTGAAAATGTTTTTAGTAGTCTGTTTACTCGCCCAGCGCATAATCTTATACGTCAACTTAATATTATTGTCAGGATACAACGTTTTTATACATTTTTATTTTACATTTATAGGATTTTTCTGTTTAACTTTATTCTGTTCATAATATTTTTCTTGTATGGTCGTTATTATTAATAAAACTTCATTGTTTTAAACCGGGGCGGAACAGTGGTGTAGTGGCTAGCATGTCCGCCCTACAGCAAGAAGGTCCTGGATTCAACTCCCAGGCTCAGTCGTTTCTGTGTGGACTTTGCATGTTCTCTCCATGGTTGCATGGGTTTCCTCCGGGTACTCCAGTTTTCTTCCAAAGTCCAAAAACATGCACATTAGGCTAACTGGCTGTTTCAAATTGCCCCTAGGTGTGAGTGTGAGTGGGAATGGTTGTGTGTGTTGGACCTGCGATGGCCTGGCGAGCTGTTCATGGTGTGCCATTGCCCAGTGTTGGCTGAGATAGGCTCCAGTCTCCCTGCGACCCTAGTAGGATTAAACGGTTCAGCAACTGAGTGTGAGTGAGTTTTGGTGGCAGTACATGTTGTGTAAAATTAGATAACTAACTAAAATTCTTTAAGCTTATTGGCTTAGAAGTTGTTTTCTTTATGTGATATCATCAGTGCTATCGCCACTAGTGCAAAGTAAACAATGGTAATGGATTCTGTAGAACACCAATCGTTTCTTTTTACTAACTTCATACACAATGAGATTTGGGTAACGCCATGTACAGCTCATTCAGTCTAATCATCTGCAATTGACCTCCTCCCACTCTTGGAGAAATGATGAGGGTGTGACACATCCTCAAAATCTAGGCTGAAAGCCAATATCATAATGTTTCAAAGATGTTCTTGAGCTGTGTATCAGATACTGGGATTGTTTATAGCTTGCCATGATGAAACCATGGTGCAGTATATATTGATTCATGCTAATATTGAATAAAAACTCGAAATGTTGATACCATATATATATTCTGGGATCAAAATTCCATTCGAATTAACCTATCCGTGCAATAATCCGATCAGCCAATCATTTGGTAGCAGCACAAATTATACAAGCTCAGAAATAGTGCCGAGAGCCTCCATTAATGTTCACATCAAATATCAGAATGTTTTAAAAGATATACCATCACCATCCCCCTCAAGTAGCACATCTCTCACTGGCTAGGATGTATCTCTGCTGTGACTCTTTCCATTGCATTGCATTCTGGACCTTTGAGTCCAGTATTTGCAGTCTCCATTACTTTTACATTGGATTTCTCAGTGATTAACAGAATAGCATTTCCATTGTAAGTTTGAATCCCAGGTGATGCCACGGCCATCCCTGGCTAGGAGCCCAAGAGAGCTAATTGGCTGAGCTCTAAGGGTGGGATACATTGTTTGCTGTCAGTTGCAGCAACACTAGCCAATCATAGGTATCCCTCAAGGCCCCCAATCATAGGTGTCCCCCGATTGTGTCATGCCACTTGCAGGGTTGAAAAAAAAATTCAACCTGCCCGCTTGCAAGGTTTAAATGCTGTTGGCTTTCCTTGGAGGAAACACATGGTGAAAAAAAAATCAGGGACAGCAATGGGGGGAAATCTAAGATTCAAAAATCCAAGTTCAACACACATATAAACGGTGGAGGAATGGGAGGAGAGACCCCCCGCCGCTACACATTTTTCCTGCCGGTCCAGGAATCGAAGCAACGACTTTCCGGTCCCAAACCCGATTCTATAACCATTAGGCCATGGCTGTCCCGTGTATGAAATTACTGGACCGCAGAAAGAAAGAAAAAAAATTACTTACTGACTCATAATTTTGATTAATTTGGGTATTTGGAGTCAGATGAGAGACTAGGGAGCACCAGCATGTTGGAGGCAGTGGGAGGCGGAGCCCTTTGCTAATGAGATAGCAGTTTTCATTTTATGCTTGTTGATTTTTTCCCCTGTGTTTTTGCTTTTAGTGCAGAATAATAGATTTCTGCTTAATTGCCCTGCTGGGTCATGTACTGTATTAGAAGTCTGGTAAGGTCTCCTAATATGACTGAGTTTGCATAGTCAGGGGTGGCATTAGAAATTTATTTAAAATTGTACAAAAAAAAAAAGAAAGAAAAAACTTGTAAATGAAGCCAATATTGAAAGGTGGCTGTGTTGTACTGCACGCAATACGCTTGAGGTTATAGCCGATTTGATTGAATATCCACATTTCCTGATAATGTATTTAATTAAATCTAATATCAGCACCATTCTGTGCCATAGAACCACCTTCCATGGTCGTTAAGATTCCATGAACAGCTAGAAGGGGACTCATAGAGTGCGTTACTTCTGCCAGGCACAAATGGATTATTATAACTTGGCAAACTTATAATGAAATGTCTCCCCCTAGTGGGCATTTGATGAGCATTTTTCTGAAATTTGGGGGGGAAATTTTCAACATGATCCCATGCACGAAATAACTCCAAAATTTATTGGTTTGTTACTTATGTTATATACTTATGTTTGTGTAGGGTGGGTAAAACAATAGTCTCATTACTACAGGCTGACTCACCAGGCTTGCATGCACCTTGACCCTGTTGCTTTGCCACCCTGAGACATCAGATACACGAGCATGCTCATTAAACGTAGGTAAAAATAGACTATCAGGCCTGGACCAAGAGGAAGTATATTTGCACTCAAGGAGTGAATCATTGCTTCCATGTTATCGTATTGTCTTTTCTTTCCTGCTCTTCTCTGTGCATTTCCTCCCGCCTTCTTCAGTGATGTAGCTAATTATGTTGGCGGGGGAAAAGGAAGGCAAACAAATGCAAAAGGATCCTAATTTTAAAATAAAATCCACCAGCATTTCTTGCAGTTGTTGTTAGTTTTTGCTTGATGCTATCTAAAATATTGTTTTATAAAATTCATAATTATGGGGCGTAGTGGTTAGCATATCCGCTTCACAGCAAGAGGGTCCTGGGTTCAGTCCAGGGTTTGGACGTTTCTGTGTGGAGTTGCATGTTCTCCCTGTGCATGTTTGGGTTTCCTCCTTGCTCCTCCCACAGTCCAAGGACATGCACATTAGGCTAACTGGTTGTTCCAAATTGCCCCTAGGTGTGAGTGTGAATGGTTGTGTGTGGGTGTTGGTCCTGCAATAGACTGACAAGCTGTTTGACAACTTCACCCTGTGTCGGCTGAGATAGGCTGCAGCCTCCCCCCGACTACAGTAGGATTAGGCAGTTCGGCAAATGAGTGAGTGAGATAGAGTGAACATTATAGTGCGGCATGGTGGCCTAGTGCTTAGCACATCCGCCTCACAGCAAGAAGGTTCTAGGTTCTAGTCACGGGCATGGATGTTCTGTGTGGAGTTAGCATGTTCTGCCTGTACATGCTTGGGTTTCCTCCCACAGTTCAAAGACCCATTAGGCACATTAGGATAATTGGCTGTTTCAGATTGTCCCTAGGTGTGAGTGTGTGTGTTGACCTGATCTGGCGAGCTGTTTGGGGTGTACTCTGTCTTCGGCCAGGGTCGGCTGAGATAGGCTCCAGCCTCCGAATTTCAATTCTGCAGTGATATAGCTTGCATTCTGTGTTTTTATTTATTTATTAATATGATTTGTTTGACTAGACAGTTGCATGACGCAGGATGTATGAAATCAAAAGAACAGGAAGAAGACGGTTGCATAAAAGCATTATAATAGCAATCACGCTTGAATTAGAAAATATGCTTCTTTCATCTTTGGCCTTTGAAACATGAATAGCATAAAAGATCACATCCTATTATTGATCTATAGATTTCCACTTGGATCTTGTTCTGGTCCCTCATGGACTGCAGAAAGCGTGTTATTTATTTGAAAATCACAGCTTTTCTAAACGTCAGGAGGTTTCGAGAGATATGTAAAGTGTAAAACATGTTAGCGTGGCCTGTTATAGGAAAGAAATGCACATCAAAGTAGTGGGATGCATCCTGATATGAAGTTGAGGTACTATTCTCATCTTAAAGTGGATTGATTTCCTATAACAACACACCCCACCATGTATTACTTTTTTCCAACACATTGTTCAAATCCTCTGAATACAGGAGGAGATTCGATCTTTCAAACACACCTCCTGACGCCTCCTATGGCCCGAGGTGTGTTATTCCTCTTATACCACTACAGCCCATTACTCCTTATTTAATGCAGAGAAGAAGGTCACACAGATAAGTGCACTAAAAGAGCATCACCATTTAAAGCGGCACACAAATATCTGGGTACTGTGGATTTTTCTTTTTTAGTAAGGCATGGTGGCATAGTGTCCCCCAAACAGCAAGAAGGTCATTGTTCGAGTCCCAGGTTTGGCGAGGGCATTTCGGCATGTTTTCGTGTTTGCATGGGTTTCTTTCTGATAAATGTACCTTGTCTGAATGTGACTCTTATAACACAACCCTATGAATAAATCAAAAGTTTCTCTCATGACCCCACTTATAAATCAAGCAACTCCACATGGGGTCATAAGTCTTAGTTTAGGAATATTTACTTACTTAATTGTTTGTTAATAATTATAATCTTATTTATAATACAAAGACGGGTGGCACAGTAGCGTAGTGGATACCATGTCTGACTTACAACAAGAAGGTCCTGGGTTCGAGTGCCAGGCTCGTCGAGGGTGTTTCTGTGTGGTTTGCATGTTCTGTCCATGCTTGCGTGGGTTTCCTCCAGGTATTCCAGTTTCCTCCTACTGTCCAAAGACATGCACATGCAGGCTAACTGGGTTGCTCTGAATTGCCCCTACATGAGTTGCAAAGCTGCCATGATTTTGGACGACACTGGGCGAAGACAGGGTACATCCTGAACAGCTCGCCAGACCATTGCAGGGCAACACACCACATCCATTCACAATCATATCCACACCTAGGGCATATGTGCCAAATGTGCATGATTTTGGAGTGAGGGATGAAACTGGAGTACCCAGAGGAAACCCACACAAGCACGGGAAGAACATGCAAACTCCACATAGCAAGGTTTGAGCCCGGGAGTCGAACCCAGGACCTTCTTGTGTGACGCGGATGCTCTAAACCCTATGCTGCCATGCCGCCTTAAATTGATGCAGTAGAATCTTGTTAATATGCGTGTCTTTTAAATGCATTTCTGCTTAATATGCGCCCACCCCTTGGACCCCAAATTTGTAACATGGTGACCATGCGCATTTTTTGTAATTTTTCACTGAAATTGACCATTTTAGAGCAACATTCAACATTAATCTATGGCAACGTTCACACCTGCACACAAGTGCATTCACACCCGCATATTAGCTCTAACACCTGTATACACAGCACTCCACACCTCCAGTGATCTCAGCTATATGTATTTTAATAAGTTTGCCACCAATTGTCTTGTTTTAAGACTTTTTCTTCACACATGAGTCTTCTTCAAACATTTTAGGGTCACGTGACCATACTTATGTTTTTGTATAATAAGAATTTTCACATGCTAAAATGCAGCCTCACAAAATATGTGTTGAGGTGCATTGGACCCCGAGATGCGCATATTAACGAGACTCCACTGTACCATACGTTAAAAAAAATCTACCACAAAAATTATGCCAGTAGAAGACAGTTGTCAGTTGTTAAATATCAATCTGATATGCACCAGATTCAGAAACTAACTTACAGTTTAATGCTACCCATTTCGAGAACGGTAGCTAAACATATCAGTATTGCAGGTAATTATTTTTTTGCTTAATTAAGAAAGCTTAACATTGCAATAACGATTCAAAAGAATTGGTTTATTTGCTCATCATCTCTGTATTACATGATTATATGTAGTCACGAAGCAAACATTCCCTGGATATAACTGCAATCCTATGTGCAGTGGGGTGGATCATTGATAATTGTTTACAACATATCCTCACCGGTGATAATATCATTTAATCAAGTCTACGATGCGTGGGAGGACTCTAGAGCTGAGTCTCAGAGTACAGCAGGACCTTTGTCTGTGATCCAAAGCATTGGGTTTTGAGTTGTCAGTGTGGTTAGCAATGCACGTGTCAACCATGAACGACTTTATTCAAGCTTGAGTCTCTCAGTGCTTCTTATGACCTTATGACCATTATGACTCTATGATATCCTGTAGGGTATTTTTTTATATTGTAGTTTGACTGTTCAGTGTGTTCTAAGCTTAATGACACTGGGCGAAGGCATGGTACACCCTGAACAGCTTGCCAGAACATTGCAGGGCAACACACCCAACCATTCACACTCACACTCACCCCTGGGGACAATTTGGACCAGCCAATCAGCTTAATGTGGATGTGTCTGGACTGTGGAACAGAGTACCCGGAGGAAACCCACGCAAGCATGGGGAGAACATCCAAACTCCACACAGAAACGCCCGTGCCCGGGAATTGAACCCAGGAACTTCTTGCTCTGAGACGGACGTGTTATCCACGTCCTAAAATGAACCTGTAAGTCAATGATCAGAGATGGGACCCATTTTTGGATGCTTTAATAGCTTGATGTAACAACACAAATGAATTTAAGGATGTCGCTGATGATGTTCAGGCTGAAGAATAAATAGAATTTTTTGCTGTATTCATTGTAAACGACTTTATTAACTTCTTGATTGTGTCAATAAAAGCAATTTTATGGGACATTGCTTGTAAAATGTAAGTTGCTACGTAACACCAAAGCACAGCGCACCTGTCAGTTTAACCCCTCACCACCTTCCCTGAGGTGTAGTACACCTGTTCTTTATTTACACACTCTCCCAAGCCATTAGTTATTTGTAAATCATTTGCAATACCTTCTGTTAACTCAATACTGAACACTGTGTGCCCATAGAGGTTTCATTAGATGCCATAATTTTGAGTTATTAGCCCTTAGCAGTAGACATTTATATGCCTGCATCTGGAGCCAGTCTCAAAAGTCCTGCTTTGTTAGAGGAATTTCTTTGCTTGGTTTTTGATTACGAGGCCCCACAGACCATAATGCATTCAACAACATATGTTAAATCGAATCTTGCGAATTAGCAATAACAAAAGAAACAGAAAAAAGAGATTCAGTCTTGTTCTGGGTAAGACTTCTCTGGAAAGAGCAAACACACGTCAACCATTTATTTGAACGTTCTATGGTGGTATATTGCCTTGACATTTAAAGGAAGAGAAATTAATTCCCTCCTCAGCACAAGTGTATGTTGACAGGCCTATTGTGCATCCACTAACAATCAGTGTGGTTCCATTTACACACTTCTTCCAGCTCAACCTTATTCTTGTTATTGCACTTTGGTTTTAAAGTAGCTTCTGGGTGTTCTGGATGCTCAAAACGAGTGAGTTCAGAAAAATAGAATTATAATAGTATGTGGAGATGCATTACCGTAAAACATGGTAGAATTGTGGTGGGAAAAGAACAAAGTGGTCCCTTGCTAATAAAAGACTCATCTGTTTCCTTCTTTTTTAACAGGGACCAAAAACTTTATTTTCTTTCCCAAATAGCTGACTCCTCACCTGCACAATGATGCAAGTTTGAAGAGTTTTTGCCCGCCCACCTCTCCTTCCTCCGCATCCTCTAGCAGGGACAGGTTTTGCAGAAAACGAAGATAGGCAGCCAGTGGGCGAGAGGACTTCCACAGGAAAATTGTGGAGACAGTGAAATAATATGACGTGTTGTAAAGTAGCCTATGGATTCCAGAATCACTCCAAGGTCATTTACTCTTAAATTTTTGTTTTTCCAAATTGGAAAAGTAGTTGTGTTTTCACACTTAGATTATTATCCTCAAAACAAGCAAAAAAAAAAAAAAACAAAAAACAAACAAACAAACAAAAAACCCCTGATAATCGTATATTAGTACTTTTGTCACTGGCATAATGTTGAACCTTTCTAGCATTATAGTAAGCCTCAGTCTGTCAGAGTTGACCATGGAAGAAGTATTCTTCACTTTGAACATCCCTCAGAGCACCGTTGATTCATTAATAAAACAGGAGCATTTGAAGAGCGCAAACCTCCGCCAAGCCCAGCAATCCCCAATATGGAGCACAATATCTCACAATGTTTAGATGTTCAAAAAAATTCTGGATCCAGATCATCATTTGATCCAGATCATTTCCAAAATCTAATGGAGTCTTCCTTGTCCAAATCCCCTCCTTTGGTAGAAATTTCATGAAAATCTGTACATAATATTTGCATAATCCTGCCAACAAACAAACAAACAAACTGAAGGTATACCATATTCTCATTGGTGGAGGTAATAAATGAATAGATAGATTGATAAAGACGAATTGGCCTAGATTATACTTTCAACCAAAAGTCAGTTGCTTTATAAGGAGAGCATTAGACAGAGAAGGCTGACTTTCATGATGATGCTACCACCCCCATGCTTTACCACTGGAATGATGTTCCTAGAGTATTGAGCAGTTTTGGGTTACTGGCAGTGTTAGATCTTTCTGTCAAAGCCAGAATTGTCAAATTTTGTGTTACCAGACTAGAATGTTTTTACGCATGATGTTTGAATCTTCTATCACTTGTCATGTTTTAATAAAGCCCAGCTTAGTGTAATGCCCAGGAGATATACGTAGGTTGACTCGGATCAGCTTATCCTGCGTTTCTCTTCGGAGTAACATCATTTAAGAAGCTATAATTCTATGTTCAAAGGTCCTGTCTTCTTTTTTGGACACTCATGTCACCCACTGAAGCTCAACTCCAAATTAGCACTAGGCTGCTGACTGCAAAGAAACCTTTAGTTTTGTTTAGGCGGCAGAACTAGAGTCACGCTTAAATGGTGTCCTCCAGACCTCTGCAGTTTAATCAATAGCTTTTTAAAAGCTTTTTTAGAAAGTGCCATGTGTCCTGTTGAGTAGGAGTATAATTTATGGACAATTTAGTCAGCTTGCTTTGTCACTGTTTTTGACAACTTACCAACTACTAGTCTAATGGGTAGCATTAGGCTGATCAATCACATCTGCTTTCCGCATAATCATAATTTAGGCAAACTAACATCAAGCTTTTTAAAAACTGACATAAGCAGTGGCATTGACCTTATTAAACCAATCAAAGAAGACTTGTACCTAGCTTGAACATTGAGCTAATGTCTTTGTTGTCTTTTTTGACCTGTTACTAAATCTTTATCTCCTCCCAATGAGTTTGTGACTGATTACTGGTTAAGTGGGTGTGTCATTGGATTTTCTCCTGGATCAATTTGGGTTAAAGCTATTGGTAAAATCAGCCTAAATTCCTAATGATTCAGATTTTTATTTCACTACACAGTTGTGTTCATAGGAGCCTTAGGGCTTCACTTGCATTTAAGCTCTTGTTGCCACATTTCTGTGATGACTGCATGTGGGAGAAGGGTTGTAATGACTTAATTTATTTTGCATTACACTCTTACTCTGTGGGTGAATGATACAATCAGTCTTAACTGGGTTTCATGCATGCGGTATTGCTGAAAATGAGATTTTCTTTCAAAGACTGGCGTCAGGACCTCTGTGCTTTTAAACAATTTTTTTCATTGCTAATGTGTTTCAGTTTTCTTTAAAGGGAGGGGATTTATTTTGGTGCAGGAATTGAATCTGTCACCTGATGCTTATGTATAATTAATTTAAAAACACATGTTTATAGATTATAAATTAAGAAGGATAGAGATTGGTGGTGTCAAATTTCTCTGATGTGCGTAGACCAATGATGCCTTGGGCAACGCATGGAACTGGATGTACTTCATCCCCCTCATCATCATCGGCTCTTTCTTCATGCTCAACCTGGTTCTGGGTGTCTTATCAGGGTAAGACAAAATTTAACTTTCTTTCTGTAAGTGAATAGTATGCAGTAGTGGCAGTGTGTTCCTGAGCATACATAATATATATATA
>JAQMYF010000026.1:22863096-22874892 GCA_030014195.1 Neosilurus mollespiculum | reverse complement strand
TATACACACACACACACACACACACTCTTGGGTTCAAAAATATTTGGAAAGTGTCACAAATTTAGTAATTTTGCCTCCACAATGGATTTGAAATAAAGCAGTCAAGATTTTATTGAAGTATAGACTTTCAGCTATTTTTCACATAGTTCCCCCGTTTTTGAAGGCTAATAAGTAACTGGACGGTTGGTTGACATACAGTGCCATGGCCCGTTATGGCCTGAGTTTTTCATTATTTTATGACAAATTAGAGAGATAAAATATATAGAATTAAGTACTCTCAATATGTGTTCCAAACATGTGTCAATGCCAAAAGGAGGCCATCGATAAGCCTAAGAACAAAACACATCAATCAAAGGGATAGCAGAAACTTTATCATTGGAAAAATCAATAATTTGGTACATTATTTTAAACAATAAATGCACTGGTAAAATCAGCAATACCAAAGACCTGGAAAACCGTGGACAACTAAACTGGATGATGATAGAATTCCTACCTTGATGAAGAAATTCCATTCACAACCTCGAGTCAAGTCACCAACACTTTATGGAGGAAGGCTTATGATTTTTAAAGTCTACAATTAATAGATGCTTTCATAAATGTAATTGCAAAGGGTTGCAGGTAATTGCAAAATAGAAAGGTCAGGTAACAATCCATGTAACAAGAGGGTGGAGGTACTCTGGTGCTAGATTTTGCAAGAAAATCTGCTTAGTCCTGGAAAAAGATTCTTTGGGTAGATGAAGCCAAGATGAACTTTTTACCGAATGATGGGAAGATAAGTGTATGAAGAAAACTTGATATCCAAAGCATTCCACATCATCTGATACACATGGTGGAAATGGGCATGTACACTTCAGGGCAAAAAAAACATGAGCCATGTGTGTGTGTTTTCCAAAATTTTTGTAATTGATTACTTTAACATATAAATATATTGAATAAGTATGCGAATTCTATTAAATAGTCGATATGGAATTGCTTTCCCTTTAGATTTTCGCAAACATTCAACTCTCTTGATTTGACTTGCTGAAAGTTTCTTGCACCTGGATATGTCCAAATTCGTCCACTCGTATTTGACAGCCTCCCAGAGTTCAGTGGTGTTACTAAATTGGACAGCCTCCCAGAGTTCAGTGGTGTTACTAAATTTTCATCCGATTTATTTATGTTGGATGTATGCCCAGATGTTCTCTGTTGGGTTCAAATCTGGACTCTGTCCCGGCCAGAACAGGAGCTTGATGCGGTTCCTGTCCAGCCAAGCTTTAGTGGTCTTGACGGTGTGGGATGGGGCGTTTATTAGTTATAAAACTAATTATTTGATACCATTAGCTGGTAATGATGTATTCTTGGCTGTTACATACTTTTGCCGCTATACCTACAAATATGTAATTTTAATGTTGGCTCAGTTTTTTTGCCCAGGAGTGTATGGCTGCCAACGAAATTGGGTCACCAGTGTTTATTGATGATGCGGCTGCTGATAGAAGAAGCAGGATGATATCTGAAGTGTATAGAGCTATATTCTCGGCTCAGATTCAGTCAAATACTGCAACAAATGTATAATGACCCAAAAGTTACTGCAAAAGCAACCTAAGAACTTCTTAAGGCAATGAAATGGAATATTCTTATAATAGTATTAAATATTATTATTAAAAATAATCATAATTAAAAAAATACAAAAATAATAATTAAATAGTATAGTAAAATAATAAAATTACACAAAAAACACACAATCAAGCAACAACTTTCTTCTCAGATTCTGTTAAATGCCACAAAACTATTGTATTAATGTTCCCTGGACTCTTCATTACTCATCACAGGACTTTCAATCCCTTCCTCTTCTTTGGAATAAAAATGCTTCCATCTGTTTCTAAATATTTTTGTCCTCGTCATATTTAACTGAATCCTGATCTGAAGTTTATCTTCACTGTTATCATTTTCCAGGACATAACATCTGCGCTTACTTCTCTCTATGATAGTCCCTCATACTCATACCTCATACATAATATTGTTTGATGGGTTTCATTAGCTTCCATGAGTGTTTGTGTATCTTGTCAGAGAGTTTGCCAAAGAAAGGGAGCGTGTTGAGAAGAGACAGGAGTTTCTGAAGCTACGCAGGCAACAACAAATTGAAAGAGAGTTGACTGGCTACCTGGAGTGGATCTGTAAGGCAGGTATGTGGCCAATATTACTACTAAATTCTCTAATTCTCTTTTTTGCACCAGGTTGGCATTTATCAGTCATATCAGTCATAGAGAAATTTGGTTCTGGGTGTCAAAAAGGGCACTTGATTATGCAAATGGTTTGAGCGTTAAGGTCTTTTCAGACTAACTGCATTTTTCGTTCAATGAATTTGCGAAACATTATATGAAGGGCTGAGAGCCACAGTGGTGTAACCCTAAAAAAAATTAAAAATGAGATAAGGTCAAATTTTGACAGATATGGATAAGGTCTATGCATGCCAAAATGGTCTATCCTCATTGCAGCTTGAAATAATTGAAGTCGAGGCTGGTGCATTTCTGGCATTTCAATGTTCTCCTGAAGAAATATATTTTTTTCTCAAAAACAGCTTTGTGTTGGTTAGATCACTCTGGCTCTCTGCCCTTTATATATTTTTTGAGCGACTATCCCATAAATGCACTTTCACGTCAAAGATGAAATTTCGTCTGAAAAAAAGTGATGTTTAATCTTTTCACCACAGGTTTGATTTCCCCAGCATTTCATTGACAAAAGTAAAGCATTCAACCCAGAGAGCTGCTTCTTGAAAAATCACACTTGAACTTAACAATTGACAGCTGAAAAAAAAGGGCAGAGCCTCTGATTTATTTTGCGTCTCAGTACCCTGCACTATTTGAGAAATGCAACAAGTATTATAAAGACAATGTTTTTAAAAACTGACTTACAAATTGAATTCAATCCGAATGTGGATGTTATTGGGTTTCAACTCCTGGACTAAGCAGTTAAACTAACCGTCTTCTCACTTCCTTCTCTGTATAGCACTTACCCAGAATTTTCTCTTTATTCCATGTGTCATGAAAAACAGCAAATACTAGCTTCATCTCATGACTCCACTGGCAATTAGTGTAGAGAAATGCTCACATTATCATTTAGCATGCAGTGTGAATATTAATAAATTTGTCAGGGGGCACAGTGGCATAGTGGTTATCATGTCCGCCTTACAGCAAGAAGGTCTACAGTCCAAAGACATGCACATTAGCATAATTGCTGTATCAATTTGCATCAGGTGTGTGAGTGTGTGTGTGTTGTCCCAGCAATGGTCCATTGAGCTGCTCAGGGTGTACCCTGTCTTTGCTCAGTGTCAGCTGAAATATCCTCCAGCCTTCCCGTGACCCTAAGTTGAATAAATGGTTTCGGCAAATGAGTGAGTGTGTGAGTGTTTCACATTCTCTATTGTGCTGTAAGTGAAAAGGCCTTTACACATCTGGAAGTGGAGCCGCTGAAAATAGAAGTGTTTCCCAATTGCATGTGACTTGATTTGAAGTTATGTTGGACATAAAAGGTATTACATCCAGTGCCACTGTCTGTCAATTTGATACCAGTAACTTGATCAGTTGATCTTTTGGGTTTAAAGAATTATGAAATGCCTTTTGCAGAGGAAGTGCTGCTGGCTGAAGAAGATCAAAATGCAGAAGAGAAATCTCCACTGGATGGAGCGTGGTACAAGAGGAAACAGAACAATCCAGGTAACAAGAGGGTGGAGGTACTCTGGTGCTGTAAGGATTGAGGGACTGATTAGCAATCTTCATTCATAAATGAGATTTTGGTCTGTATATTAATTTGTATATCATACCATGACAAATCCGAAATACCGAAATGAGTCAAATAAAGTTAAATAAAATGGGGTTTAGAGAGTCTGGCTCATGTGTGCTGGACTGCACAAGGTAATATTTTTAAAGTGAAAAATGAGACACACTCATCTTTTTTCTATTTAGTCAAGTCAGCATTCCTTTCCATATTGTCCTTTGCAAAATGTTAGCTCTTAAAATAATCCCTTGACTTCCTATCCTGCCTAACAGCCCTTTTCCTTCTTGTAAAGCTGACATCCACGTCATTATTATCTTTTCACAAACCCTGGTGTTTTTTCTCCCCTCATCGTGTCTTGGGTCTTTCCAGCACATCCACTGACACGCTTAACTGTCTGCTTAGTAGTTCTGCCCTATCAAGGCCCATAATCTCTATCAATTACGCTAGCTGTGGATGCCAGAAGTAATTATAGGGATTAAGACAACAGGGTTAATTGGATTAGCATTCCATACACACACACACACACACACACACACACACACGCACACCACCCAGGGAATTGCACTTTCTGTAATATTTGGCTTACAGGCCTCAAATAAAAGAGTGCATTGATCAGGAATGTAAACCTACCCGGGTTTCTCTTTTACCCCTTAAGCCACACAAGCAAGGCATTAAAAGGCATTAGCGCCTCCGCTTCCACTTTCCATGCAGCGATGAAAAATATGATTGAAGTGCACTGTACGAAGAATTAAATAAGGTCTGTTTGGAGACGTGTGAGTGAAGAAGAGAGGGAAAGGGAGATAGAAACAAGGTAAAATGGTAGCCTTGGGATTAGTGCTTAGTCATGCATGCATGTTCCTTGAGATGTCCTGAGTGATTATGGCGAATGACTCACAGTGAAATATGGCTTACAGCAAACACATATTTATCTCGGTAGCAGAGCTGTAATGCACTGATAGTATCTGTATTACTATCTGTAGCTGCTTGGTCCTTTGTCAGTGTCTGTATTGGTTTGACACTCACAGTGGGTGTGGCCTAAACTGAATTCTGTGAGTGTGAATTAAATATAACATCTTGCATTTTGTCCCTGAAAACACAGGACCAAAACAAGGAAGTGAAAATGCTAGCACTATTTCTCGAGTAGTGCAGCTGCAAGATGTAGCACTATTATCCTGGAGATTGTAAGTTCGGATCCACGTAAATGCCAGGAGCCCATGGCTGAACTCTCAGGGATACTGAACTCTCACTCAAAGCAATAACTAGCCAATCACGGGCGTCTGTGAGATTATACATACAAAGTGGCTGAAAGCGTTGTCCTCTGAGTGTGTTACACTAAAAATGTAGGAGGGAGGCTAGCATCACGTGTCTCAAGGGAAGCACATGCTTGCCCTCGTAATAGGCAGGCATATTCGATAGGCTGGAATTGCATGGCTACAAATAAATTAGAGGAGAAAAATCAGGGGGATAACACAACAACAAGAAAAAAGATATGCTTCCAGTATCATGAGGATGTTCGAGTTCTGGCACTTAGCCCCAGTTACATCAGTCAAGTTCATCAGTTTCAACTAGAAATATGTATATGATTGTTCCTGCAGGAGGTTGTGGGAAACTAAAGCGTATCCTAGTTGACTCTGGGCGAAAGGAGGGTACTCCCTGAACAGCTTGCCAGTTGTAGAAATAATGAGCCTCCAATTTGTTTCTGGGTTCATATTTGGTTATACCTTTATTTTTTAGTTAAGTATTTGGGACAGTATGATCTTAATAAAAACAAACTCTTAAAATAATAAATATATATGTCCCAGCCAATAAACTCTTTTCAGAAGCCATTACAAGTTTATATGGTTCAGCTCAGAAGTTTTCCTTCTCTTAGTACATTTTGTTTGTCCATTACTTGTGTGTAGTGCTGAAAAGAGCCAAAGTCAAGAAGGGGAAGAATGACCTCATCGGTGCCGAGGAGGGTGAGGAACACTTCACAGACATTTCCTCAGTTGGTAAGACTTGGAATTGGCTTACTACTATAAATTATAATATGGATAACTAGTGCACACTTTATTAATGTCTAATAACTGGGTTTGTTATTTAAATTGCTTGGTCTTTCTTAAATCTTACAATAAATAAATGATGGAACGATAGTAGCCGTAGCAAATCTAATGGGGCTTGAGAAGTATTGGAGATGCTATATTTTCGTCAGTTGTATTGGAATGGCACAGTGGGTATTGCTGGAATTACAGCTAAAGGTTTTGCAGTCTGAGCTGAACGATGCTGAGATTACTGCATGTGTAGAATTTTGCATGTTCCACTCATGGCCTCATAGGTTTCCTCCATGGTCACTGGTTTCCTCCCACCTCCAAAGACATGGGTGTCTATAGACGGGTTCTCCATGCTAAATTGCTCTAAGGTGCATTTGTGTGCATGCATGATGGCCAGTTATGGGCTGATGACCCATGCAGGATGTATTTCACCCTCACACCCAGGGTGGAGCGATTTGTGAACTACTAGCCAATCATAGTATAATACAGAAATGAGAAAAGTGTCTGATCATAGAAAAGAAAAAGGTAGAGTTCTATGCACCTTTGTTGAGTTTAATGATGGGTTGCTGGTTCATATATTAGGTGTATACCGCTATACTGACTATATCATTTATTGTATATTTATAATAATAGCTATAAAAGTTAAAATGGTTTATGCCATTGTGTGGCTAAAGGAGAGAGCGAAGGCAAGGGTGCAAAACAAAAAAACAGCTTTGTAAGCTGGCCTGGCAGGCATACCCATAACATGTGGTAGAATAACATGTAGGCAAGTACTTCAGGCTAACTAGCAAAGAGAGATCGCATAGCACATAGTTAAACTCATTGGAGGCTCAAGTTATCTACCCAGGTGGGGGATCCACATAAACAGTAATGTGTAGGAGTGTAGTAAAGTCCATCAAAACACTGAATGCTCCGTGCCCATGTCTTCTCTTGGACCAGTCCTTTAATGAGCTGATAAACTGCCTGCACATGCAGCAGTTAACCTCTGCTTTCGCAGCGCTGACTGAGCCTCCTTGTATAAGTTGTATGCATGCTGTAGTTCTTCCGCCTTGTGAACTCAGAATCACTGAATGCAGATCAAGCTGCATCGAAAACAGACGAAGATGAGGGGAGACTGTAACACATCGGCATTAAATAAGTAATACCGAAGCTGTCAGAATCTACTCTTGTACAAAGAATTAAAAAATATTCACATTTTCTTGTTTAAGGAAAAAAATACTGCCTGGTGTCCAGTGCAATGTCAGTCAAGAGCCTTTGATTCAAGATACTATATACCTATTAGCTGTGCCAAGTGCACCCATGGTGGAACCATGAGTGGGATTTACTGCGTATAAGTGTTATGATATAACACTTAAATTTTAAACCACTCTCTTTTGCCCAAGACACTCTATCATGGGCTCAATGTCAGACTTAAGAGTCTGATGTAATTACTCCCACCTTTGTTCTTTAATTTGGTTTCCGTTTGTGCTAGGTCACTGGTGGGACTTGAAGCAACTGAGCCCCTTGGTCTGCTTCGTTTTGCTCAGACATGGGCGATGATCAACGTCACACTCCTGAAACACTCAGGAGTTATTTTTTTTCTCCTTTAGAATAGCCACACCCTGCATGAATATCTAATAAGAAAAGCTGGATCAATAACAAGCTCTACTGGGATAGATACAGTCATCATTTTATAAGAAATTTAATTCCAGGTGTCAAATTTCTTTTTGTCTCTTTACTCCCAAATATGAAATGCTGCTTTACATTTCTTAGTCTAGAGATATTATTTTATATTTCATAAAGTTCTAGTTGGTTTTATTTTTTTTAACCTTCAGAATGTTGAAATTGAAACGCAAAGCTCTCAATTTACCAATCGATTTACGTTCCTGCCCTGCGATGGCCTGGCGAGCTGTCCAGGGTGTACTCTGCCCTCGCCCGGAGTCGGCTGAGATGGGCGCCAGCCTCCCTGCGACCCTAATTAGGATTAAGCGGTTCAGAAAATGACATGACATGACATGACATTTACGTTCCTACCCTTACCTATGGTCACGAGCTTTGGGTAGTGACTGAAAGAACAAGATCGCGTATGCATGCGGCCAAAATAAGCTTTCTTCGCAGGTTGGCGAGGCTCTCCCTCAGAGATAGGGTGAGAAGCTCAGCCATCCAGGAGAAGCTCGGAGTAGAACCGCTGTTCTGCCATGTTGAGAGGAGTCAGTTGAGGTGGCTTGGGCATTTGGTTAGAATGCCTCCAGAACGTCTGGTGTTTCGTGGTGTTTTGGGCATGTCCAGCCAGGAAGAGGCCCCAGGGTCGACCCAGAACTCACTGGAGGGACTAAGTCGGCTAGTCTGGGAACGCCTCTGTATCCCCACCGAAAAGTCTGGAAGAAGTGGCTGGGCCCCGCAACCCAACCTTGGACAAAACGGGAGAAGAAAATGAAGATGATGATAATGAGAATATTGTTTATTTAATAGCTATAAATAAGTCAGTTTAAAGTCTGAAAGTCTATGAAAACATACTGCGTTCTATGCTAATGTCACTATACTCATAGCTAGCCTATTTAGCTAGCTAAATAATTTACATCAATGGATGTGACTGAATAAACCACACTACAGACATATAGTTATATGTGTGTGTGTGTGTGTGTGTGTGTGTGTGTGTGTATTTTAGATTAGATCTTACATAGATAATGGTAGGTATTTGTTAAACTCACTAATGTGGTCTTTCATGTTATATTTAAAGAATTACTATTATTCATTCATCATTCCTTCATCAGTAAGGATTTAACTAAGGATGACAATCTACTGTATCTACCCCCATGTTTTTGTGAGGTGAGAGGAAACTGGAAAACCCAGAGGAAACCAACATGGACACACGAGGAACAGAATATCCAGAACTCATGATTGGCTGTTGGGAAAAACTTGCTGCCGATGTAACTATGCAGTCTTCTTCACTGTCTCTCAACAGCGCCCCCTGGATCTCCCTTTGCCCGAGCCAGCCTGAAAGGCAGCAAGAACGACAGCTCATCATACTTCCGTCGCAAAGAGAAACGAGTTCGCTTCTTTATTCGGCGCATGGTGAAAGCCCAAAGCTTCTACTGGATTGTGTTGTGCATAGTGGGCTTGAACACGCTGTGTGTCGCCATCGTTCACTACAACCAACCTGAGTGGCTCACCAAAGCACTGTGTACGTACTACAGCTTATTTATAGTCCCATAGAGCTGAATCTTGTATCTCATCATTATATATTTATTATCCAAAAACAATGACACATGAATTTCAGATGTATAACACATAAACTAATGTTACAGTATATATATTACATTAAAAAAACACACATGAAACATGATGCTATGGGGAAATAATTAACAATGCGGTGGTATGATGAGGAATGACACAAAGCAGAGTTAGTATTCCTTGCCAGGAATTGATTATTTTCCATTACCAGCACATCATAAAGTGTTATTCTTATATCCCAGGAATAGGCCAACAATTAAAGGAGGTGTGTTATGATTTTTTCATCGTAATATGGCATGAATGACAAGAATATTTGTCTATATTTGTTAAGTATCCATTCAGCTAGCAAATCAAAAGAAGTGAAGAGCATCTGAGTCTAAGTAAAAAGTAATATGGAGCGGATGAAAATGGATTACTACACGAACTTTTTGAAAACTTTCAAAGATTAAGAATGTGTTGCAAACCTCCACCAAACTTAAAGTATGAACCCAATTCATGTCTCGTATGCTTTGTAAATCAAATTTCCATCCATATGAATGATTGTGCTTCGTTTGATAACATCATTCATGATATTTAGGTTATTTTCTTCAAGCTATCATGACACTGCTCGTTTAATCATTTGGCTGACAGCGGAACGACTCACATTTATAATTTTTATACAAAAGAGCAAATGTGGGGCAAGGGCCTTGCTCAAGGGCCCAACAGTAGCAGCTTGGTAGTACTGGTAGTACTAACCATCAGATCAGTAATACAGAGCCTTAACCAATGAGCAACCACTGCTGTTTTGGAACGCCAAAAATTTTTTTATTGGTCTCTTTAACCTCTTAAAATATTAGTTGCTTGGCACCTACTCTTGTTTCCTTTCTCATAAAGTTAATAAGATTTTTTTTTTTTTTACCTGAAAAAGCTTGTAGCAAAGAAGTCATCCACAGTGAAAAACCTCAAATCTTACAAAAAAACCCCAAAACAATCCCCTGATACTATATGTATATATGCTAATGTAATGTTGTGGTGTCATCTTGTGTCTGCCAGGCCTGGCCGAGTTTGTATTTCTGGGTCTATTTCTATCTGAGATGACTCTGAAGATGTATGGCCTAGGGCCCAGGAACTACTTCCACTCCTCATTCAACTGCTTTGACTTTGGGGTGAGTCACAGCTGGACCAATCAGAGAATCATCTTCATTGACTCAGCCATTAGCAGCCACTGAGATACTTGCAGCCATTTCACACCTCAGGAGTCACTTTCACATGCAGTGTCAGTATTTTTGCATCAATAATTAATTCTGTTATATTTGTTGCTGATTATTTCTGTATCCTCTGCTCTGCAAAGGTCATCGTGGGGAGTATAGTTGAGGTAGTATGGGCAGCCGCTCAACCTCACGGAGCATCTTTCGGTATTAGTGTTTTGAGGGCTCTTCGCTTGCTCCGAATCTTTAAAGTGACCAAGTATGTTGAACTACATTAAAACTCACACACAGTTAATGTTTTGATTGCTATACTGTTTTGATTATGTAAGGTAGATTATATGAGAACATGGGGCATTTCAAACTTCCATGTTCCGTTTTTAATGATGAAAATAATAATCTTTATAAAAATAGTTTAACTTATTTGTAATTTTTTTGGTTAAAAAAAAAGTTGAAAATTCCGATAATAAAACTCAGTGACAAAAAAAAGACAGTGGTGTATGCTGTTACAGGAGAATATTAAACAATGGGTTGATGTGATCATGCACACGAAAAGAAGTTATTCTAAAGATTTGAATAAAATTAACTTTTAACAAGTGCTGCCTTCTTCTTTAAGGCTTTTGTGGTGATGGGTCACATTTGTATTGATAACTCACATAATAAATTGTATTTCTATATATGTTCTATGCAGTCTAATGGTTAGAGAAGTGGCTTTGGGACCGAAAGGTCGGTGGTTTGATTCCCAAACCAGCAGGAAAAATGTGTGGCAGTGGGGGAGTGAGCTACATCTTTATGGCTGAAGTGCCCTTGAGCAAGGCACCTAACCCCCAACTGCTCTCCGGACACCCCAATGTGTGTGGCAGCCCACTGCTCTGAGTGTGTGCGCTCACTGATTACATGTGTTCGTGCTCACTTTGGATGGGTTAAATGCAGAGGCAATAATTTCCCGTGCGGGATTAATACAGTATATCAAAAATTATGATAAAAAGGTATACGTAAATGTAATGTTGGAATGCTAACAAAACCAGTTCATTCCTTGTTTTTAACTATAGTAGCAGAAAATTAGAAAGATAAAATGTTATGTCCCGGAATGTTTCCTACGGTAAAAAGCTTATAGGAACAGCTTTACCTGTGAGATCTTGCCAATAATGCCACAAATCTTTGCTGATTAACATTTTTTACTAACAGACATGTAGACTGTTCACTGTCAAGTCGCAGTGAATTTGTTTTTTTAGGGCAGCGCTGAAGCTCCATACTTTATGCAAATGTCATAAAGCCATGAGCTCAATTTTGTTGTCACGTCCATACTCATGTGACAACACAGGTATTACAATAAATGAAGAAAATGGCTGGAAAAATACATTGCGTGTCGCCACCATAGGCGTTAAGTGCACTTGCACTTTCCAGCTTATTCTATTATTTTACGTATGCATGTTTCTGGAAAGTTACACTTTTCGGAGCTCCACTTTTAAGTAGTGCCTTAATATTTATATTATGCAATTAATAATACAAATTTTGGGATTTGCATTAACTTTGAAACCATTCTCAGAGCCATACTGTTATAGAATCATTCCTGTGATTACTATTATGAAAATTAATATTCTATGAATATATAA
>JAQMYF010000026.1:22807790-22837349 GCA_030014195.1 Neosilurus mollespiculum | reverse complement strand
ATATATAACAAAAATGCCTTTGTATGTCTATGTAAATGTACAATGGAGTCCAGTATATATACAGTAGTGTGCAGTGAAGATTATACACCACCACTTTTGTCTAAAAGGGCTCCTAATAAAAAGAAAAATATATATATACATAGACATTGAGCAATACAAAGGAATTTTGATGTGCTTATAATTCCATTCCATGGTATTGGGTTTTTTTAATATTTTGATACTTGCTCAAAAATTTTCTCTATCATCATCTGTCTTTCCCATCTCATTTCATCTTATTCTTTTGCTTCAGTTCACATTTATATCCATGCTTGAAATATTGAAAGAAATGTTACCACCAATCTGAAGGGGGAAAAAAACACCCTATATCCCCTCAACTGTGTTAATCCATCTGCACTCGTTTAAAGATACAGTATGTCAATGCAGAAAGGACTATATTAAAGTCTGTATTATTTTTATTCCATTGTACCGATGACAAGAAGGTCCTGGGTTCATGTCCCGGGATTGGCAAGGGTGTTTTTTTTGTGGAGTTTGGCTGTTCTCCCTGTGTTTGCATGGGTTTCCTCTGAGTACTCCGGTTTCCTCCCACAGTCGTAAGACATGCACAATAGGCTAAATGGCTGTTCTAAATTGCCCTTAGGTGTGGATATGAGTGTAATGGTTGTGTTTGTGTTGGCTCTGCGATGGTTGTAACCCACCTTCACCTAGTGTTGGCTGAGATAGGCCCAAGCCTCCCCACGAACTTGGTAGGATAAACCATACACGGAGGCAGTGGTGGCTCAGTGGTAAAGGCTTTGTAATACAGATAAGAAGATTGAGGGTTCAAGCCCCAGTACCACCCTTAACCCTTAACTGCTCAGTTGTATAACAATGATACTGTAAATGTAAGTCGCTCTGGATAAGGGCGTTTGCCAAATGCCGTTAATGTGAATGTAAAATGGTTTTGGCAAATGGATGAATGTGACAAATGGGAATGCCACAGCCACACTCCAAAATGTAGTAGAAATCCTGACCAGAAGCTGAAAAGGGTAGACTGACATAAGATCCTCAGAAAGCACAAATGGATGTGATGGTCAGGTCCACATACTTTTGGTCAAATACTGTTGCTCTGTTGCTACATATTTGTATTTCTGATGCTCATTAAAACAATCACTAATGAATATTTTATTAAATGTACGCCAACCTTCTTCTCTTCATAGGGTGCTGAAACACTCTGTAGATGCCACTTATGAAGACCAAGGCCCAATCCCAGGCTACCGCATGGAGACATCCATCTTTTATGTGGTCTACTTTGTGGTCTTCCCATTTTTCTTCGTCAACATTTTCGTTGCTTTGATCATCATTACGTTTCAGGAGCAAGGGGACAAAGCCATGTCTGAGTGCAGTTTGGAGAAGAACGAGGTACAAAGTACACTCCGACACACTGATAGCTGGTAGAATGGTAGTCTCATCTTGTGGTTCTTATGGCAATACTTGTCTGCTGTGTGCTCACATTGCTGTGATACATCTTCAGGGTGATAAACCGTTTAGAGTATTACTATCCCAAGTGAGAGCAGGGGCAACCCATCTGTCCGACCATATCTTTTCTATCCGAGTACTCATTTCCACAGACAATTTTTCCTTTCTTTTATCTTCCTTTGTTTCACTTTACGCCATCACTCCATGTACTCAACAGAGATTTTTCTCAGCTCTCGATGTATTGGCTTATTATCAGGAAAACCGTTAGCCTCTGGTATTAGCTGTTTAAACATGCTCTAAGCGCTTTTTCTGTTGGGCGTAGACTCTAGTTTGATGTTTGCTTTGTGTCTCTCACACTATGATGAGTTCTGATTCCAAAAGCTCTAGGGACATCGAGCTGCTTCTCTGATAATTAAACAGTGTTAGATCAAGAGCCAATGTCGAAAACGATGTTGAATCCCGGCATACTCTTGAAGCTGGTCTTAATGAGGAGACTTACTCAACTGCCTTTAAGGTTTTGTGATAAGAAGATGAAGGCTGGTTTTGCTTTTTTAACCACAGAGGGCATGCATTGACTTTGCAATCAATGCCAAGCCCCTGACTCGCTACATGCCCCAGGATAAGCAGTCTTTCCAGTACAAGATGTGGAGGTTTGTGGTTTCGACGCCGTTTGAATATTCCATCCTGACTATGATTGCAGTCAATACTGTGGTTCTCATGATGAAGGTAAGCAAATGTCTTCTTTTCTATACCTAACCTAAGCATTATTAACTTCACAGTTGGTGCTGAGCCCATGATTTTGACTACTAACCAAGCCAATGCCAAGTTCATTAATTAATTATCAAGAGTGCAGTGCAGTTTCTATATATGGGAAAGTTATGAACATCACCTCTCGATCTAGTTTTTTAGGCTAAACTAATTAATTTCTCTGCTAATACGGTTTTAAGTGTTAAATATATTAATCTGTATTAAAATATGTTTTTGTTAAGGTATAAAAGAAGGCAATCCTGTTCACACTCATGCTTAGGAGTAATTTGGAACAGCAAATTAGCCTAATGTGAATGTTTTGGGCTGTGAGGAAACCCTGAGGAAACCCATGCAAGCCTGAGGAGAACAGGCAAACTCTAAACAGAAGCCTAAACGAGCCTGGTAATCGGACCTTTTTGCTGTGAGGATGACGTGCTAACCACTATGTCACCTTTTTTTTTCAGTTCATATGATTCAGCACAGGGCAGCTTGGTGATGTAGTGGTTAGCACATCCGCCTCACAGCAAGAAGGTCCTGGGTTCGAATCCCAGGCTCAGGCACTTCTGTGTAGAGTTGGCGTGTTCTCCCTGCGCTTGTGTGGGTTTCCTCCGAGTACTCCGGTTTCCTCTCACAGTCCAAAGTCATGCACATTAGGCTAATTGGCGATTCAAAATTACCGCTGGGTGTAACTGTGAGTGTGGTTGTGTGTTGGCCTGTGAAAGTCTGGTGAGCTGTTCAACCTTCGCCCAGTGTCGGTTAAGATAGGCACAGCTTCCCTGCCCTAGCAGGATTAAGCGGTTCAGCGAATGAATGAATGTGATTCAACACACTATTTTGCTTTGACGACCTTTGGCACTACTTTATTTACATATCAGCGGTCATTCAAAAAGCCTGCAGGATGAACAGAAAGCTGTTCCTGTTGTTTTTCTTCATCCTGAAGACTCTCCCATATTGGAAACGTACAGATAGCATGAATACTGGAGACTGCTCCCAAGTTTTCTCAGGGAAAACTTCACCAGATCATTTACATTTTTTGGATTCGGAAGATGCCCTTAACCAGGGTGACATACATTTTTATACAACTAAGGGTTAAGGGCCTTGCTCAAGGGCCTACTAGTGGCAGCTTGCTGGTACTGGGCCTTGAACCTCCGACCTACAGATCAGTAACCCAGAGCCTTAACCACTGAGCCATCACCACCCTCAAAAAGATCAAAAAGAAAGCGTGTAAAATTTAAATGTTGAGTTGAGTTGACTACTGTCCGATCTTCTTTAAAGATATATTTAGTCACATTGAAGCGCACTGTAGTTACCATCCTGATGTTCACAGTCAGAGCTCAGCCTTTTGACCATATTCCTTTTATTCTATTCTACATCAGGCCATGTTGCCAAGCTCTTTCATTAATTATTGACAGCATGGTACAAAAGAGTGTACTTTAAACACAGGAACAGTTTTTATCCCTTCCTTTGGTAATGGAAGGGGGAAGGGAGAGATGAAGTTCAAGTATTGATCTAAAAGGGTTTTGAGCCAATTTATTTGTGTATTTCGTGCATTTAATATCAATCATCCTCTGAGTCTTAACAACATTGTTTTAAGTGTGAAAAAGATCTTTGTGATATTACTCACTCACTCATTTGCCAAACCATTTAGTCCTACCAGACTTACAGGGGGCTGAATCCCATCCCAGCCAACAAAGGGCGAGGGCATGGCACACCTTAATCAGCTCCCAGACCATCCTAGGGCCAACAAATACACAAAACCATTTACACCTTGGGGCAATATGGAACAGCCAGTTAGCCTAATGTGCATGTCTTGGGACTGTAGGAGAAAACCGCAGTATCCAGAAGAAACCCATGCAAGCACGGGGAAATTCCATACAGAAACACCATCGCTGAGCCCGGGACTCAAACCCATGACCTTCTTGCTGTGAGCTGGATGTGCTAACTGCTATGCCACCACGCCGCACTTTTGTGATTTCTAATATATTCCGAGTTCAATAACCATCGCACTTTCATTGCAAACTTTGACTGTAGAAACTTTTTCAGAGTTGTGAGTAATGTAGATTGCAGCATAACTTCAGGAGAAAGAAAAAACTGAGCGTTGTGAGGGAACGATTGTTTATAACAGCTGCTATAACATCTAGTCTAAAGTCTAAAGTCTGGACACACCTACTCATTTTAACCAAATTGTAAGCACAATAACAAGCTAATACTTGAATTAACAAGCTACTAGTAACATGCTACGAGCCCAACAGGGCCAGTTAGTTTGGGAGAACAGTAAATAGGTCATTTTAATTTATGTGAGTTAATTGAAAAGACCACTAGAACTCAACTCAACTCAACTCAAAAGACCAATTTAACTAAAAAAAAATCAACAGACCATAGTAAATTCAACACAGAGGGTGTACTTAACAGCATGGCAATGTACTACTATTACAAGTTACATGTACAGGGCAGTTCGGTTAGAGGGCGGCATGGTGTCATAGAGGTTAACACGTCCATCTCACAGCAAGAAGGTCATGAGTTCAATTCCCAGGTTGGTGGTTTCTGTGTGGAGTTTGCATGTTCTCCGGGTGCTTGCGTGGGTTTCATCCGGGCATTCTGGTTTCCTCCCACAGTTCAAAAACATTCAGTAAATGAGTGAGTGAGTTCAGTTAGGAAAAAGACTGTTCATTGCCCACTTGTTTGCTCGGAGAACTGCTCAGTTGACTTCTATTATTCATGCTGGGGGATTTATACATTTGCAGAGAGGCTATGTGTTTTAATAGATTCCTAAAATTAATAATGACTTGCTAATACACAGAAAGAAGACTGTTCATCCATCAGGAAAATGACATCTCATTATATTTTATATTAGGAGCTTAATACATCTCATTACTACCTAGTTAAAATGCCATGCTATAAATATGCAATTTGGGTTGTGTTAAAAAAAAATAATAAATTCCTTTTTATTGAATAACTCGTAGCAAACCAAGTTACACTTATGAGATTAAGATGGCTGTTTTGTTTTGTACTTCTTATGTGTAAGTGATGTCACTGCTTTATTGCTTTTAGTTCAGTTCTGCTTCAGACACTTATGAGGAAATGCTGAAGTGGCTGAACATCATCTTCACTTCACTTTTCACGCTGGAATGTATTCTGAAGATCATCGCTTTTGGTCTGCTGGTAAGAAACACTCGAGCATGCTTAGGACAGTGCCAGTAGGTAAAATCTTCACCAGTAGGTAAAAAAGATCTCAAAGGCTCAGGCATGGGGTTCATTTAGACATCAGGGGCCACCCTCAGTGTTCTGTTAGGCGGGGCTTAAATACTGAAATTCAGACAAAACATTTTCAACAACAACGTTTTCAGACAAAATTGCAATTCAGACAGTTGCATGGACGTGAAGACAGACGTGGCTCAGTTATACACACTTCTGGGCTATGGACCTTTAAATTCTTTATGTGTCTTAAGTTTTATTTTATAAAAATGATAAAATTATATCTAATTTTTTTATATTATAAAATAAGAAAGGCTATTTCAGACCAATGTTTTATAAATATATACACGAATATGATACTAAACTTACTCTAAACTTTTTATCATTGGGCAAAGTATCTTAATTAACTTAATTATCAAATTACTAGATAAATTAACCCATGCAAGCATAAGGAACACATCCAAACTCCACACAGAAGCGCCTGAGCCAGAGAATTAAACCCAAGCCTTCTTGGAAATGATAAAATATAGCAAAAAAAATGTATATGTGCAAAAGTTAAAGAACTGAATGTGATTCTATATTGATTGTTAATACGCAAAATTAAGTTCAAACCCAGAACGTGCCTGCTGTGAAGTTGACAGTGCTAATCATGTCACCAGTGGGCTGCCTGTGTTTAAGATGTACATGCATGGCATTTGGCAGACATTACATTTTTATCTCATTTGTACAAGTGAGCAGTTGAGGGTTAAGGGACTTGCTCAAGGGCCCAACAGTGGCAGAGGGCCTTGAACCTCCGACCTTCTGATCAGTAACTCATAGCCTTAACCACTGAGCCACTACTGCCCCTACTACCCCTCCTAAAATTATGCATGAAATTTCTTGATGCTGGCTAATCAGAGAAATTAGCTATGAAGTAGGAATTTTGTTGAAAGCATGTGAACTGCTCGATGATGATGGATAAGCAAGGGCACTAATAGTGGCACATAAATCTGTGCTCTCGTTGCCTGCAGCAGCAGGGCCCGTCCCAAGCTCCATTTCCATTTAGTAGCCTCATTTATTAAATGACTCTAGCCCCTGCATGATGCTTTTACCTCCACCTGTTCTTAGCAGGTGGCAGATGGCGTGGCCTCGCTGCTGTTGTTTTAAGCCCTTGGCAGCCACTACCTGACAAATCACTGTGGCATTCTGAAGAGACAGGCAGACATGACTGCACCGTCTGACAGATCAGCCTGTCATGGCTGATCCAATGTATGAAAGGTTATACTGTATGTGTGTGCGTGTGCGAGCGTGTGCGTGTGTGTGTGTGGGTGTGGGTTGACCTCTATTTAAAACATTATTCTCAAGGATTGCTTTTGTAATGATTTTGACTTTGTAGTAATATACTAACAAAGTCTGTTTCTCCCTTCTTCTTATCCTGTCTTGAATGGCACCAAGAACTATCTGAGAGAAACCTGGAACGTATTCGACTTCGTAACAGTGCTGGGAAGCATCACTGACATCGTGGTCTCTGAACTTAAGGTAAGCAGTTGAGATTGTCATCTCTGTTTCTTCTGGAGTCCAGGAGCTTGAAGAGCAGGGGTCACCAACCCTGTTACTGAAGATCTACTTCCCTAAAGACTTGAGCTCCAACCATAATTAAGCTAACCTGACCATCTAATCATTGCCTTAAGAATTGTTGGTCAAATACATCAGGTGTGTTAGATTTTGGTTGGAGATGAACACCTTACAGGAAGGTCAATCTCCAGGAACAGGGTTGATGACCACTGAGATCAGCAGAGGATCACGATGGTGTGTTTATGTTTGGGCTTTCACTGTTTTGTCTGTACGTGTTTGTGCGTCTGCAACTTTCTCTTTTTCCCGCTGAGAGTAAGACATGATCCAAAAAGCAAAATGGAAGACCACACTCACCACATCTACATCAACAACAATTTTCCATTTTATTTGATTTTAAAAGGCACATCAAGTTAAATGTATCTGTATAGCACAATTAAAATAACCCCAGGTACAAGAACATAGCAATATAAAATGTCATATGAACAACCTAATTAACTTTATTCATTCATTTATATTCCAATGTGCTTAATGCTGGTATGGTTGCAAAGAGGCAGGAGCCTATCTCAGACTCTGGGTGATGGTAGGGTACACCCATGAGCAACTCGCCAGTCTATTGCAGGGCCAACACACACACAACCATTCACAATCACACTCACACCTAGGGGCAATTTGGACCTACCAATTAGTCTAATGTGCATATCTTTGAAATGTTGGAGGAAACCCACTCAAGCACGGGAAGAACATGCAAACATATAAAAATTTAGAGACCTGGAAGTTACCATGGCTCTCATTATGATTACAATGCTGCATATAATATATAATAGCATTATAATAGCTGCAAGCCAAGAATGTCTAGGAGAAATTATCCTCTAAAACACCCAGCAAACCCTAAAATACAACTTCACCTCTGAATCATAACAAATCACCTTGCATATAATTAGTAAGACTTACATTTACCAAAAGGCCTGTAGCGTAATTCCTCTTTCAAGTCTTATTTACCTCACATGTTCATCCGGCAAATTCCAAAGAGGAAATGTAGCCGATGAAGCTCTGCAGTGCACACGTCTCCCCAATGAGTGTTGACAGTGGAGTCTCCGTGTGTCAGAGTAGACTCTCGCCCCTCCTAATGATTTCACTGTCACTCTGTTTCCATGCTAAATCTCTGTTGGCACCTGTCCCCTTCTCTCCCAAATGGACTCCACAGACGGTAAGTAGCTTTAGTTGTCCTGCTCTGCTTCGGTCCATCTGTCCTGCCTGTTTACATGTGTATAATTACCTATTTATCAGCTTGATTTTAAGACACTGTGCCAACGCTGCAAAAAAAGAAGCTTAGTAAGTTAAAATATTAATAATATTTAAATATTTATCTGCTATTTCCTATTAGAAAATTACAATAAAATGTAAAAATGTAAAACCTATTTCTAGATATATTTACTAGTGGATCATTGTGTAACTAGATTTATTTACTGAAGGCAATATTCAAAAAAAGAAAAGTTTGTAAGGTTTATATATATATATATATATATGTTCAATAATATTGTATTTTGTATACTGTAATGCTATAATAGGAAATGCTTGATAAATCTGACTAAATTCACGATGTACTCACTTGCTAAAATGACGTTTTTTGCAGTGACGTTGTAGTTTAAGAGTATTGCTTAGCAATCGGATTAAAAACACTTAACAATTATCTTTAATTAAAACACTCAGGAAACCTAAAGTTAAGCATAACAAACATAATATAAACATTCAAAATATTAATCATTTTAATTCTTTATAAAGTCTATATACAGGCATACAGTATTACTACTTTGAATGCTTTTAGTGTAATTTCTGAGTATGAATTTTTTGCTAAAGTTATAATTTATAATTATAATTATTTGTTCCCAAAGATCAGAAGGCTAATGTTGCTTTTAAACCAACTATGCATTCCTGCTTAAACGTTTGGGTTTTTTTCCCCCGTCTGCACAACATCGGGCGATATTCATATTCGAGCTGATGACTCAAAGTTAATATTGATTCAGAGAAAGTTACAGGCGTTTAGAATCAGGCTACTCATACACTTAAGTTGATATTCTGCTAAGATTATGCAGAAAGGAGCTTTAAAGAGAGGTTAATATTATTTAAGCGTGTCATGATTGTGTGTTTATTGAATGATGTTCTTAGATAGCAGACGGAAATAGCCAGCTAAAGACACAGACCAAGATTCTGTTTTAGTCCTGTTTAGTCTTTTGGTGATCACTACAGCAGATAAAACACTTGCTGCAGCCATCTTTGCTTCTGGTAAGAACACTGATACACTGTGTCTGTTATTTGAATTAGTGGGGTTTAGTAATAGTAAATAGTCACTTGTATCATGTTCGTAAATGATTAGTGTATCAACGTTCTTACCAGAAGCAAACAAAGATGGCTGCAGCAAGTGTTTATCTGCTGTAGTGATCACGAAAAAGGACGAAAATAGAATCTTGGTCTGTCTTTAACTGGCTATGTCAGTGATAAAAATTACTAGATTAACAAGAAAGCATTGATCATTCACAGTCCATACAGTGACCCAGAAATAGCTTAAATATTCATGCGCAGACTCTCGGTCTAAAACAAATTCTTGGTCCATGTCTTTCGATAGCTTTGTATGTGCTGTGTCATATATTGTGATTGTATTATACAGTTAGGTTGCGATGTCTCACTGCTTATGACTTTTAAAATTTTAAAACTCCACCTACATATGCCACTCCCACACACAAACTTAAGTCTGTAGTTATGTCTAAATACCAACGTGGGCAATTTCAGTATTAAAGCCGCATTACATATGCACATCTTAACTAGGTTTTAATGCATATAATTGAGCAAAAATAACCTTGCAAGCATAGGCTAAGCTTCAAAATTGTTATTTGTTAGGGCTGTACAAGAAGGGTTGCACAATTCAGATTCTCCATGCCTGCATGCACTGTTGTGTTTATTTCACTTTGACTTGCCTAGTAGAATGGAAATGTAGTATAGAGGCATGTCAATTACGCATGCTCATTATAATGCAAGGCCACACCTACCTGGATGTACAAAACTGAAAAGAGACGATAACACTTTTGGAAAATTTTCCAAATTTGCAATTTTCTTTTTAGTAATAAAGAAAGCTAGAAATCCTAAAGCTCATTATTTTCATAAATTACTAAATCATTTAAAGATCAAGCCTTAAATGTGCATTTCACTGGGCTTGTGAACAATTGGTGACTGTAGTGACTTCGCCATTCCATGAGCTATGAACGTGTTCAAAAATTTAGAAAAATGTTTGCCAAACATGTCTTTTCACCAAATGGCCTTCAAATACTCACAGTCTCCAGTTGTGAGAAGGTTTTTTTGTTGTTGTTGTTTGTTTGTTTTTAGGAGGGGGAGGGGGGGGTGTGGTCGTCAATTCAATTCTATTCTTCAATTATTCACCTCTGTCGGAAATGTGGGGACTTATTAAACAATACTCAAGACAGATTTTGCATATAGTTGCCATGTGTCTGTGGTCGTGTGTCCGTCATGTGTCCATTATGCTAAATGAAAGCAAGCCGACTTGGCGAGTGCTTGGCAAACAGTCAGAGAACAATTGGCGTTGTCGCCATATTTGCCAAAATGTTGCTGACTGTGAACTGTTCATAAACTGCTTGCCAAAATATTACCAATAATTCACTACAAAGTCATCAAAAATTCAGCAATTAGTACCTCACTGACTGACATACTTGGTGATTAGTTTAAAGTCGGTAAAAAATGTCCCCATTGCCCCCAAATGTTCATTGCTCAGCGAGACACTCACCTTATCAGTTAAAACAGAGAATCCAGTTTGTGTCTTACTTGGATAAAATGAAAACACAATCATATCCAGATACACCAAAAATATTTTGAGACCTGAGAAAATTTTGCCTGCGCTAAAATTATAGTGATGAACTTGTCCAAAACAACATAAAGTTGTCTGAACATCTTGTATTACTAGCACTAGAGTCTTAAATCTGACTGCATGGTTGTTATAATGAACCTTTCTTTAATATATAATAATGTTGGTTTGTGCTTCTAGAAACCAATCCTAAACAGTAGAAACCACTACTGATAATCTCATATGCATGATTTACAAACAGTACCACTGATTAATGCATGATGGGTACCAGCAGGAATCATTTCTCCTCTAGAAATGAAACTAAAATCTGTTGGTGTGGGAAATGCTTGTGGTAATGCATAATAGATTGAAAGACACTGACTAAGTGACCAAATATGAGTACAGGCTAACATTATCTGGGTGATTGTCATTTTCTCAGACAAACAAGCTGATCAACCTTAGCTTTCTGAGGCTGTTTCGAGCTGCTCGACTCATCAAGCTCCTGAGGCAAGGCTACACCATCCGCATCCTGCTCTGGACCTTTGCCCAGTCTTTTAAGGTTTGGACCCTTGATATCTGCCCTTTTCAGATGCCTGACTTTAACGCCTAAAATGCAGAAGGTGAAAAAAAAAAAAAGTGCTAGTAAGCAAAACATATGCTCTTTTAACTACTAGCAGACTAAACCAATCACTGTCGGAACATAGAGCCGTCCCCATGTAGCTTGACAAGCAAAGAAAAACCATGTTTATGAATATGTTGCACTGTGTTAAGCACTGGCATCTGTCTTGCCTGTATTTTTAGGTGTTCAAAATTTTGCATACTGAAAGAGCTTATTAAAAGTTGCCACGCCCTCTTCAATTCAATTCAATTCAGTTTAGTTTTATTTGTATAGCACTTTTTACAACTGACATAGTCACAAAGCAGCTTTACATACTAAAAATTTGATATAGAATTTAAACATTACTAATGTTTAATTTATAAATCCTACAAATCCACAATGAGAAAGCCCATGGCGACATTAGCAAGGAGGAACTTGACAATAACACAAAGAAGAAACCTTGAGAGGAACCACACTTAAAGAGGGAACCCATTCTCATTTAGGAGAAACCAGATAAAATACAAACCATGTAGCAGAAATTTCACTATAGTTTAACATGAAGTCTTGCTGGTTATCTTATAACTTTAATCGTAATTGTAGTCCTAAATGATTTTAGTAAAATAGTTTATATCACCAGCAGTGAAACGTCATCTTCACAATTTCTAAGTGTATATTTACATCAGGATGGCTCACAGGGTTCATAAAGAAGAAGGATCAGAATCACTGATATCACAGAAGTAGCATATGTACCTCAACAAAACACACACACACACAGAGAGAGAGAGAGAGAGAGAGAGAGAAAGAGAGAGAGAGAGAGAAAGGGAGAGAGACAGAGACAGAGAGATAGAGAGAGAGAGAGTTTGTTAGGTATGCTCATAACAGTGTAATGGTTAATGGTAAAGTTTATTAATGCTGGGTGCAAGCAGGGACTCTGGCATGAATAACTATGACAGCATAACTAAAAAGAGAGAACCAGAAGGAAAGCAGACATGAGGGCACCCTGTAACATGAGGCAATCAGCCACTGCATTTTGACTTCAAATCTGAATACAGATGCATATATGTATATATAGAAATGGACAAAGTGTTATGAAACTCACAGGAGAAGGATGCTTTTTCAGTTAATAAGTAAATGATATGTAAATCAAAAGCAAAGTCAGAAACATTGGTTTGGTTAAAACAAGCAGAAGGTCAGGTGATCTACAAAAAATTTTAAAATAAAAATGCAAATCCAAAACTCAGTTGAGATATCAAATAGAATTGTAAAAATATAAAAATAAAAAATAAAATGACAATAACAGAAAACAGGCTTGTATATATCAGGTATAAAAAGGACTGCACGATTACATCACAGTAAAAAAAGTCTTTATATAGTGTGTGGTGTGACTGTGCTGATGATGTACAGGTATAGGCGTCTAAAAGTCCAGTGCATTGAATGTTAGAGCCAGATGGAATCATAGTATTCATTAGGAAACAGACTCCAAAGTGGTTTTCAGTGCTGGTATGACAAAAAACTGTTTATTTTCTTGTAGGCGCTGCCCTATGTGTGTCTGCTCATTGCCATGCTCTTCTTCATCTATGCCATCATTGGAATGCAGGTAAGTGCTACTCCAGCACTGTCAATTACATTTAAAAGGTACTCGCTGTAATGGTTAATGTTTAAAAGCTTTCTATTTTGTACTGCCACAGACACAATGAACATTGGGAATTCCAATCAAGAAGGGGACTTCATAATTTACTCACTCACTCATTTACCAAACCGCTTAATCCTTCTAGGCTAGGGGGGAGGCTGGTGCCTATCTCAGCCGACACTGAGCGACAGCGGGGTACACCCAGAACAGCTCGCCAGAACATCACAGGGCAACACACTCAGCCATTCACACTTACCCTCACACCTGGGGCAATTTAAAACAGCCATTTAGCCTACTTTGTATGTCTTTGGACTGTGGGAGGAAACTGAAGTACCTGGAGGAAACCCACGCAAGCACGGGGAAAACATGCAGACTCCACACAGAAACACCTGAGACCAGGACTCGAACCCGGGACCTTCTCGCTGTGAGGCAGATGTGCTAACCACTATGCCACCATGCCACCCCTTCCTGATTTAATAATAAACAAACCATTTTTATTCATTTATTCACTTTCACTTAGATCAAAATTACATTATTCGTAAAATATTCACAGAAGCATTTATACCGATTATGCCTAACCATATATCAAGCCTCCACTCATTATTAAAGTTTCAATATTTAGCTTTTTCCTGCTATTTTGACCCATAAATATTGTCACAGTGTTGTATAACTGTGATAGATATCACCACACTGTCAAATAACGAAAAGTCTTCCCTCTGGGCTGTTTTGAGCAGGTTGTAAGCACAAGGTTAAACAATTGAATTGTTTTTTTTTTTTTTCTGGTGGCTGGTGAGTAGCTGACCCCTCCCCCAAACCACAACGGTATCTCTGCTCATTCTGATCTGCCTCCCAGCACACTGAATGGAAAGGCGACCCACTTCATAAAGGCAACCAATCAGAGCAGAGTGGGCAGAGAGAAACAGAAAGCCCATAAATGGGAGGAGGAAGCCAAACAAGATGTCCATTGTGCACATTCAAAATCAGCTTTTTCAGGGGGGGGGACTGGAAGCAGCTTCTTGAAGAACTGTAGAGTTTTTTGCATTAGGAGTTGTGCTTTGGTGCTCCAGTGGTGTCCGAAATAAAAATTAAAGGTCTGCTTATAAGACATATAATTTAAACACTAGTTTATCGACACAATATTGATTTACAACTGAAAGACTATTCACTGTTTCTTTAAGAAATTCTCTATTCACATTGAAGGGAATAAGATATCTTGCCTTGGGGTCAGGTTCATTTTTATTTAATAGGTTGCATTATTATACGAGAGAAAAAAAATTAGCTCTCATCTTCATTTGGCTGCAAATAGCCCTTTGTAATAAAGCACCATTCTTAAAGTGTGCTCTTTGGTAATTAAATAATTCTTGTCTGATTTTAATGGAGCTGATTAATGAAGTAATGAGGACGGTACATCTGTTACGACATCCATTGTCTGTACATCAGTTCAGCCCGAATGAAATTAAAAACATCTTGCTTCTTGGTTTCTGGAAGCCTGCTGCTCAGCCGATTAGGTTGGAATTGTAAATCAATGCTCATTGCATTTCAGGATAGCAAGAAGCAGTGTAATCAGTGAACTGTATAATCACTAATATCCTGAAACACAGAAATGAACCCTGCTTTAAAATATAGGCCAAGGGGTTGATCTGCAACACATGCGGTGCGAAAGTTCGAAAATAGACATAAAAGCAAGTTAACAGCTTTTTATACATGTATCAGCCATATTTTTAGGAAAAGTAGACTTGGCTTGACATATTTGGCTTTGCAGATGCGAATGTGGCTTTGTGGCACATCCAGTATAACAGGAAGGCAGTCCTGTAACTCTAATGGCTAAATCCTGGCTTCAAGTTTGATTACTCGTTTAACAGTGCACAAGCAATCTCCTGTATTTTGTTTGAAGCTAGGGTGCCTGCAATTCATTCAGTTAGGATGCCATTGTAAATCAATGCTTAATTGCATCATATGCAATGAGAAGAGCTGCGTAATCAGTGAGCTGTATAATCACCCGTATGCCGGGATATGGGACTGAACCCTTTACTCAATTATAATTCATCTATAAAAGTCTGCTCCGCTTTTTAACCGGGCGGGTCTCCTGCGCAGTTTTGCTTGGTTATGGGTTTTTTGTATGTTTTTAATGTAGTGCTGTTAAATATTTATATCAAGCACTAAAAATCTGCCTGTTTGATGGCTAGTTATGATTACACCGATTAAAATTGTTATTACAGCACTTTCACATTTTGCTTTTTACTACCTTTAACATTTCTAATTTCTCAGAACTTCTATTAAACAGTCTTTCAATAATTATTCATTAAATGTACATGTCGGAAGATCATGTCATGATTGAAGACTCAATCATTTGCCTTTTGCCAAGCTGTGAAATCATACTAGGGTCACATGGAGGCTGGAGCTTCTCTCAGCTGGTACTGCACATCCGCCTCACAGCAAGAAGGTCCTGGGTTCGAAACCCGGGCACGGGCGTTTCTGTGTGGAGTTTGCATGTTCTCCCTGTTCTTGTGTGGGTTTCCTCCGCATACTCCAGTTTCCTCTTACAGTACAAAGACATACACATTAGGTTAATATGCTGTTCCAAATTGCCCCTAGATGTGAGTGTGAATGGTTGTGTGTGCATGTTGTTCCTGCAATGGTCTGGTGAGCTGCTCAGGGTGTACCCTCCCTTCGCCCACTGTTGGCTGAGATAGGCTCCAGCATTCCTGTGACCCTAATAGGATAAGCAGTTTGACCGTCTAACCAATCAGATATGAGAATGCAACAGTGCTATTAAATGATTGGCTCTAAAACGTCAAACAATTTAGTGAATGTATTGAATATTAAATTACCGATGTACAGAATCGATCAATATCATAACCATTCAACAACATATAATATCAACACAACTCGTCATATTACTTCAATGCTTATACTTTCTCTGCTTCCAGGATATCATGGCTCTCCAAATCGTACAGCTCTTTTGAGATGAGAAACCAGAGAAACTGAATTATGTGTGTGAATTATTAATCCAGCTGTTGCAGATGCACTGTCCTGTAATAACCAAGTCATGTGTTTGTGTTAGGTGTTTGGAAACATTGAATTAAATGACGAATTAGCAATTAACAATCACAACAACTTCCAGACCTTCTTTCAGGCCCTCATGCTACTCTTCAGGTAAACAGCTTTCAAACACTTGGACTTTGGTCCAATATTCTAGATGTCATTTCCTTGTGGGTGTATTTTATATTATTATTTTATTTTTATTTATTTATTTATTTATTTGGATTTCTTGTGAACGTCAGGAGCGCTACGGGAGAGGCGTGGCATGAGATTATGCTGGCGTGTTTGGGTGGCAAGCAATGTGTCAACAATTCCGCCACCAACAATGAGTGTGGAAGTGATTTTGCGTACTTCTATTTCGTCTCCTTCATCTTCCTCTGCTCTTTCCTGGTTTGTACAAACACAGTCATGTATTAAGAAAAATTTTTTTTCGCTATCCACATGGGATGATTTGCTGCTTACAAATTGTTGAAGATGCATTATTGTGGTGCAACAGTCCCAACAATGGTCATAATAAAAAAAAACAAGAATGGTATAAAGACTGAAGATTGGGACTCATGTAGGATGATTAGCAATCGCCAAAATAATTACGCTAAGAAATGTAGCTGGCTAACTCTTTTATGTGTGATTTTAATGCAGTTGATGATTTGTGATTGTAATGCAATGGTAACCATAATAGTTTCACTGTCAAGCTATTGATACTGTATGCTCCTTTCTTATTTCCTCTATTCCAGATGCTAAATTTGTTTGTAGCGGTCATCATGGACAACTTTGAATACCTGACACGAGATGCTTCCATCCTCGGACCTCACCATTTGGATGAGTTCATTCGCGTCTGGGCAGATTATGACCCTGCTGCCTGGTACTTGTCAGTCACAAGCAGTAAATCTTTAAGAAAACTTTTGTATCCCTGTCAAAAGAATAAAACTAAAGTAAAACAGCAGGGAAATGTCATTGCTGACACACATGGAGTAAATCTGACAACAGTAGAGGTTTAAAGATTTTTTTTCCTCTGTCAGCATTGAGAGCTTAATCCAGCTGTACTGATCCCGCATGGCATTACATAACAGAAAAGCTTAAACTCAGTTGCCATTTAAGCCAGTCAGCTCTGTATGCATTTATTCCACAAAGCCTCTGAGTCAAATGTATTGTGGTTTTATCTCACATCTGTTTCTTGCAGTGGAAGGATACGCTATATGGATATGTACAATTTGTTACGTGTCATTTCGCCCCCTCTTGGCTTAGGAAAGAACTGCCCTAATAGGGTGGCATACAAGGTTTGCAGATCTACACACTTCCCTTTACAAAGGGCAGTGCTGTAGTGCTAATCAACGCTCGTATAATTGCCTGGTTGATGCTAGTGAATGATTACACCCATCCCTCTCCCGTCTTCACTAATGCAAACAATGGTAACCATGGAAACTACAGGAAACAAAGCCACGCTGCACACTGAGTCCTTAATCTACCTTTAATACACATGCAATAGCTATGAAGGCTTCATGGAAATGTCTGTAATGCATTCTGAGTAGTTTAATGTATTGCAGCATATGTTTGCTGTGACATAAAAACATATGTATTATCACAGAGTGTTATGAGAGGGATATGATAATGCAGTCCGTCAATCCGTTGACCGGTTCGTCCTTCATGCACCTTCACTGAATGAAGCAGGACCTTCATATTTTAAACATAAGTCCTCCTCAACATCCTCTCGCATCAGTTTTTAGGACCATGACCCTTACTCATACTTTGAAGGTCATATGAGGTCCGGTTGTCAGAAGTCACCAAATTGGCCTTTGCTGTATGATTTACAATTTGCGAAAGGTATTTATATACCATAATATATTTACAACAGTATAAGTGTTACAACATATTTATTATTATTTATGTGATGTTTTTGTAAGCTCTGGATAAAGACTTTTCTCACAGTTATGAAGGCCAATCAATCCCAAGCCGAAGAATTTGTTAGGAATTTAAAGCAATTAATTATGATTAATAATAGGCAAAATATCTGCTATTAAATAATAAACAGATGTTAATTTCTAATGCATTTATGCTAACAGTTCATAATCCATAATAAACATAGCTAGGCATATATGGGTCATTCTCTGAAACTGGGTCAAATATAATGATTGACATTTTTGACCTAATAATTAAGAATTAAAAGAGCAATTCCTGCCCAAAACATACCACATGGACATATACAACATGTCAGACAAAATAATTCGGATACATCAAGCAGGAAAAAAAATATATCAAATTTTTTTTGTAAAATTGGTTGCAATGTGTGGACGAAAATTGTGACTTATTTGTTCTTTATGTTTTATGCCACACTATCACTGAAGTATCAACTCAAACTGCAAATAGTAGGGCTTGCAATAAAGATCTTACATTAAAATTTATAACCAAAGTTTCCACGAGTAACCAGTGGTGTCCACGCCAGTTACACAAGGACGTGACATATTTTTCCTGTGTAGGGTGAGGTTCCATGTTACTATGTTCACTGTACAATTGAGTAACCTCCTGAAGTGGGTTTATTTTACACATAGTCAAGTGGTAATTAATTTATTAACCAAAAACAAATGGTATGAATTTCATGTCCATACATGAATGAATTCGAATATGAATTTAGACTTCCATCTGGATTTATTCCTGTTTGTTACTAATAAAAGTGCAGTTATGTGCATGAAGTAGTCCTCTCACTGTCTTTCTAACAATCGTTCATGAGTTTATGGTCAATACAGAGGGAAATACACTGAAATTTGGGGATTGTCTCACTTTATGGTACCAGTTTCAGAGAATGCAATGCATTTTTATAATGAAGTAAATACAATGCCATTCAAAAGTTTGGACACTATTACGTGTGCATCCAAACTTTTGGCTTATATGTAAGTTCCTGATATCAGGCCATCGCATCACACTTCCATTGCAAACTTTGACTGCAGAAAGTTTTTCGGACTTATAGGAACACTGGATTGCAGTAGAAGGAGCCTGGTGAGGGAACAATTGTTTATTACAGCTGCTGTAACATACAGTACAAGTCAAAAGTCTGGACACACCTACTCATTCTAACTAAATTAGGTGATTCACCCAAACTTTTGACTGGTAATATAGAGCAGTATGCCTTATGAATGCATTATAATATTGTATGAATATCTTTATTGTACATTATAGATGGCCTTCTTAATAAGTGTTGCTGGTAATTGACTGATTCAGAATTAACCCAACCATCAGTGTGTGTGAGCTTTGTTCCTGTGGATCTGATTGGTTAATCAACTTTCAAAGCATGCTGTACAGAACGAGAAGGACAAGGTTGTTGCCCTGTTCACCATCTGACCCTTGTCCTCCAGTTTGCAGCCTGATTACGTGAAAGAAATGTATTCTTTTGCATCGCAAATTCATCTGTGCTCCTTCACGGGCAAAGATGCTCTCTCACAAGCCCATAGTTTCTTCCCTAAAATACTAATGACTCTTATAATGGCTGTTTCTCCACTCTGATTATGTTTTCATTTTGTTTTCTTTCATTTCTACACCATTTATCTCCCTTTTGTGTGATCATTGACCTTTGAACTGTGGCTGCTACCTCTGTGAAGTGGACGCATATCCTACCTCGATATGTATGAAATGCTACGTCACATGTCCCCTCCACTAGGTTTGGGAAAGAAATGTCCATCACGAGTTGCCTACAAGGTAGACCCGCCCTCTTCATGTCTTACCCAATCATGCTTACTATGCCCCCCTTTTGAATACATGCTCTTTGCTCATTGGATAGTGTTGCTGTCAGGCTTCCTGTGCTGTAGGTGTGTCAGTACTTTTCTTGTTCTTTGTGCTGTAAACCTGTTGTCTTGGTTTATTGTTGCATTATAACTCTTGCAAAGATAAATGTTTAGCATGCGCTTAATTTTTATATCATGCATAAAATGTGAAAAAATACATACATTAAGCTGTGCGCACTATGTCACCGGGCACCATAACACAATTAGAGGACATCACTATGCTCTACCCTTGTTTGGATATATGAACTTACAGACACCTCAGATTGGTGATTATTGCTGATTGGCAGCTTTGCTGGCGGCATGGTAGCATAGTTGTTAGCGCATCCGCCTCGTAGCAAGAAGGTCCTGGGTTTGAGTCCCGTGCTCGGGGCGTTCCTATGTGGAGTTTGCACATTCTCCCCATGCTTGTGTGGGTTTCCTCTGAGTACTCTGGTTTCCTCCCACAGTCCAAAAACATGCACATTAGGCTAATTAGCTGTTCTAAATCGCTCCTAGATGTGAGTGTGACTGTGAATGGTTGTGTGTGTTGGCCCTGTGAAGGTCTTGCAAGCTGTTCAGGGTGTACCCCGCTTTCACCCAGTTTCATCTGAGATAGGCGCCAGCCTTCCCGTAATAATCCTCTATGAGATGGATGCGACAAGATTTTATTAATGCAAAGTAAAAAAAAATTTCAACCTCTTTTTTTCTTTCCTGTTATGGGTTGCGACAGCAGTTTGATTTGGCACAGATTTTACACCGACTACTATTCCTGACGCAACCCTCCCTGTTTACCCAGCTTGGGACCGGCATTAAGAGCACATTGGCATGAGTGATCCCCAATGGCAGGGTTGGGATGTCAAACAAACAATTTGTATAATCTGAATGATGAACACAGAAAATCAACCTTAGTGCACAAAATAAAAAGATTTAAAATATAGCAAACTTCCCCAGTGTAAATATGGACCATTTTTGCCTGCCAACTTTGAAATGGCCAATATTAGAGTGTTTATCCGGTTACTGAGACATCTGAAGAATGCTGGCAGGCTCCACTTTTAGATATATGAAGATAAATGCATGAGGATTTTTTGTTTGTTTGTTTAAGGTGAGCTCATGTTTAGTAATTAATATTATTCTATCCATACCCACTGGATATGAGCAGTTGCGTGTTCTGATTGGCTAATGTATGACTATGATTTCATTTCATATACCGTTGGTAGGTACGTCACTACAGACAACACTGCAACAGCGGTTGCAACTTGTACTAAGCTAATCGCTATTCTGAGCCGGCCAGCTGTCCGATCATTCTAGATAATTATTTTATGAAAATCAACAAAATTTGGAATAAAAGTATTTGGTGTCTCAAGAATGATATTATATTATTGACTTACTTACATGCTTACTTACTTACTTACTTTATCAGCTTGCTAATAGGAACAGTTCACCAATCCTCAGAATCACTTGATGCCAGTAAATGTGGGAGAGAGCATTGTAACCAGTGTGCGGCAAGCGGAAATGTGCCGAGTTTCTAATGCTAGCTGTCGGGCTCCATTCTATTCAAGTTGCATATGTTGCCTTGCACTGAACATTTTTAAATATCTCAGTGCTCTTCAGGCAAATATCAACTAAATCACCAAAAGAACTGGTAGCTAATCGATGCAGAAACACCTGTCTGTAATTTGGTACAGCTGCGACTTCTCTAGACGGAGACCTTTCGTCGCTAACTGTCTGAGCTGCACATGGCTGTCTTATCAGGCAGCTCTCTACAGCCTATGTGTGCTTGGTGTTTCTGAATGTGTTGGTGTACGCACCTCTCTCCACCCTCGCTTTACTGATTTGAAGTGAATTGATTGGGAGGAAAGGGGGGGATGTGCGTGCTGTAAATGTGCGTTTAGTCAAGCAAGACATGTCCCAAAACACCCCCACCCCCCCAACCCACACACACACACACACACACACACACACATATAAATCTGGCTTCCTTTTTTTTTCTTGTTTGTTGTTGTGGAAACATCTTCCCAGGCGGGCCCGAGTCTAATAAAGGCGGTTTTGGACTGTCTGCTGTTGTCTGCATCTCACTGCTTTAATCACCATGTGGCTGCACCGAACAGCCATGTCTACTGCTTTTCTGCTGTCTAAGTAACCTTTAGTTGTTTTCCAGTCAATATGTGTCTTGTTACTTGAGAGCTCACTTGGTTCTAATGACGAGGCACTGGGTGTGTAAGTGCAAGGGATGTAACCAAACCAAACACAAACGAATGAATGGGTGATGTGTTCTAAACTGATACAAATGGATGTGTGAATAAAAGGTGCACTATAGGTTGTTGTTGTTGCCGTCGTCGATGAACGATGTATTTACAGTGATGTTTTTAAAGGGGGCCGGCACGGTGGCGTAGTGGTAAACATATCTGCCTCACAGCAAGAAGGTCCTGGGTTCGAGTCCCTGGCTTGGGCGTTTCTGTGTGAAGTTTGCATGTTCTTCCTGTGCTAGCTTGGGTTTCCTCCAAGTACCCCAGTTTCCTCCCACAGTCCAAAAACATGCACATTAGGCTGTTCCAAATTGGTACTAGGTGGGAGTATGAGTTGCATAGTATGAATGAAATATGAGTTGGAATAGTTGCAATAGTGACCAGCTGTTCAGGGTGTACCCTGCCTTCGCCAGGGTGTCAGCTGAGATAGGATCAAGCCTCCCCATGACCCTAATAGGATTGAGTAGTTAGTGAACGGCCAGTGAGTGAGTGGGTATCGGCTCTGTGTTCACTTGATTTCAAAGCGGTATAGAGGACAAAGGGTTTGTATTACCTTTGTGTACGCAAAAAAGTATGTGTACACACATATGCAGAATTATGTGATCACTCAGACAGTAAAAATGGTGCTTATGATTTGATTCTGTTTCTGCATATGCACTGAAAAAACGACGACCAGCGTTATAACAGGCATGGGAGATTTTTTTATGTTTTTTCGACTGCCTGATGGGGGGGGGGGGACATTAAACAGTAATTTCTTTTTAAGAAAATGTCCTTTTAAGATACAGATAAGAATACATGCAGCAGTATACTGATACAAATAGTAATGCCACTGTGTTATACTGAGTGTGTGTGTGTGTGTGTGTGTGTGTGTCCTGGCTTGCGCATGTCTATCCTTCTCTTCCTTGTCACTGTGGTTACCTCAGAAAGCTCTTCTTCACCTTTCTGCAAGCACAAAAAAGAGTCATTATGGGCAACACCTTCACCCCACCATCACCCACCCCCACACACATTCTTCATACATCCAAGATGTTCGATCTAGGACTAACTGTCCCCCTGTGAATGCAAAACATACATGGACAGTAATCTGTGGCCTGTGTGGGCAGCTGTGTTTAGAGAGAGAGAGAGTGAGAGAGAGAGAGAGAGAGAGAGAGAGAGAAATGCTTTCTTTATGAAGCTTAAATCAATATGTCCTCTGATTAGTAGCTATTGTTTTATGAATTGAACAGGATAAGAGCATATTATAAGGTTTTATGAGACTTGATTTGAAGTTTGAAATGTTTAAAAATGAGCCGCCCATTCATGCTGGAACAGATGCGCTGGCCATTGTATGTCATGCATACGCACATCCCCAGCTAGCTTATTACTCCCATATAGCATCTGCATGTGTGATGTTGGGTGTGTGTATATATATATATATATATATATATATATATATATACACACACACACACCTCTCTCAGCCAGCATGACACCCACCTGATCAGTTTTTTGCTTTGTCACAGCTCCCATCCATGAGCTTGATTCTGTGTACACTTCTCTGCAGCGCTTGGTGAGAATGAACATGCCCATTGCTGAGGACAATACAGTCCACTTCACATCCACGCTGATGGCTCTTATACGCACCGCCCTGGATATCAAACTAGTTTCAGGTGTGTTCTCAATTCATGGCCACTCAAATCAATTATGGCACATCTTTGCTTTGTATCAGCCTCTGTGACATTTGACCTCCACACCCTCTTCTGTACACGTTCACATATCTAGTCTTGCTAATGACTTTGATTATGCAATTTGAATTTTTATGGTTGGGGGTCTCGCCATTTTTTTCCTCCTAATTTTTAATCATATCCAATTCCCACCCGTCAAGTATCGCCTCCCAATCACGTAGAACCACCACCAACCAGTGATGGCCGTACACATGCATTTGCACGTTCTGTATCATGCAATGCTGGAGGAAAAGCGATATCTGCCCCATTGTACGAATGAGCCCACAGATACCCAGATACCCTCCTTGGCATACGCTCGAGAGTTCAGCCAATTAGCCAAGCATTGAATTCCGGTCACAGATGGCTGCGACATCAACCTGGATTCGAACCTGCGATCTCCACTTTGATAGTCATGTACCTTGGTGGTGTCATGCACCTTGTTTTTAACTGGATTGACTGACCCACCATAGTAAATAAAAAATTATGAACTGTAAATACTTAAAAGTAAACACATTGCTTTGGTGTTGTTGTTGTATCTTTTGTATTTATTGTATTGTATCTTTCAGGTGCCCTCGCCCAGCGTCTCTGTGATGCTGACTTGAGGAGGGAGATCAATAAAGTGTGGCCCAGCCTGTCAGCAAAAACTGTGGACCTTCTGGTAACACCTCATAAACGTAAGCTCCGCCCCTTTTACATTCCAGAAGGTGGCTATGTGATGACATTACTCAAATGAAATATGATAATGTAAGCTGACCTACGCCCTGCTGTTTAATTCTCTGTGGAATTTTTAAATGAAATAAAATTCTGTATGTCCAGAGTTTTGTGGACATTTGCTGCCCTCTAGTGGTGTATAATGCTAAGTTTTGCAATGCTGACAACACATGAAGCCACATCCAAGGTTTTGGTATGGTTCCTTCACTTATCAAGCAGTTAAGGCTCTCTCTCTCTCTCTCTCTCTCTCTCTCTCTCCAAATATAGCCAAACGTATTCACTCACCCATCCAAATAATTGAATTCAGGTGTTCCAATCACGACTATGGACACAGGTGTTTAAATTCAAGGTCCTAGGCGTATAGACTGCTTCTACAAACATTTGTGAAAGAATCTCAGGAGCTCAGAGCTCAGAATTTCAGCGTGGTACCGTGATGGGATACCACCTGCACAACAAGTCCAGTTGTGAAATTTCCTCCCTACTAAATATTCCACAGTCAACTGTCAGTGGTATTATAACAAAGTGGATGCGACTGGAAACGACAGCAACTCAGCAACGAGGTGGCAGGCCACGTAAAATGACACACACACACACATATATGTATATATATATATATATGTATATGTGTGTGTGTATATATGTATATGTGTGTGTGTATATATATATATATATATATCAAGAAGGTCCTAAGTTTGATTCCTGGGCCCAGCTACAGCACTTCTGTGTGGAGTTTGCATGGGTTTCTGGGTTTTTTTTTTTTTTGCTAGCATGGGTTTCCTCTGGGTACTATAGTTTTCTCCGACAGTCCGCTTTAGGCACATTAGGCTAATTGGCCATTCCAAATTGCCCCTAGCTGTGAGTGTTGGGTGAGTGTTGGTGTGAATAGTTGTGTGTATGTGTGTGTGTGTGTGTCCTGCAATGGCCTGGCAAGCTGTTCCTGGTTTACCAGACCGTTGCTATAGTTGGCTGAGGTAGGCATCAGCTTTAGTGCAACCCTAATAGGATAAAGCAGTTTGGCAGATAATTGAATGATTATATATTAAAATAAAATAAAATAAAGAAATATTTAGTTTTCCATTTTTTAAATAAAACTCTAAATAAATAGCAATCCTGTGTAAATCTGTATTTGAGACCTTCTAAAAACTTGAGTGATGTAGCTGAGGTTGAGGAATGATTAGATCCAGAATTCCCACAACATTCTTATAATCATGGTGTTTCTACTTCTGGGTTCTCTAGTGGGCACATAGGGGTTGCATAGTTTAAATCCTAAATACAGAAACAAATTAAGCTCCCAGAGATAGTTACAGATAGCAGTAATGCATCAGCGCCCCTACTGAATTTACATTAGCTGACCCTCTGTTTTGTTTTTGGGTTTTTTTTGCACCTTGATTGCTATTGAATGAGGTTAATTACCCAAGCTGCAGCATGCCACGCCTCACATCACAGCTTCTCTGTGTATGTCAGATAACGAGTTGACGGTTGGGAAAGTGTACGCTGCCTTGATGATCTTTGATTACTACAAGCAGAACCGGGCCAAAAGACTACAAGAGCAGCAGCCAACTTCAGGAGCATTGGTACTCTTCTCACCATCTCGATATGACTTATTTTTCGTATTTAATTTAATAATGGGTAATAAACATTTTTACTCCCTTGCAGAGTAAAATGGGTTCTCTCTTCAAGCCCATGTTGCCCCTCACCCACATCCATGAAAAAGAGCCATCAATCTATAGTGCCAAACTTCCACCGTATTCTCAAACAGATTCATATCCACATCCAGACTTCCTGCCTACGACCCCCCTGTTAAACAATGGGGAGCCAGTGTGAGTATCTCATGCATCTCATGTATGCTTGGCTTCATGCCTGTTCTTTATTATTCATTTTTTACTTGGCTCAACATTTTATATTTCTATGTGTGTATGTGTGATCCCAGAAAAAGCAGTACCATGAAGGATTCATCTTCACTAGAGACCCTTGAGCAGGGCAGGAATACAGTCCACTCAGAAGATATGCCAAAAATTCAGTCTCAGGTACTGGATTGCTCTGATCAGTTGTATATAACCAGCTTACTTTGCTTCTAGCTTACCGGAATCTTGGTACATAGCCTTCTGTAGACCCATTGTCAATCATTCTACCCAAAAGCCCATAATAACATATAACATTTTGTTACGGCTCTCCATAGCAATGGTGTAGTCCATTACAGATCCTAACAGCCCTCTCTAAACCAGTATAAACCCCTTATATCCCACTGTCGCCTGCTATATATATATATATATATATATATATATATATATACACACCCCCCACTGTAGCTCATAACATTGTAGCTAACAATATATACTGTAGTATATAATCATGCATTGTTACCCTATGGATTTTTCTCACAGTATGTCAGATCTTTATTAATAATCCAGTATCCTATTCAGAACCAAGTTATCTCACAGTCTGTCGTGCACTGTAAGCCAGCTTCTGTGTAGTCACCCCTAACACTTTCTCTTCTGAGAATTGGACCCCCTTTCATCAAAAAACAAAAGCTAACATGGCATTTGTTGATGACTCGAGCAAGCACATCATCCATTCATGTCTTCATCACACCATAGTGATGTGTTTATCTGTATTGTGTATTGTGTGTGTGTGTGTGTGTGTTGTGACGTGTGTGTGTATGTCCATGCATATGTTTGTGTGCGCTTTGTGTGGCTCTTACAGGAATTAGTAGAGATGACGGATATGGAGAATAATTCTGATGTAGGGGGCTTCTCCACACTGGAGGGCCATGGAAGGGCAGCCTCAATGCCCAGACTTAGTGCAGGCTTCCAGGTAAGCCTCCCATTGTTTTATTTGCATTCTGTTAGCATCGATAGCTTTATTTGTTTGTTTGTCATGGGGAGGTGCACAAATAAAGGAGTAAGAGGAAGGAAAATAAACATGAACTGTGAACAGCAATGCTGTTTATCAGTTAGAATAGTGGATGGATAGATGCTTGGCTTGATATATGCATGAGGGATGGATGGATGGATGCATGGATGGATGGATAGGCAGGTGCATGACTTTATAGATGAATGGATGCATGGTTGAATAAATGGGTGGGTGAATAAACAGATGATTGCATGGTTGGATAGATGCATGGATGGATTTATGGGTGAATGCATGGCTTTATGGATGCCTGGTTGACTAGGCGGATGGATGGGTGGATGGATGCATGGATGCGTGGATAAATAAAATACAGCAGTACCAGCATCCATGGCTCAAAGCACATCTTTAATGATTTTATTGCCCTTGCTATGACAATATAAGGGGCACCTACAAATTGTGCTTTTCTGGTATTTTGGTTTTCAAATAATGAACCAATATAAACCACAATAAACCAATTTAAACCAGTATAAACCAATATAACCAATAATAAACCATGATAAACCATGATAAACTAATACAACCCATGATAAACCAAAATAAACCACAATAAACTAAGAAAAACCAGGATAAACCAAGAAAAACCACGATAAACCAATCTACACCATTATAATCCAATACAAACCATGATAAACCATGATAATCTAACATAAACCATGATAAACCAATATGAACCATGATAAACAAATATAACCTTGATAGCAAGGCAGATCTTCTGGCAAATTAATGAATATAACCTACAGATTCATGGTATTAGGCTTGTTTATCTGTTTTTCCAATATGCTAAAAACCAGCATCCTGATATGTGGTTAGTGATGAAACCTTTTAAAGTAGTTAAAACAATTCAACAGATTTAGAATTTTTATTTTATTTTAAGCAATAAGGGAGTAGGAGGACACATTTCCTTTACTGAGACAAACAAGCACAGAGAACGCGTCCTTTTCATTGGAACTGACAGGCAGTGAAGTCTCACCTCCTTCATTATGAGTGATAATTTCAGGGAGGTACAGAGTAACGAAAAACAAGAAATAAAGAAAGATAATGAGAGAAAAACTCCCAGTGGAAGAGGAGCATTTTTAATGCAATCACTATAATGAAAAATGTAATCACTTTTTTTTTTAAATAAATACCAGTTGGTATATACACACTACTGGTCAAAGGTTTTAGAACACCTCTACTTTTCCAGTTTTCTCAGTGTACTCTGAAATTAAAGTGTGTGTGTGTGTGTGTGTGTGTGTGTGTGTGTGTGTGTGTGTGTGTGTGTGTGTGTGTGTGTGTGTCACAGATTTAATTTTTTTTGACTTGTGCATATCATGAATGAACTTCAAACCATATGGAATGGTTTAGGAGTGAAGAAATTAAAAATATGTGAACACTATGCCTGAAAGGTTAAATGCTGTTATCAAAGTAAAGGGTGGCCACAATAAATATTGACTTTTTTCCTCAAAAAAAGAGACTGTTATTTTTGTTATTACTATATATTGTTGGTTGTTTACTTATTCTTATCAAAATGATCCAATATTACATGAAATAAATACTTGAATTTATTTAATTGAATTTTTTAATTTCCTAACACAAAATTGGTATTTTCAGTGTTTTTGTTTATTAGCCGTACTTTTACCTCAATATATTTGTCGGAATTATTCTTTTTTGGTTCTCGTTGCCTACAATAGCATTGTCAAATAGCCCAGTCATAAAAAAAAAAAAAAAACTTGCTGGATGAATAAAAGAAACTTTAAGTTAAATTTTGCCAGGTGTATGAGTAATTTCAGTCTTGACTGTATATATAAAAACAAAGTACTTTTCTGGACCCACCAAAGTAGCCACCTTATGCAGACATACCAGCTAAACACTCTCATGGTGTTCTTTCAACAATGGAAATCAAATGCTGTATTGGAAGTTCTTCCCAGTACTGTTGCAGAAGTTCCCACAAATGAGTTGAACTTGTTGGCTACTTTATCTTCACCCTTCTGTCCACTTCATTCCAAATCACCTCAATGGGGATTAAGTCTGGAGGCTGTGCTGGTCATTCCATGATTCGGAACTTACCAGTTTTGTCACACTGTTTACCTTTATTTCTTTTCAGTTTCAGACATTCACTGGACTTAAATATCAATGGGGGGTGTTCAAAAACGTTTGCCGGGTAGTGTGTGTTTGTGTATATATATA
>JAQMYF010000026.1:22788228-22802414 GCA_030014195.1 Neosilurus mollespiculum | reverse complement strand
GGCGCCCATCTCAGCCGACTCTGGGCGAGGGCAGAGTACACCCTGGACAGCTCGCCAGGCCATCGCAGGGCAGAACAGAGAACACATTTCCTAAATTCAACTATTTTTTTGAGAACCGTAAAAAAATTTAAATAAATAAATTCTTAGACATATGAAAAATATTTGGGAGAATTCATGGGCTCTGTGTTAATTAGCTTAATTTAAACCAAAAATTAGTTCCTAAAAACTAGTTCCTAAACCAAAAATTCTAATTAATTTATAAAATTGTCTTATTTTTTCTTTGTTTGTTTTGTTTTTGTTTTGTTTTTTTCTTTTGCCCAGCTCTACTGTGTAGTGAATAAAGTTTGTTAGCAATTATTATAAAAATACAAATAAAAAAAACAATATGCCGACGACCAAACTGTTATGAAGCAGTGGACAACAGAAATAAGAATAAATCAGCAAACACTGGTGTTTAGTTTAGTTGAGGTGACAATAGAAATGCATTCAGAGAATGCAAACCTCCAACAAGGTAGTGCAGTCTTGACCTGGGTTATAGTGGCTGATGATGTAGAATTACGGTGCCCCCTTGTGGCCTGTTTAGCAAAATAATTTATGAGCTGTGTATTTTTTCTCCTGACACATTCTGGGTGATTTCCTCCTCCTTGACCTATTGTGCAATGTTAAAATAATCCTTTAAACCCTCCCAGATCTAGATCGCACCAAAAATTTTTTTAGTTCTTTTTTGCAAGAAGACCCAAATTTGGTTGAAATTTTGTGGAAATCCGTATACACACACACACACACACACACACACACACACACACACACAGAGAGAAACATGATCAATCTTATAACCTCCCACCCTTGGTGGAAGTAATAAAGTTATAAACACAATGGATTTAAGACTAGCCCTTTGACAGGTGAATACGTGATCAAGCTTACAGATCAATTATTCAGGTGTGCATTGCAGTTCTGCAGTAAAAGACAAACATTAGAGCACATGTTCAGCAATTTGTCTTTGTGCTGTTGTCACTGCTTGGCTCTGAAAACTTTCCTGTAGTAACCGTGAAGGTTAAGAAGCATCTTGATGATGCATTCATACAACTGAATGTTTGCATCAGACACTGATGGTGTTCTTCTCCTACTGTACAAACTATGTACAGTATTTCCGTGTGTGTATGTGTTTTTAGGAAATCACTGGTCTTGTGAGCTGGTTTGTAATACTGTCCTGAAGTGCCATTATTTCTTTGAGTTTTCAGAGCTCTCATCGTGTCCTTTCTTTTTTCTTTTCTCCATCGCAAAGCCCATCACGGACAGCAGTCCCATGCGGCGCTCAGCTTCCTCTTTGGCTTCTCAGAGAGGAGGGACAGAGTTGAATTTAAAGGAATATGCGTTGGAGAGGCCGCCAGCAGCACAGACTCAGGAGAAAGAGAGAGACAGAGCACACCAACACCATCATCATCGATGTCACCGCCGCAGGGACAAGAAGCATAAATCCCTGGACCGAGCTATTAGTGAGGAACAGCCTTGCTCTGCTGGTAAAAAAGTGCACACTTGACACATCTTTCTTTAAATGAGTCACACACAATTAGGAAAAGCAAAGTCAGCTTGACAGGCATTAAATTGAGTGGGTATTCTACAGTACTGTAAGTTGAGATGGGCCAATAGATGTCTTGTGATAGGTGCCCATGCCTGGATTTCTTTTTACTGCCTTTCAGATTTCAGCATTCATTTGTATCACCTGTCTTGTGAGTTTAATTATCCGTTTAACAAGTTCATGTTCTGTCAAGCTTCTGATTTGAGCATTTGCTCCACAAACATTTATTTACCTGCACGTCTTTCTGCCTACCTGATTTAGATAGTATGTTTTTTTTATTCTGCATGAGTCTGAGCAGTGGTGTATGAGCCTCTATTTTATAAAAAATTCTGGTTTCATTTTAGTTATTAATAATAGCAATTTAAGTTAATTAATATTAATATTTTATTGCTGCCCATTGTCATGCAAGTCAGCGATAACTAACAGCCAATCAGTGTTCTGTCAGCAAAGTGGCAGCTTTATTGAGTTTCCTCTGGCGGGTACACCTGGACACTGGACAGGATATGGGACAACCATCTAAGCCATATTTCATAACTATGGTGCTTTAGCAGCTCCGCTATAAATACAACCTTAATGAGTGCCCAGAGCAATATATACAAATACAGGGCAATGTTCTAGAAAACGTTCTCTACTGTATCTTGTTGGAACATGATGGGAATGTTGCTCTGAAGCGGCACCCCAAGAAAGCAAATATCATATGAAACATATATCTTAGGAACCAGCTGACATTGGAAGCATACTGGGAAAAAAATCCTGGAGGTGAAAAGATTGGCGCTGTCAGCCTATCATCTGTAAATGTTGACTTTGACAGTTCCTCAACCTCAGCAGATTTTTTTGGTTTGTACCTGCTTGTAAAACTCTTTGAAGAATAATTTAGCAACCCATCACAATGGTAAAAGGAATACAGACTTATTAGCACACTTCCTCTACACTAAACAGAAACCAAAAGTTGGTGAAACTTCTATTAACATAATCACTCACCCACTCATTAGTCAAACCACTTAATCCTACTAGGGTCGCAGGGAGGCTGGAGCTTATCTCAGCCAGCACAGGGTGAAGGCAGGGTACACCATGAATAGTTCACCAAACTATCTCGGGACCAACATGAACACAACCATTTACACTCACAATCACATCTAGGGGCAATTTGGAACAGCCAGTTAATCTACTGTGTACATGTCTTCGGACTGTGGAAGGAAACCAGAGTACCCAGAGGAAACCTATACAAGCACAGGGAGAACAAGCAAACTCAAAATACACAAAAAAGCAGGAGCCCAGGACTCCAACCCAGGTCCTTCTTGCTGTGAGGCAGATGTGCATATCACCATGCCACCATTCTGCCACTTTTCTTAACTGTATACTTAATAATTTAATAATAAAGCATGTCTTTTTTTTTTTTAGATATGACGGCTCTGAGCAATGAGCCACGGGATCGAGCACATGAATGGGAGAGAGACCGAGGTCGTTCTCAAGAAAGGAAGCACCACTCATCCTTGGCCACAGAGAGAAAGCAGCGTTACTACTCTTGCGATCGCTACGGAAATAGAGAGCACTGTCATAGCCGATCACCTGGGCCAAGCAGATCTACATCACCTGGCGATCAACAAGAGCCCAGCAGATTCAAAACGGTACTTACCAATGGGAAATACCTATATAGTTACATACACATCCATCTCTCCATCCATCCATTATTTCTTACGCTTATCAATCAGGGCCACAGGGAAGCTGGAGCCAATCCCAGCTGACTTTGGGTGAGGGCTGGGGTACACCCTGAACATTCACCAGTCTATGGCAGGACTAACATAGACACAAACAACCATTTATACTCACATTCACATTCGTATTGGTGGTCAAAATAATGTAGCTAGATAACCTAATGGGCGTGTTTTGGACTGTGGGAGGAGTCAGAAAGGCCGTTCTTTCCAACCACTAAGCCACCGTGCCACCCAGCCTTCTTACGATAATATTCCATTTAGAAAAGTTAAAGTTTTGTTTTAAGATGTCTAAATGCATGCCTGACTGTATATACGTTTATGTATATTTATCTTTCTTGGCTAATCAAACCTCTCCCAGCAGGGCATTACCTCAGCTAAGGGTAGCCCAGTGGTCTTCACCTCAGGCTCTGGTACACCATGCCGTGGAAGGAGACAGCTCCCTCAGACACCGCTCACCCCGAGGCCTGCTGTAGCGTTTAAGTCTCCCAGCTCGTCCTCAATGCAAATGACTGCTACCCGCTCATCTGGGCCAGTCCCTACCTACCTGAGTCGTGGGCAGTCAGAGCACGATGCCCTGCTTGGCATCACTCACCAACCATCTCCTGTGCCTGTTACTCGGATCGGATCTGACCCCAACCTCGGCCCGCTACAGCGTGACCCCCACCTGTCAGAGGCTGAAGATTTTCATGACGCTTTGAGCAACTACAGCTCAGGACGTTTTCCAAGGACAGTCTCTGCCATCCATTCATCCACTGGGGTGGTACCATCCATGCTTCAGCACAACAGAAGTGGAGTGCCTAACGGGTACCACTTCACGCTGGGCGTTAGTGCGTCTCTGGGCTCCAGTGCCAGGATTTCCCCAAGCTATCAGGATACAGAGAAGGATGACTGGTGCTGACAAAATGATGACCGATATACAGTCTTTAATGTGTCTTTAAAATTGCAGGATGAGTTTTATCATCTTTGCCCTGGTATATTAGTCATATATTTGTGTCATGCCTGAAGATTGAAAAAGGAAGAAAGAGCGGAAGCTTGAGAAGATCTAGAAGATTCAATGAGTTATTATTTTGTTTGTAAATGTGGCATGATGGTATTCCCTTTTTTCAAGAACACAGATTGTTGAAATCTGAGTGCCACGATGAATTTGATAACCCAAGGTGAGCTTTGTCTGCCACTGAAGAGGAGAAATAGTTTAGCTATATCCTCATTGCTAGCAAACACTAGCATATGCTGCCCTACACTCTCTGGAATCATATTAATAGGGCTAAATTTGGCAGAGGGTCAAAGGGCAGAGAGATACAGCCATGTTTGAGTAGAAAGCACAATCTATAATGTAAGTGTAGGATCTATATCGTATTTTTAAAAACCTGGACCTCTCTTCAGTTCTTCAAAAAAGATTCTATATCCTTGGATTTTGTCCAGATGTCTTTGTGTTCACAATTCGTTCCCTGTTGCTGCTTTGTGTTGTTTCTTCCTCTTGCAAGTGGCACGGATAAAATGCTCACAAGTAGCTTAAAATTAACAACAACTACAAAAAAAGATGCCAAATTTTAATTAGTTTTATAAGAGATTGTAGAGTAGAGTGAGCATATTTTCACAGTGTTCCTTTTTGTACCTTGTACATGAAGTGTGTAGCTGGGTGTCCTGTAAGTTTAACTTTTTTTTTAATACCATATTACCCTCAAGTGGTAAAATACCAAGTGCCTAACCTGTGAGGTTAATTACTGTATGGGTGTAATGTATCGTGAGGTACAGCAGCTTATTGCTGTCACTCAGGTTAAAAAAAAAAAAAAAAAAAAAAAAAAAAGAAGACCAGTATCGCATTATATCATCAAAGGTTTATTGTTATAACATTAAACTTTTCATGAAATCACAATAGATTTTCACATTATTCTAACCTACAAAATTATCACACTGTAACAAGACAATAGTTATTATGTTAAAACGTGAAAATCAGAAAGTTAGAACAATCTTTTTTTATGATTTTGACATAATGATAAAACGCTAAAAGATTTTCATATTGAAATACTACATTTTCCACATTATAGCAATATATTTTTGTTATTCTGACCTCCAAAATTATCACATTATAACACTAAAATATTTATAAATTTTTAAAGTTAGAATGATGTTTTCATGTTATTTTTACATATAAACTTATTTAACAATAGACATTTATTGTTAGAACAATTCATTTTTATCATGTTATTTTTATTATATTATATATTTATAGTTATATTTTATTCTGACCTATAAAATTATTATGTTATCATGGCATAATTTATAAAGATATGTTTCCATGTTATTTTGACATACAAACCTATCAGGTTATAACAATAAAAGTTAAAAGTGAGAACTATAATTTTTTTGTCATGTTACAGTGGGAAATGTTTCACATTAAAACAATATATTTTCACATTGTTCTGACATATAAATGTATCATGTTATAACAATAAACTTTTATGGTTGTAAGAATACAGTATGTCAAAATAATAGGAAAACATTGTTATAACCTGAACATTTTAAGATGATACTACACTAAATTCTATACTGTTATAAAATTAAAATTTTTTATGTCAGAATAATGTGAAAATATATTGTGATAACATTAAAAGTTTGCTATTATAACAATGAGCTTTCACGTTATAACATGATACCGATCTGTTCTTTTCCCTGAGTGGGAGCAATACGCTACCATAGTGAGGCATTATAACCTGAGAAAGGCAAATACTGGATACTGTACACTGTAGGTAAAAATGTCACAGATATTTGTTCTTTACTGTATGTAATGTACCATAGCATGTTATGAAGTCAGAGAATATTGCATTGCACAAAAGAGAGAATCTAAGTGAGATTTTATTCATAGATGTTTGTGTCAAAGTACTTAAGACACGTGAGCAATTGAAATTTGCAAACTGCAGGGGTGATAGCATCAACAACGTAGCTTCAGGAAGGTACTGTAACTACAAACTAAAGACAGGAAAATAACACAGAAATTGTTTTCACTCTGTCTGAATTAAATGCATGTTAGGAGTTTCTACACTTTGGTGTTGGTGTTGTTGTAACATTGCAGTGTGTGACGTACATTTTATTTTGCCAAAGAGTACATGGTGAGCTCTTGCCTTTCTAGTATTAGACTGAATTAATTACATGGAGTCAAGAGAAGCTTAAATTACATTCCTAATACAGTATATCTATATATTTTACTAAGGTCATGTACATTTTTATCATGCTATCAAAATTAGCATAACTGCGAAACTGATTAACAAGGAAGATGGGATTCTTTGGTAATGTTGAGTGATTTTGAGAGTTTTCAAACATGTTATCATTGTTAACAAGACAAAGTTATGTACACAGTAATACAAACTCACAAGATACTTTATAGGAACATTTTATAGTCGACCAATCATGTGGCAGCAGCATGATGCGGAAAATAATGCAATACTCATCAAGAGCTTTGGTTAATGTTCACATCATATATTAAATTAAGGAAAAAACCTTCATCTCAGTAATTTTAGAAATTGCTTGGTTGTTAGTGCTGTATGGGCTGGACTTCGTGTTATCAGAAGGATTTTCTCACACATTGCTTAATAGAAATCACTCACTGTTTACAACCATGGTGAGTCTCTTCTATGGCAAACCTTAAGGCAGTTGGGCAACAGCAGAAGACATTATTAGGTTCCACTTCAGTCATCCAAGAAAAAGAATATGAGGATACTAGAAATGCGCATACAGAGAGTGAAAACCTCCACCAAGGTAGTGCAATCTCTGGACTTTTCAATCCAGGCTTTATTGGCAGATGATGTAGAATTACGCTGCCCCCTTGTGGCCTGTTCTGCTGTTATTTTTTAATGTCTGTTTTTTTCCAGCAATCCTGGGTGATTTTCTCCTCCTTGTCCTTGTTAAAGAATCTTTCAAAGCCCTCCTGGATCTGGATCTACTTCCGGGTCATGTCCAAAATTTAATCAATTCTTTACTGGCCCAAGAGCTACATTTGGTTACAATTTTGTGGAAATCTGTTTTCAGGTTATTGTGGTCACAGACAAACAGACACACACGACCAACTTTATAACCTACCCCCTAGGTGGAGGAAATAATGGGTACTTACTGAAACTAGACCATTTAAAATTGGAATAACATTACCAAGGATGTTGCCAAAGTTTAGGCCCACTTTAGACTAGACTGGGTGACCTTTGCATATTTTGCATTCTAAGATAATTTCCTTCTCAGTGAAATGATCAAAAAGTGGTAATTTAAATTGTCATAGCATTTCTGTCATTTCACACCTGTCTGGACATTGTACTCTGAGCTATCTCATCAACAGTGTGTTTCCACCCATGAAGGGTGTCTGAAAAACTAAAGTCACATTTTCCACCATTCTGATCTTTGATGTAATAATTACCTGCAATTTCTGTTGAAATAATGCCTCGGGTGGTGGTGGCACCATGTTAAAGCCGGTACTTTCATATCTAGGGCAATGGTAGTCAGAACTCCCTCTGTAGTTTCTGTTATTTCCTCGGTTATTTCTGCCGGTTTCCGCTATCGCGAGCATTTCCCTGAGTGGTCAGCATATTGCCTATCGGGATCACTGTTGTTCATAAATTAATAGATTAGCTAAGTATTAAGCTACCTCAAACAATGTGATTCCTTTTTCATCTTCAAATGTTTTAATGCCAAACGTCTACATTTGTACAGAGGAAGCCAAAAGATAAGGCACTACTTCCTGGTTTGGTTGAATACAAAACCATTTAACTCCCTGCCGCATTATTGCAAACACTCAAGATAGCGCCATGGCAAAATGGTGCTTAATGCACCCGAGGCTATATTCTAGTCCCGGAAATTGCCGGAAATAGCCGACGTAGTCCCGAACCTAGAACTTCTCCAGATGCCATTTTGGATAAAAGTTTACAGCGCTTAAATGTGTAACTCGTATATATAAACTTAAACAGACCGTATAGCTTTCACACAATCCTACACATTCTGCTTAAACATGCTTCTGATGTGTATCTGCCTGATTTTATACATTTCACTGCTGCCACATGATTGGCTGATTGGTTGAGTAATTGCCTGACTGCGCACGATTACAGGCGTTCTTAAATTAACGTGACTGGTGAGTGTTGATGGTATTTCTCGGAAAAGCTTCCTGTGTCCTGTAAGTGCAGGGATGAGATAACTGTTGAGAAACAGTAAAGCAGGGCTATGCAACAAGGTGACACTTTATAAACACTCCTCATCCCCTGTAGCGTTATCTTCTAGACTTAACAGATCTGGGACCAAGATGATTCTGTTCAGTTTACACATTAAAGGGATGAATGCTGTATGTGACATGCAGTTCATTGGAACTGCACTGAGGCCAAGTAGTTGTTTACAAGTGTATAAACAGGAAAAATGCATGCCATTGTCCTGTCCTCAAAAGTCAATTTGAATTTGTGGTGTTCGCCTCAGTACAGTCCATAAAGTGATTTCAATCTGTTGAATAATAAGTGGATGATTTAGAGAATTTTTTTCTAAACTAATCAGCCTCACACTGATCTATCTTCAACCATGTTTTACCTTCTATTCCCCTTTTTAAAGGGGAGATGCGTTGTGTGCACCTAGTAGATCTGTAACTATTCTAAAGCCATTCCTATTAAAAATCTATGAATAATTATTCTAATTAAACTTTCTGCCAGGTGCCAAATTTATTACAGCACCATTTTCTTGTCCTCATGCTGTACCTTGTTCAGTTGACCTGTGGACTTTGTGTTATGTTTGCATGTTACGATGACATGTGCATGTACAAATATATGTTTGGCATATTTTATGTTTGATTCCTGTAAGGGGTTCACTGCCTTTTTTTATACTATCTTCAATTTAAAAAAAATGTTTGTGGGAGTAAATTACAGAAATGAATTTTAGAGGTATTGAACAAAAGAGAAAAATTACGTTCAGGTTATGAAAGCATGGGACTAAACTAAAGTTTTTAAGCAGATCAGACACCGCCACTGTTCATCAGCTGTCTGCTTATTTACCATTCATTACCATTTTGTACCACTTAACTAAAAAGACTATACAAAATAAAAACATTAATAAAAATTTTTATCAAAGATCATTTTGTTGCTTTTATTTGCTTAAGATACGATATGACAAGCCAAAATAATGTTTTTGGGGTTTTTATTATTATTATTATTATTCTATTTTATTTTGTTTTAGCTATTTGGATGAATTGCATCTATAATGTTTTGTCTTAAACTGTAGTAATAAAAATGGCAAAACACTACAGAAGATTATATAAAATAATATACATTTATATTGTAATAGGCTTTTATATTATATACAAATTATATATTACTATTTGTGTTCACAAAAAACATCTCCTTAAGGATCCTTAAGGGTCACCCTAAAAATGGTAATCGATCACATGGAACATGACATTGACTCAATGTAAATTATTTATTGTTCTAAAAAATAATTATCTAAAAATATAATACATTTATATTTAGTATCAAATGTTTTCTGTGATTGATTAGTTCAATTTTGTACATCAAATTAATCCACTTAGTTAGTACAATTATTAATTAATTAATTAATTTTCAAAAAATATATAAAAAATACATGAAAATACGTTTTAGACTCAAATCTTTTTTTACTCAGGAAAAAAAATCTAGGTTTTCTAGATGACATGCATTTATGAAAATGTAAATACTCAATTCTATTCCTAATACAAGGATGTTATGGAGTAAATTATTCTTGGATTATATTACATTGTATACATAAAATACATATTTTTATGATAGTGCTTATTTTGTTGATCAAAAAAAGAAAAAAAAAAGAAAGAAGGAAAAAAGACTTTTCTATTTGAGTGTTCCCTGACAGCGTCCTCATTAGTCCTCATACGCATGTTTAATAAGATGAAGCCTCATTTGCGCAATGAAATGTATTTTTACATTTACTGCGCTTGGCAGACACTTTTATCCAGAGCGGCTGACATTTATAAACGTATTATCTAAGTGAGCATCTGAGGTTTATGGGCCTTGCTTAAGGGCAGAATGGTGCTGGTATTTGAACCCTTGATCTTTGGACCTGTAAGCCAGAACCTTAACCACTGAACCACCACTGCCCTTCAAATATCCACTCTATTTTTAAGGTCATGATACAAAATAATTTTAAGAATACCAACTATCAACTGACAAATAATTAGTGTGATATCTGTTGTTTACCTGTAATGTGTTGCTTCTGGGTTTTTTTTTTTTCTCTAGTCACTGATTGTACACATCTTATTCCCTATAGCAGTGGTGGGCGTGGGAATCTAGCGGACACGCTGCTCATTGGTTAGAATTGATGTGATGGGCGGGGCCGCTCGCGAGCTAATGATGGGTCCTGAGAAGGCGCGCGCTGTGCAAAGGGCTGGTCGCGTGCGAGAACCAACGGTGGCTCTGTGAGGGTGAAACGGTGACAGACGACCTGAAAATATAACAAAAACATAAAGTAATTACGTTACAAAAAAAGTGGAAGTGTTTTTTTTTTCCTTTTCTTACCTTATTTATATGTGTTCGTGTTTTACACAGAACCATTTAAACTCCTGTTAAAAACCGTTAGAAGATGGAGTTGTAAAGCTAGCTAATGATGCTAAATCTTTTTTCCTCTTCCAAGTGTTTATACTCTCGCTATGGCAGTGAAAGCCACACTGTGGGCTGTTTTCGTCTTTTATTTGGCTAAATGCGGTAATTCGGGTTCCACTTTGTGGCCGGAAGTGGGGTCGGGCTCCGGGATGCTGCAGGCAGGTAAGAATATCTCATTCCCTAAATTCAGCTCCTTTCAGGGGGAAGTAACTAACGTCATCTGCTTGTTCAAGAGGTCTCTAGAAGTAGCCAAGTGACGTCATCAACTCATTTCCATATCGATGTGAATATTTGCATATCAAACTGGATTACATGATGAATTAATATTCCTGTTAGATAGATAAAATAAATAACACAGATGGAAATAACTTAAAAAAAAAACAACAATAACTTTAAAATGACACCAAAACCATGTAACCATGTACTAGGGGAGGCTGGAGCCTATCTCAGCCGGCACTATGTGAAGTCGGGGTACACCCAGAACAGCTCGCCAGACCATCGTAGAGACAACACATGCAACCATTTACACTCACACTCACACCTACGGGCAATTTGGAACTACCTAATGTGTTTGTCTTTGGACTGTGCGAGGAAACCGGAGTACCCGGAGGAAACCCACGCAAGCATGGAGAGTAACACAGAAACGCCCGACTTACTTATACATATACTGGTATGAGTTGCAGGGAAGTTGGTGGCGTGATGGTTAGTCCGCCCACTTCGCAGAATGAAGGTGATGGGTTCGACTCCCGGGCTCAGGCGTTGCTGTGTGGAGTTTGCATGTTCTCTCTATGCTTGCGTCTCCATGCTCTCTTCCCACAGTCCAAAAACAGGCATATAGGCTAATTGACTGTTCCAAATTGCCCCTAGACATGGATGTCAGTGTGAATGCTTGTGTGTGCTGGCTCTGCAATGGTCAGGTGAGCTGTTCAGGGTGTACTCTGCCTTCTCTCAGTCAGTGTCGGCTGTGATGGGCTCTAGCCTCCCTGCAACACTGAAAGAGTTTAAAATGATTCGGCTAAGCATTTTAGCATTTAAGCTAAAATCACTAAAGGAGTGTTAAAAGACACCAAGTTTTTGTTTCCTAAGGATGCATTTTAATTAAGATCATAATTGTCCTGATTTCTTATGAAAGCTTTTTATGAAGGTGATGTCATAAGAGCGAGTTTGCATCTAAAACGCACCTATGAAAGTTGATTCCATATAAGGTAATGCATAAAACAGGTTGCATCAGGTTGACAATTCTGCATTTTTTGATAACGATGTACGGTCTATAAAGTTATTGGGTTTTGTTCCATTTTTTTTTTAAATCCATACTGTATAAAGCAACTTGTGCAATACTTTCTGACGCACTAGCTACACCACCATTTTATTTATAAATGCTCCCTTATTATTGCACATTTCTGATCATAGCCACTCTACTCCATCGTAAAGCACTTTTTTTCCTCCCGTCCACATGTACATTTTGGGTATTGTAACACATGGTGAACAGATCTGACACAGCTGCTCGCTGAATCTGCTTCAACCTTGTACGTGTCTTTAATCATAGAAATTAGATACACTGATTTTATGGTACAATAGACAGAAAAATCTTGATGGATTAATCCAGACAGTCGCTCAAGTACTGACATACACATAGCCACATACAGTTTTGATTGAAATGCATGAACATCCTTTTAAAACGCAGCATGTTCTTATTATTCCCTAAGAAGTCTGATTGATCTGAGATGGCCAAAATAATGTTCATAGTACTGATGTGAAACCGGTGATGTTTACTGAGGATCAAGCTCTTCTCGAGTTGGTCTAAGAGGGTTGATGTAACTCGTGGAGTTTTGCTTTGAAGCATTCAATGTCCTACCATGAGTTATTTCAGGTACCCAATACTGCTCCTTACTGTCCACATAGTACATTTATGCCTGTTATATATGAACTGTATAATACAGATTAATCTCAAATTTATACTTTTGGTTGATCTAGGTTAGGATATGATATTTCACTGTTGTTTCACTCTTATGCAGTAGATGCTTCCGATTTAAACAGGCTATATACAATACACCACCTGTATTTCAGAATATTTATGACATTATTTCACCCCAGTTTGCCACACTGAAACATACAGTGATAAATTTGAAAATTTGGAAAATGTTGTCACATCTTATCAGCTTAAGAATAAATCAAAGCCTTCTGATCCTTTCTACAAAACATATGATCATCACATGCCGTTCATGTTTTGGTTTATTCAAAAATGACCCCTATTAAAGAACAAAGGAAGCAAATAAATATTTTTCTGCTCATAAGTGTTGATCTTTTTCAGATTTCTTCCACTTAAAAAAAAAATTATTTCCTTCTATTCATTTTCTTGGATACTTAACCTGTCAGGGTCACAGGTGAGTCAGATCCAATCTCAGCTGACTTTGGCCGAGAGGAGGGATACACCCTGAGCAGGTCGTCAACCTACACAGACAAACAACCGTTCACACTCACATTATCTCCGGAATAGATAGTTGACATCATCTGCATGGCTTTACACTGTGGGAGGTAACCAGAGCACATGGAGGAAACCCACACAGGCACAAAGAGAACATGCAAACCCCAAAGAAAGGTCTAAGTCAGCCGTGAGGCTTGAACTAAGAAGCTTTGAGCAGTGTGACGATAGTGCCCTTTATCTCATCCCTTTTCTAGTCCATTCTTGAGCACATACGTATACAGAGCATTATGCAAAACTCAAACCACTGCACAGAACAAAAACCAAGCACCAACTTCAAAGCATTGTAGAGGGGGTATAATGATACCCTGCATCACCACCTCAGGGCCCGGACAGCTTGCAATCATTGAGGGAGCAGCGATTATCAAGCGGGATTCAGGAAATTACACAACACAATCTCATCATGTGAACCCTTTAAAACTCTAAGGCAGTAGTGTCACACAGCATGATAGTAATCCAAACACTGAAGTAAATGTCTGGAGTGACTCAATCATGGATGAGTCTGATTCCTGACATCAGTCTTGTGATGTAACGCAGACCATTCAAGCAAGACATCCCGAATTTCTGCATGAACTGACGGATCTTTGTGTAAAAGAATGGGCGAAGAGACCTTCTAACCGCTGTTCAGAGGTAATCAGAAGGCACGCCAAGTGTCTGATGGAGGTTATTGCCATAAAAGGAGACTTTGTGACTAAATACTGTATGTCTACAGATTTCTACGTATTTACTTATTTTTCTTTCTTAGTAAAAATGTTGCACTGTTAAACATGGTGTACGTTGTTCCTTACTGAAAGCGACTTAAGGAAGAG
>JAQMYF010000026.1:22771549-22788128 GCA_030014195.1 Neosilurus mollespiculum | reverse complement strand
ACACACACACACACACACATATATAAACACTTGAAAAGGATTAGATGTTGGACTCCTGGCAGTCATACAAGGGCAGACCTGTGGTAGACTTTATATAAATAGCTCACTGTGATTTTTCAGCATCCCACTGGGAAAGCTTAAAACTATGAAAACATTGTAATTCATCTTATTAAAGAAATGTAGAGAGGCAGCTGGGACCGCTATAATGACCCAGCCCCAAGGCTCCCCCACCCCCCCCACCAAATCCTTCATGTAGTCTATGCCAGATGACATCATATTTTTGCAAGGTTGTTAAACCACTCACAATGAACCTGTTTCTTCTGGCGCAACCTTGGGAATGTTGACCTGTGCACACCTATTTGATCCTAACGGTAGCCTGTCACTGGCATCATGACTAAGAATAAATAGGGAGAAGTGGTCAAACAGGTCATTCACATTTAGATTTAATGGATTCATGTGATCAATCGCAATGTGTGGTTAAGCTATGTAAATTTCAGCATGGATTTCAGCCACACTAGATTATTTAAATTCCTCATCACATGAACAATGTGGTTAACTCTTAGGAAAACCCTTCATGCTGTAAAATGGTGATTTTTTATATATTATTATATTTTGCTTTAAAGACAATGTATCTCGACCCCAGGTAGCATTCCTACTACTGAAACCTGCCAAAGTGGAAACGGGAGAAGTGTACTGACATTTTAAAACCTGGTATCTGATTACACATTGAATTTGTTGTGCACCCAATCCAATTCAATATGGCAACCACTGGATTAAAACCTGACGTTCAGTGCAAGAGAAAATGACAGTTTTTTGATTGACTGTTTTTTCCAGGGCTTGCCAAATTTACAAAATGAGTAAAAGCACAACGCAACTCATTCGCCTAATTGCTTAATCCTACTATTAAGGTAGGCTGGAGCCTATCTCAGCCAACACTGGACATAGGCAGGGTACACCCTGAACAGCTCACCAGACCATTGCAGGGCAACACACATGCAACCATTCCCACATCCACACCTAGGGGCAAATTATAACAGCCGGTTAGCCTAATGTGCATGTCTTTGGACTGTCAGAGGAAACCAGAGTACTCAGATGAAACCCACGCAAGCATGGGGAGAACATGTAAACTCAACACAGAAACGCCCTCGCTGAGCCCAGGACTCAAACCCAGGACCTTCTTGCTGTAAGGCAGACGTGCTAACCATGACACCACCATGCCACCACGCCACGAACTTACAGTTATATATTTATTTTATGTTATTGCATGAATTTTTTTTTTTTTGCCATAATCTAATGTTTCCTCTTTTTTCTCCAATTTTACCAAAAAAAAATCTAATTTAAACCCATTACCCAAGTTCTTTTTGTCTAACTCATAAAATTCAGTAATTTTTACAATCAGATCAAAGTGTAGTTTCTATTCTTAGGTCTTCAGCGCCTCTTTTGTTTCCTGATCTGTAGAAGACTGCAGAGCTGACAGCTCTAAATCTGTTTTCAGTTCATTGCTCCTGTTTCTCACAATGTGCTTGAGTCTTTCTCATGAATTGTGCACTGAAATTCCTCAGGTCAGAGCCTTCTGTCAGGACATGTTACCCATTTTAAGCTGTTCTTTAGTTTATTTTCCCTTTATTTGCCTTTAAGACCCTTCTCCAATGCATCCTGTTCACAACATTTAAATTAGCTCTCTGAGGTCAGCTGTTCATCCTGAATGACCTCTGTTTTATCTACTCTTCTACTTTCATCCAGTCACACAGTTACTGTTAGCTAATACATACCCCATGCAGTAGAACCCATTGTGTATCATGTTAGTACCACATATTAAACAGTCTGATGCTTACCTTCTGTTACCTTCCTTCACCCCCTTAAATTTAAGTATTCACCCTCTTAAATTTTTACACATGGTGTATTCTTACTACCTGGAATTGACAAAGATTTTAAGAGTTATGCACTATTTCATGATGCTTCATAGTGCCCAATTCTGTTCCAGGAGATTTACCTCCCTGAAGACTTTGGCTCCAACCACATAATCATTACCACCTGACCATCGAATCAAGATTTAAGACTTTAATAATAATAATAATGTTAATAATAATAATAATAAATTTTATTTGTGGGCACCTTTCTCGACACTCAAGGTCACCTTACAAGAAAAAACACATCAAGAACAAATCAATAAATACACTCATGAATAAAAATATGCATAAAACAACATGATCAGAAGCAGTGTGAAATATTACAGTGAGTATGCCAGTTTGAACAGATGTGTTTTGAGTTTAGATTTGAACAGTTGTATTGAATCAGAGTTAAGGAGGTCAGGGGGGAGTGAGTTCCAGAGATGTGGAGCAGAGCAGCTGAAAGCTCTGCTCCCCATGGTAACAAGGTGGGCGGGTGGGACAGTGAGGTGGATGGAGGAGGAGGATCTAAGGGAACGGACTGGTATGGAGACATGGAGGAGGTCAGAAAGGTAGGGAGGAGCTAGGTTATGGATGGCCTTGTAGGTGAACAGCAGGATTTTGTAGTGGATGCGGTAGGTGACGGGGAGCCAGTGGAGCTGCTGCAGGACAGGGGTGATGTGATGGGTGGATGAGGTTCTTGTGATGACCCGGGCTGCTGCGTTCTGAACCAGTCGAAGTTTATGGAGTGTTTTTTGGGGAAGACTGAACAGAAAAGAGTTGCAGTAATCAATTGTTGACGTGTGATGTAAAAGACAGAGTGCGTTCGAGGATGACACCCAGACTCTTTACCTGAGGGGAGGCGGAAATGGAAGAGAAGAAGATTAGATTTAAGAAGATTAGATCTGTAAGAGCCCTGCGATGGCCTGGCGAGCTGTCCAGGGTGCCCTCTGCCCTCGCCCAGAGTCGGCTGAGATGGCACCAGCCTCCCCGCAACCCTAATCAGGATTGAGCGGTTCAGAAAATGGTTGGAGGTTTTTTCACCTTGTCTGTATTTTTGTTCTGGCAGGAACATCATCAATTAGAGCTGAGGTATAAACTTCACATCTAGCCAAGTACACTGTCCAAATGTGTACCCGAATGTGATCTTGCTCCTCCCATTTCACCGTGATGACTTATGTCCATCAAGTATATTGGGACCATCTAGTTTCTCAGAATGCTCTTCCAACCAGTGGCAAATACTTAGATTGTAATTTATGCCCAATGTTTTTTCATTCATTAATTTTATTCATTAATTATTTTTGTTTCATGTCTTCTGTCAAACACAACTGCTGTCAGTCATAACAAAAATCTCACCCCTTTTTTTTTTCTCGCCACAGGATTTTATAGGTACACCACAGATCATGTATATTATTAATTCATATTTAATTATATGTTAAAATGAAAAAAACATTTTGTTTTATATCAAATATATTATATTTTAAATGTACTTTACTGTAAAGGTAACAGGAAATGAATTAAATACACTTCTGTTCCAGTTGTCAAATGACCGTAAAGCGTCCTCACCCTGGGAATTTTTACCACAGCAGTATGAACTTATGGAACTTGGTAATTATAAATGGTGAAAGTTTTTTAATGAGGTAGAGATCCAGGAGCAGGGCTGGGCACCACTTACAAAGCATGTATATGTATATGTGTATGTATATGTATCCACCCCTTGGCCTTTTGGTTGCTTCTCGGACAAATACCTTCCTAACAATGTCCCCACGGCAGAACCTCACTGGCACTTCATGGGGTGTTTATAAGAACCTTTTCACACACTTGATATGCTAGCTTTTTGGGCTTAATGATGCTGTTTGTTTAGGTATGTTCACACTCCGGGGTAAAAACATCATCGAACAGGTGTCTTTGAAGGCCACAGCGAGCACAGAACACTATAATTGCTCACAGATGATCTTAATTCAAACAATTGTGCATGCCACACACACACAAACACACACACTTTTTAAAAATATGCAGTGCTGTATATATTAAAGAAAAATAATCCCAGTAGTCTCTGTCTTGTTTTTTGTTATTTGTTATTGAAAATGATTGATTGAAAAGGCTATAGCCTGTCGTTAAGCTGGGTAAAGAGAGATGATATAACCTGTCTGTATACATGCACACATCCATCCTACCATCAGACTCCAATTACTGTCACGCTAGGTGAGATTGTGTCATTCGTAAGTCAATACTGTTGCGTCTGCTGCATGTTGGTGCAAAATGTTCTCTGCCCAGGTAAATATCGCTGCCGGCTTTTCTTCAAATCCACTGATTAGTCACCATCCAACAGATTTATTTATACTAGGCAATGAGTATCGTGGCTAATTAAGTGATGTTCTTACGAATTCATTTATGAAGGCAGGAATGTGTTATTTCAGTAATTAACACCATAGAACAATCATAACATTTCTGTCTCGACCGCACTGTTTCAGCCATGATGTAATGCCAGTGTAATGGAGAGAGGGAAGTGACAGACTAGGGGTGTAAATGGTTCGTATTTGTTTTATTCCAAGATGGCGAAGTGCCCGTCAGTGGTTCAGGAATGAGGCTGAGAAAGAGAGTCGATCTGTCTATTTATTTGCTCTCCAGTGAGGGTGAGCCTGAAAGGAACAGCTTTGACACAGCATATGATTCACAGGGTAAATTGCATTAAAATGCAACTGCAAAATGAAACAGCCTCGGCAGAGCAGTGATGATTTTGTCATGCTGTTAGAATGGTTTCTTGCATGACAAGACCGCCTAGAACAAGCACTGGGGTAAGTTTTGAGGGCAAAGCAGAGTTCTGGTCTGGGATTTAACTGGTTTTCAGTCATCCGAAACTTTCCTAAGCAAACAGAGCTTTGCTGCTCAGACAGCATCTGGTGTTCATCAGATTTCATTCCTTAAAGATGAGCTAGCCTCCTGATTAGCATGGCACGACACGGTTTTATACATGGGATGGCAAGGGAGAGTGACGCAAGAGGCATCCTAATTAATGGATAAAACACGATAGGGAGTGCTGTGAATTAGGAAAATTATCCACAATGTTAATGCCTCTTTATCATTTGTTTATCTGTTTGTAGTTACATGCGGTGTTGTGGAATGTCCACAAACATCCTCTAATCACTTATGTAACAGCAGCTACAAACAATAGTTAGCTAACGTTGTGGAGCGACATGACACGATTTGATGGTGATGCTATACTTGTTTAAAAATTGTACTATGTACCCTTGGACTCATCTCTGCAGGTTGCTGGACGGTCCCTCGAAAAAGCTGCAGCAGTGTTTCCTTTTAAAACTTATCATCTGGACTGTAGGCCAAGGACCCAATTTTTTTTTTTTTTTTTTTTTTTTTTTTTTTTTATGAAATCTTTTGTAACTCGTCCAATCCTATGAGCTTCAGTAATAAATCTTCTGAGCTACAAAAACATTGAGTCACTGGCATACATCGCATGTTTTTATACATATCGCAACATTCATCTGCACAGCAGGTGAAAAAAAAAAACAACCTGCGCCTACTCCCATCGTTCATTTTTGTTTTATTTCATTTTCCGAACCCTTGCATCCTTTATTAGGGTCGCAGGAAGGCTGGAGCCCATCCCAGCCGACTCTGTGTTAAGGCAGGGTACACCCTGAACAGCTTGCTAGACTATCGGAGGGCCAACATTCACACTCACATTTACATCTGGGTACAATCGAAAATATCCAATTTGCTTAACATGCACGCCTTTGGACTATGGGAGGAAAACGGAGCACCCAGATAAAACTCATGCAAGCACAAAGCTAACATGCAAATTCCACCAGGCACAGGGCACAGGGCTTCAACTCATGACCTTGCTATGTGGCAGAAGTGGTAACCACTATGCCACCGTGCCAATGAATGATTAATGAAAAAAAAATCGTGATTGGTTTTATCTGTACTTTTTTCAGGTGTGTTTAATACAAAAGGTGTGTTTCCCCTCATAATTCTAACAATTGATTCTCAATGTTTCCTAACATAATTATTATATTATTATCAATCAGGGTTGCCAGGTATCAGCAAAGTTTACAGCTTAGCTACTATTTTAAAAACCAAACAAAAAGACCTGAAACCAACCTCAACATGTGGGAATTGGAAAGAGGAGACAGGTTTTTCTTAGCCTCAGCTTTGGTGTAGGAAACAAGGTCACTGTGACGTACATGTGTCATTCCCTCCATAATCCCACTTCTTTCACTTTGTGGACTTTTATGCACATGTTCTGCATTTCGGAGGAAAGCCTATATGGTGCTAATCCAGGAATGTGGAAGTCCTAATGTTTTTATTATATTTTTCAAGCCAGTCTGTTATTGGACATCAAACTTGTTCTATACAAGTCAATCATTAATTTATGAATTGCTCTTCTTTCTTAAAACAATCTTCTGCATGTCTGTCTTTCAGCAGCTTGCAGTGACAGAAAAGATTTACCAGAAATTTCAGCACTCTTTAAGCCAAATGCTTGCACACTATATAGCTTGCCCAGAGGTGTATTCAGTGCTAAAGCTGTTTTTCTCATCTAATGTAGAGCACTTGTGTTACAAGCACAGATTTCATATATGACCTCTCATGACTTACAGCGATGTTAAACGCAGCCACAGTGTACTTCATTTGTGGGCATAAATCCCGGTTGGGGTATTATTGTATGTAGATTTCTGGTTAGAGTACTACCAAATAATCTAGCTCATAATTTAGCCAGAAAGATAATGCAGGCGTAGCATTGTGTTTGGTCATATTTCATTTCTTTTTTATTAGAAGGCAGGAGTCAATTATATCTAAGTATATTGTAATCTACAGACCTAGAGGTGTCCTGCATGGATGTTAGGCAACTCATCTAGTGTCACTAAATTCATGTTATGGATTTCCTTTAAAAATTCCATATTAATACCCCTATCTAAGAAATGCAACCATGCCAAATCTTAGTACACTAAATCGCTGTACACTAAATAGTTTTCTAGAAAAAACGTTTTGAAGTTTACCCAATAAAGCCCACATTTAGCTGTCTTCACCTAATTTTATTTCTGCATATTAAGCCACACCAAACCCGGGGTTCATTGTGAATGAGGATGCCTAATGATTTTTCATTTGTTTTAAACTGGAATCTAAGCATATCATGATAAATTATGAAAAAGTGTAGTTATTCTACTCAAGAATCAAATTATTAATTTTCAGAATGTAATATTTCAGTAAGCTTTCATCAATATTTTGTCAATGAACTGTACAAACAGGTATACCTTAGTTCTCATGATACTGAACTCTACAATGGTGTGCAAACAATTATATGTCACCTGTAATGGTTTAGAAATGGTCTTGAAGCTTTTTGGACCACTGCAACTCAAATGGACTGAATGCATGGACTAAATTTTTCTCCTATAGGAAAGGATGCTTTTATCTGAAAACAGAAATTTTAGAGATGTGTCTGGTTTCCTTCATCATTTAATGTTTTTTTTTTTTAATTAAATGTCCAATTTGTTACTTACAAATAGCAGCTAAGGTAATATATAACATGCAAAACAGAGCATTGCAAGATATTCATCACCAAATAAACTGATTAATAACAGAACTTTATTATTCGCTCAGAATCGATATAAATGTTTTGAAGAAAATCCATGACATGAACTGGTAAAAGTTCTGAAAACTGGGTGAGTTGTTTATGGAATGACCCATCATTTAATTACATTTAATTAATTCTGATTTTCTGTGTCTTTACCTTTAGCCACCAGAGTTCGTATTAACAAAGGTCTTGAGAAAAATACCTTTAGAAAAATGTCAATTTTGATCATCCAAGATTAAAGAGTAAACTGTTTTCCTCTGTTCATTTTCCATGAAGAAATGGCCTGAGCAAATTGCTTTTATGAGCCTGACGTTTGGTGCAGGTTGTCCAGATGGTGCATGTTCTCAGTCCTGGTCTTCCTCTTGTGTGCAGAAGGACGGAGGAATCTCAGCACCACTTCTGCCCCAGAACCCAGTAAAATGCATCTCGCATCCTCAGCTTCCTCTTACACACATCTGGTAAATCACTAACATGGTTTGGTTTCACAGAGACGCGGAAATTATTTGTAATTTTCCACCACTTGATTTTCCTCTCAGGGAATCTGCGGACACATCCATACAATCATGTGAAATGATTTGTGGTCTTTTTTTTTTTTTTTTTTTGCCTATTAAGCTGTTGATTGGAAGGCAACATTTGCTGTAGCTGGACTGCTTTGTGGGCATCCAGTTCATTCCGGCACTTTATGAGGCTTAGCTCATGATTACAGAAAACATTTGTTTGTAATATCCAATGTCTGGTGTCTACAAATCAAATGTTTATTTATGTTACGGAATTAGTATTGATGGTTGTTTAAATACTGTCAGCCTTTTTAGAAGTATAGTTTCTGGCCAGCACCATACAGTTCACCTCTGTATAAATCTCCACATGAAATGGGACTTAGGATTCGGTTAGGTAAGTCAATGCTTAAAATATACACAGGAGAGGTAATCAGCTAGGTCGCTGATCTACATGCAAATTGCCTCATAAGGTGCTTTGCTTTGCTGCTGAATTGTCATCAGCTCTAGTTGCCTAGGTAACCCTCTCGAATGTTTCCTTCCTAAAATTCTTTTAGAGTGAAACTGTGAGCAGCATTGAGCTAGGTCCATACAGAAGATTCGAAATAGCTTTTATTAGTATTATCCATATCATTTTTGTTTATTTTATCTCATAATAAAGAGCTTATAATTATAATTATTATTATGGTGCGGCAAGTGTAGAATGAAGACTCCTGTCCGTCATGAATCAGGAAGAGTTAAATGTATATATGCCTGTATGTTCTCATGAAAAATGTCAACTGCTTTAGAAATCTGGACCCAAGAATCATGTTTCTGGTAATTATCCTTGTAAAATATTTATGTGTAATCATAAAGCACATGTTGATATGGGTGGAACAATTAAACTCATGTTCATTGTTTCTCTTTGGAAAATGTTTTGGGGAATTCAGTGCTTGATGGTGTCTGTCAGTCAACGGTGTCTATAAGCTTTGATTGGTTATTGATCAAACCACATCACATGAAAGTTCAGCTCAGTTTAATTCTGCACCAGCACACTTTGCGTTGCTTCTGAAAATTTCACCTGGCATCACTCATTGACATCACTCATTGACATCACTCATTGACATCACTCATTGACATCACTCATTGCTGGCTTTTATTGACTTTGCCTGGTTGCTTGGCACTCACTGCTTCCTGTGTGGACACCCCTTTAGGCTATGACCCTGGTTAAAAAGAAAAAGAAAAAAGCACTTGATTCAGCACATCCAGTTATTTCATGCTTCCACAGTTAATCATAATGTGTATGTGAGATGTAAGCACTTTTATTACATGGCAGTGACAGTACGCACAATCTGGTTGTTTGATGCAGGGGCAATAAATCATATAGGGACCGGTGCATATCCGACTAGCTAGTTAGCTGTTAGCTAGTACACTGTGCTCTATGATCTTTAGCAGCTTCCAGAGAAGCATTCAGCATTTTCTTAAAAAAAGGTATACAGGAAATATCCTAAGGGATAAAAACTTTACGAAAAGAAAAACCTTTGTTGGTCACGGTAAGGAAAACAAGATAAACGCCATCAAAGCCTTGAGAGATGTGAATGAAGACACTTTGTTTAGTGGCAGGCTAGTAACAGAGCCTGGAGTGAATTATAAAAGTCCGCTATTTTAAAATTCCATATCATTTAGGTTTTGTTTGTAATTTTATCCATAAATTTAGTTGTTAGCATCAGCAGTCTCTGATTGATATGCTGTCTTCTCCTGTGTCCACTGCTAAATATAAAAATTTCTAGTTAACTGTCATACATACATATGACCCTCCTAGCTTTTAATGTCATTACTTGTGTGTTGGCTTGTTGATTTAGCTTCTTTTTTTTTTTTTTTTTGAGAATTAACATTATTTATACAGTATCTGTACAATAATCATTTATTATAAATAAACTATTGTCATAGTGAATGTGAATAATCACACACAGGATGAAATAACAGTTGTGCTAAAAATGTTAATGATGTAATTGAGAAAATTTCCATAGTTATTTAAAGATTATAATAATGTGTGTTATTGTGCATTATCAAATGATAAAGGAGATATGATTTATGGAAAACCAGGAAGTAGAAACAGAAAACAGGACATAAAACCCATTGCCTCTATAAGACCACCATAGAAGACAACACACACCATGCCTGAGAATCTCTTAAAGCACTGATTTAATATAGCATTTAAGAGGGTTATAATCCATATTTCTCCCTCTTCCCTCTAGCAATAGTCCTCTAGGCTGGACACGTTTTTGACACGGCACTGACATACAGATTTTGTTCAAAGTCTTCAGCCCGAAAATTACCGTGTGATTACATCTATTCAGCTCTACAATAAACCATGGAGTATTTGACCCAGAGCAATTTCCATCAATGCAGCTTTGTTTTTTTTAGTTGAACGTCCTAATATGTTGGTTCTTTAGCTCGGGCATGTGTCGACTGGCTCACCGTCTTAACATCTTTACCTGGAGCAGCACCTTATAGTGAAGATCTTTAGGGCTTAAAGGTTTGCCAGGGAGTTAAAGACGGATTTTAGAAGGTTAAGTTGTTAAAACAAAGGGCAAAGGCTAAAGGTATTGTATTCTTAATACTCAAGGTTGACATGTTTTTTCATCAAGATTTGTTGGAATTTATGAAGAAAAAAAAATTACTTAAATAAAAACATTTAAGAGAAATTACTCTTACAATATTGTTCTCTGTTAAGTTGTATTCTTTTCCATATCATTCCTTTTACTGTCTGATGGATTTATTCAGACCTTGCGTCTTCTTCCTTACAGCTTCCCAAAGTAAGGACACATGACCCTCACGTATCATTTTCCAGATGAGGAATACTCAAATGTCTGTTCTGCTAGAAAATGCTTCACACTGAGGCTTGTTCCAATGAGACCCCTACAAGCAGACGCATGGAGGGAGAAAGCAATGATTTGTAATATTTCTGGAAATATCTTAGATGTTGACAGGAAACCAGAGGTAACATAAAAATAAAAAAAAAATATGTAAAGAATTACACTCTGTTTTCAGTTAATAACCAAATATATTAAGGATACAAGTAATTTTGACCAGTGCAAATCCGCATCCAGGCTGTGTTGAAATTCTCTGATCCATTAGTTCGTAGGGATGACTGGCTTCTGTCACAACCTCCTTAATTGTGGTAGATAATTGTCTTAGGTGCTGGTATTTCCAAGTCCATTACAGTAACATGATCCTGAGAAGGGAGACTATCACAGTGTTTTTCTGAATGGGGAAATGGAGCCCAGATTGAAGGGGCTCCGGGTGGAAACCGAGCGGCTGATAATTCCTTTACTTATCACTGGAATGTAGAGGGATGAGTTATTAACTCATTACGCTAGTTTTATCCTTCACACCAAAGCATATTGGTGGTAAAAGCACTAATGTTTTCACTGTTAATAAAAATGTAAGCCTCGTAAAAATTTGTCACTAAAAGAGTTGTGTATAATATAAGATGGTGGATTCAAGCAGCTGAAATGAGCTTCCTTCTTGGGGTGGCGGGGCTCTCCCCTAGAGATAGGATGAGACGCTTGGCCATCTGGGAGGAGCTTGGAGTAGAACCGCTGCACCTTGATTTGAGAGGAGCCAGTTGAGGTGGCTCAGGCATCTGATTAGACTGCCTCCTGAACACCTCCATGGTGCGGTGTTTCAGGCATGTCCAACTGGTAAGAGACCAAGGGCAGCAATAAACAATGAAAAATGACTTTGGATTTTTTTAATTAATAAAAATATTTATGTTGGACTCAGTGTGATGATGCATTATTCACTACACAAAAGAATCATAATGCTTAACTGAATCGATTTTCCTCATCTTCCTTCCTCCACATTCATGGCTGAGGTGCCCTTGAGCAAGGCACCTAACCCCTAACTGCTCTCCAGGTGCCCCCAATGTGTGTGGCAATGTTTGTGTGCTTTGGATGGGTTTAATGCAGAGGCAATAATTACCCTTGCAGGATTAATAGAGTATAGTAAAATCAAAAAATGTTCTACCATATGTTTGGTTTAATATTTAATATCATATTTTATATAACATTTCAAAAGGAAAATCATTTATATTTGAATGAACAAACTGCCAGACCAGGAATGTGTGTTAAATACGAAGACGACAACTGGCATCGATCTTCCTTCTTTGTGAAATTTCATATGGGTTTAATATGGCCTCTAATACTATACACCTGCCACTGCCGGACAACCCCCAGCTCTAGTTTTTCAAGCTCTAATCTTCAGTGCGGCTGTTTCAGAGCCCTGGAGTTCTTTCTTTCACAGCCCATCAATCATGCCGGGAAACTGATTTGCAACTGACGAGCAACCGGTCTTCTTCTGCTTCAAAGAGCTGGTCCTTTAGAAGAACTGTGGAGTAGAGCAGATATATCCATGGAATAGCTGTGCTCTACCACAGGATTGTCCACTTTAATCAGCATATCAATTTCAGTATGAAGACATGGGGATTTAACCCAGCCCTTGAGGTTCTGTATGCAGTCCACATTGGCGTTCCCATTAATTAACAGCTGCACAATTTTTATTGTCAGGCTGAGGTATTATTGGCTGAGATGGAGAAATATGTTCATTATTTATAAAGAAAGCTGTTTAAATTGGCTCATTGCAAGTCATGATCATAACTATTTGTGCTTTTTTCTGACACCCAAAGTAGCACCCAGACGCAGTTTTATTCATTGTGGGGCATTAGGCAAACACAGTCATGGGATCTTCACATTCTTTTTTCTTCCCTCTTTTCAGTCCTTATTAGGGCCCTAGTACTGATCAGTCTGTTCGTGTGTCCGTCCATCCGTGCGTCTCCATCCTTTTCTGCGCTAGAACTGCTGATTCGTTGGCAGAAGGTTACCTCTGCTTATTCAAAAGAGGAGATGAACAATCTAATCAGAAGGCGGCTTTCATGGTGCTGTGGGGGAAAGTAAAAAGTTCTGCAGAAGGCATGTTTGCATGTTCTTCCCATTCTTGCATGGGTTTCCTCCAGGTACTCCAGTTTCCTTCCACAGCCCAAAGACATGAACATTAGGCTGACTGGCTCTACCAAATTTCCTTTAGGCATGAATGTGAGTGTGAATGGTTGTTTGTGAGTTGGCCCTGTAACAGACTGGCAAGCTGTTGAAGGTGTGCCACGCCTTGGCCTAGTGCCAGCTGAGATAGGCTCCAGCCTCCCCGTGACCCTGATGGTGGGATTAAGAAGTTTTGTAAATAAGTATGTAATTATTTGATGAGGCCTTCCCGCATAGTCAGCTCAGAAAGATTCTGCCTCACCGGGGCCCTTGTAGTTGTAAGTGGGTTTTTTTTTTTTTGCCAAATGAATTAATGAAAGAATGTAAATCTAAACACTTTCTAGCATTTTATGTTAAAATCTGAAAATCTATCTATCTGTAAATATGGCCCTGTGATATGGTGCTGGATGGTCACATTTATTCTTCTTTAATGGTCACTGGTTTGAATCGGTGGTATCTTTCTTTCAGTCTTTATCTTAAGCCGTTTCTTCTGTTTTCGGTCTCAGAGGTCTCTTTGGGCTCTTATTTATGACTTTTTTTTTTATAGTTGGTCTGTCTCTCCTGTGGACAATATTCTTTCCTCATCAGCGGTCAGTGATACATCATAGGCATATCATATTTGGGGGATTATTAAAAGACTTTAATTATGTGTACGAACAGAGATAGTGCACATTAAACAGATGTTGGATTTGACTTTTAGGTCTTTGTCTTGTTTACAGAACACTTAAGTATTATTTGACTTGCTTTAATAAATGCATTAAGACTATTTGACAGACCTGCTTTGTCTGATGAGTCCTAAACACGTGAATGATCAGGAACCCTGCTCTAGGGTATACATCAGTATGACGTTGGCAATAACAGGGGTGTGTGTTGCTTATCGTTCATTTGAAGATGTTAAAGTACAACGAAGTTTGAAATTCCCAGAAGAAATGCAGTAATTGATGCAGTAATTACTAACAGGATACACCAGATTCCAAAATAGTCCCCATCTGTCTGAAATTGCTCTTGCTTAATGACCAATTTGTCTGCAGAGCCCTTTTCTCAGGGCGCAGGCCAGCTCATGACCAAAACATGCAGAACAGTTTTCTATATAGCCTGCTTTGGTGTGGCCAAATCAGTTACCCAACGTCCTAATTATTCGTTTTTGTATGTGCCCGTTGTAAATGGGACGTATTATCTTGTCGCACTTGCACGGCGTGGACAAAAATAGTTCAAGTCGTTATCTCCGGCAATAATTGGCCTACCCTCACCCAGTTCGATATGGAGATGCACCTGGACAAGCTTTAAACCAAGTTTGATTACTGTGACCTTGACCTCAATTTCAAGGTCACGCCGGCCTTATTTGTCATTACACAGATGCTAAATAACGGGCATATCTTGCACCCTTTGGGAGTCATTTTTTATTCTTAGATGCCCAAGTAGCCTCAGTAGCCTAGCAGTAATTTTTTAGCTCCTGCCCACGAAGTGGCTTGTGAGCTATAGGAATGGGTTCCAATTATCTGTCCCTCCGTTCGTCTGTCACACTTTAGTTTTCGGACCTTTTCTTGCCGTGCTTTCAAACTTGGTGTCACTACTATGAGTGCTAGGATGAGTTTGTGTGTGAGTGACCTTGACCTACTTTTTAAGGTCACAGATTCAAAACTGTAAATTAGGTTTCCAGACATTTACTTGCCGCTTGCTGAACCAGGGACTTTCAAACCTGCTATTCTTTTTCTATATTGGCATATTATGAAATGGTCCTGGACCCCTGTGGTCTATTTTTATTTTATATTATTTTGTTTTTTCTTCATGAATTCGACAACCTTAGAAGTAATAAAAGTCTACTCAACATGGTTTTTCTAAAACAAAAATGTAACCATAAAGCACTTCACAGAATTGCAACATGCTTTAATGCTATAATTATACTTCACTTCTCCTTAATCCCATCACCTGCCGCACGTCAGCCAGGGTGCAAACAAATGCGTTTACTATTCCAAAATCAGCTTGCTTGAATTTTAGAATTGGGATATGTAGCTATGTGGACGGTGGTACGGCGTGTTCTGTTCTCCCCATGCCTTTGTGGGTTTCCTCTAGGTACTCTGGTTTCCTCCCACAGTCCAAAGACATGTACATTAGGCTAACTGGCTGTTCCAAATTGCCCCTTGGTGTGAGTGTGAGTGTATGTGTGTTGGCCCTGCGATGGTCTGGCAACCTATTCAGAGTGTACCCCACCTTCGCCCAGTGTCGGCTGAGACCATAGTAGAAAGAAATGTTTCAGCAAATGAGTAAGTAAGTGAGAAAGTATGTGAGAGTACACTAGACTGGACCCAAGGAATATTGGATTATTTGATAATCACTGTTTATGTCCTTTATTTTTCAGTACTGATGTATTGTAAGTGTTTACAGGCATCATGTGGTGAATGTCTGTGTATTGTTTTATATCCATGTTTTACTGAATTTCAATGCGCAGTGTGTGTGTGTGTGTGTGTGTGTGTGTGTGTGTATGTGTGTGTGTGTGCGTTACTCTACGATGGTCTGGCAAGCAGTTCAGGTTGTACCCCCAAGTGTTGGCTGAGATAGGCACCAGTCTCCCCGCGTGCTAAGTAGGATTAAATGGTCCGAGAAATGAGTGGGTAAGATAATGGTTAAAATCATAATTTAAAATTCTTAACCCTATTTGTTTATTGACAATGTCAGTTGTAAAAGATGCTATACAGATACAACTGAATTGAACTGAAAATATAATTTTTTTATATTAGAAAATTACATCAATACACCATACATTTTGGCTCTGTTGCATGGTCATTCTTATAACCTTTCCCATATCTCAGATGTTTTAGAGCTGTGTTATCTTCACTTATTGGAACAGATGTGAATTTCGAGAGCCTGAGATCAAATATATCAGCATTAGCATTTCCATCTCTTGCTTGTTCTGACATGAACAGCTGCACATTTGCAGCATTTGGACACTCTGACATCACTAAGTTCTCTAAAGTTCTGTGATCTCTTCCAATTAGCCTGCTGCCCTGTCATCACCACATGCTCTGATCTTCCTCCCTCACAGCTGCCATGGGTTTATTACTGCACAGGTGGGAAGCTTTACTGCAGGTGTTTGCTTCAAGCAGGAGATACAAGTTCAGGCCAATATATAAACAGCTGAGATGATGTAACATGGGCCATAAATACAGATGCTATCTTATGGACAGACCATAAAGTGGCTGCTGAATTAATTCAACAAAGTAATTCAGTGAATCTAATTGAAAAAGATGAAGTAGTAAAAACATGCAGAGTAATATGTTTTTTAAAAAAATAAATGTCTTTGTTAATGGTGCAAACAAACATATATAATAATATCCGTTCACATCTTTGGCCAAGTTAGAGTAGCCAGTTGTCTTAAAATGCATACCTATGGACTGTATGAAGAAACCAGATTACTCATGGGAAACCCATGCAGACATGGGGAGAACTGCACACTTTACACAGAAACACCTTTGCCAAACCTTGGACTCGAACCCAGAACCTTCGTGCTGTGAGGCAGACATGCTAGCCACTACACTTTTTTAATTACTTAAAGAATTATAAAGATTCTATACATTTATTTTATGTATTATT
>JAQMYF010000026.1:22756208-22770440 GCA_030014195.1 Neosilurus mollespiculum | reverse complement strand
TGTCTCACACTCACGACACACACACACAAACACACTTCCACTGAACACTGGCAGTTATCTGGCTTGGGTTGTTTGAGTTGTCAGTTCTGTGCCTGTTTTGTCTCAGAGAAGAAGAAACGCCATCAGTCTGTTTTTTCCTTTAATAAAACCTTTCATCTTTTTATTTTGCCACCTGTCTTTCTCACATCTTTAATTTTTTTTTTTATTATTCTTTCTGTCTGGTCTGCTAAATGATACCTAGTGAAGAATGAAGTCTGAAAACATTTACTGCACTCTAGGAATATATAAGAGAAATGTTAACACAACCCCTATTTTCATTAAAGTAATACTAGTAAAAATTTAGGATGTAATGAAGTAACAGCTTGTTAAGTATTTAAAAGAAAAGCATGATTTGAATCGACTGGATGGGTATTAAAGCCTGAAGCTAAAATGCTGATGTATCCATTCCCTCTATTTGCATGCAGACCTCATTCTTTTATAGATCTACACATGAGCCTGTCACACATCTGAAAGCATTAGAGAGCATCAACACCAATGCGTGTAGTGTTAAACGTAGGAACGGTGGTGTAGGGTTTAGCACTAGGGCACACGGCCCTGGGTTTAAGGAATGTTCTCGGCGAGGGTGTATTTATCTGGAGATTGCATGTTCTCCCTGTGCTCCTCTGGGTACTTCGGTTTCCTCCGACAGTCCAAAGAAATGCACGTTAGACTAATTGGCTGCTTCAAATTGCTCCTAGGTGTGAATGAGTGTGTGTGAATGGTTGTGTGTGTGCTGTTCAGGTTGCACCCAGTCATTGCCCAGAGTTGTCCGGGATAGGCTCCATGCTCCCCTTGAATCTAATAAAATAAATCGGTACAGAAAATGTAATGAAATGAAAATGATTGTGCAAAACAAGCCTACACCTCTCTTTCGGTTATTTACTAAGCAAACATATTTTCAGAAATTTCTAATTAGCTGTAAATTCTGGTACAGGAAATCGAGCAGCCAGATTAAAGACACAAGAGTAAACACACATTTCCAGCTTAATATTTGACTTAATAACTTAATGTTCACTTTATTAGCAAGATCATGTAATTTATGCTGCAGCAACACAGTGGATTAAAGCGTGCAGATACAAGCACTTCGGTTAATGTTCATATCAAACAAGAATGAGGAAAAGAATGTGATCTCAATGATGGGGTTGCAGGTGCCAGACGGGATGTTTTGAGTACTTCAGAAACCACTGATTTCAATCCAAACACTCTTAATAAGGAGTGTATTGCAGTTCTGTAGACAGAATTGCACTATTGGTTCAAAGTGAGAGGAAAATGGCCAGGCTGCTTTAAGCTGCTACAAGCACGGTGAGTAGAAAAGCATCTCAGAATGTACAGCATGGCGGATGAGCAGAAGATCATATCAGGCTCCTTGTGAACTGGATATCTAAGGCTACAGAGGCTACAGGCTCATAAAACACTAAAAGCAGTGTGTCGATTCTTTATGAGAAATGTCCCTGGGTGGTACCGCCCCTTTCTGTTACATCATCACAGTGTGTGGAGGACAATCAGTAGGTGAGGATGTTACAAAGTGTGTCATGTGACAGTGGCGGGACATCATGACAGACAGTGTCACATGACTTACACACTTTGTAACATCCTCACCTAGTGATTGAACTAAACACTCTGTGATGATGTCACAGAGGGTGTAGGTCAATCGCTAGGTGAGGATACAGCGTAGGTCATGTTACACTGTCGGGACATCGTGACAAAGAGACAGACAGCAACAGAGCGCAGATGGCCTTTGTTAAGTAAAAGTGGGCACTTACTCTTTGTTTTCTTATATCTTTCTAAACCAAGGAGCACATGCTCCTGTGAAGTATAGTATATATACTATGTAGAGTGAAAGTATTGTAACTAGCCACGCCTCTACTGTAACCAGCTACACCTTGTTTGGACACCGCACTCTAACTAGCCTATCCTGTGTTAACTACATGTAGTGCTTTCTTTGAACTGACCAATCCTGTGTTGCCTTACCCCATTGAGTCTATCATCCATTTATTTTCTTAACCGCTTAATCCTAATTAGGGCTGTGGAGAGGCTGGCGCCCATCTCAGCCGACTCTGGGCGAGGGCAGAGTACACCCTGGACAGCTCACCTGGCCATTACAGGGCAGAAACAAGCTGACGGCAACCCAATGGCCTACTCTATACAAACGACAGCAGTGGTTCTTTTACATGGTTCTTTTACATCACCACAGACAGTGAGAGACATGGCTGGCCTTTGGTAACCCAGTAAGCGCACTGGGGGGACAGCAGTGACAACCCTGTTATAGAGAGGATTGAACCTAGATCAGTAATCCAGCACCCTACGACACCCCAGCCAGCACCCCTCTAAAGAGCCATAAAAAAAGAAAACTTTGTTGATCACAAGCCTGAGTGCCGTGTCCCTGTGTTCTCCTCAGGTCTGATGACGTATGGTAATGTCTGATCGGGAGTGGGAGGTTCTTAAAATCGCGCATGTGGGAATTTCTTTGTTTGAATCGCAATGCAATCACATCTTTTTCTTTGAATATTCAGTATACACAAAATAAAAAGGTAAAACCTAACAGGGTAAAGGTTGGGCCTTGCACATGGGTCCAAAAGTAGTGGCACTGGGACTCAAACCCCAAATCTTCTGATCAGTGACTTAGAGCCTTAACCTGTGAGCCACTTCTGGGATCTGATGTGTGGGCTGAACATTACATGGGACATTCCCTGAAAAAAAAAAAAAAAACAGGTCATGTAAACTCTAGAGCATGAAGACAAGAGTTCATGGAAACATTTTACAGGAACAGTGTATTTCAAACTCCTTCCACAGGGTATAAATCATGTTCATGTTCTATTCTCAGTTCACTTCATTGCTCCCTTCTTTCCAGGCAGCACAGCAGTTACAGGCTGTAATTGATTTACCTGCTTTTTAGGCTAGATCAGCTTCCGGTGTCCATATTTGTTGATTTGTTTTCTGAGGTCTCCTGAGACGTACTATTATATCAGAGAAACGTAAACTGTAGCTATATAGTAAGTACTTTCATTCCTACACTGCTGGCAGTGGGTGGTGTTATTTTTAGTAGGCACTAATCAGTGTCTAAATGTTTGGGTGTCCTGTGTAACGTAATCCATTCCTGTGAAAAGAAAACCACACCGTAGTGTGAATGTAAATGATGTGTAAATGTAAACGGTGGCTGCCCTCATCAGAATCTTCTCTTGCACTCGGATTTCTTTGCACGTCGGTTCCAAGCAGCATTACGTGAGGCAGAACTCACCCGGGCTACCACGCTGAGAAAAGCCGCTCCCATCTGTCAGGGTTGGCAGGTGTGTTTTCTGCTCTTGCTGAGGTGTTTATTCAGAGTTGCTTTCTCCATGCTGGATTAAATGCAGCTTTTCTGACAGCACCTGGGACGCCACAGCGGTTAATTTATCACCTTTACTACCCTGCTGGCCTGCTTGAGCACAGCTAGCCTTGTGTTCTGGAGTCATAAGTGTGTATACTGTATATGCACTCGTTCCAGGTCATATACACAGAAACACAAACTATTGTGTCTGGATATAAAATGAGTAAAAAGTTTGATACAATGGCTGGTCCTGTCAAATATGATTTTTTAAAATAGGCCTCACCTTTTAATGAGGGTTTTGGTACCTGTTTCTCTCACTCTCTCTCTCTTTTTTTTTTTTTAATGCGATTTCCTGAAAGGCATTAAACGGACTCCCCATCATGCTGTAACATCCCAGGCAGCACAAATGAATTGTAAGGGGCCTACATCGACCAGACCTCACTATTTAATCTAACAGCGTTTATAGGCTGTAATATTTCATCTGCACCTGAGCTCAGTCTGAGAACCTCAGACGAGGATTCAGTGTCATCGTGCTGCCACGTTTTCCTGGAAATTCATGTTGTTGGTCCCGTATTTTATATCTCCTCTCTCTGTAGAAAGCACCAATCTGCTGGATCAGCTGTGGCACGTGGCTAACAGTAGCAACGCCTCTGTAGCTCTGGAAGATCAGAGATGTCCAGTGTTGCATGTAGGACAGTACTCCACTCTCTCCCTGCCCTTACGCCAAGTGTTTGGCCACAGGTAAATACAGTAAGCCTGCTCTCATAGCACTATTTCATGCTTAATAATTCTATATTATGAAAATATTTCGCTCTACACCGTAAAACGGTCATCCTATTTAACAGTGATTAACAAGCCATTAATTGGTTCCTAGGTATTGGCTTCCTGATTGATTATACTATAGTGTACTACTTTATTTATGTATATTGCATTGGAATTTGTATAATGTCCTATAAAATGTCACATTGGAATAAACTGGGACCAGCATAGAGGGGAAAAAAATCTGCTTGTTTCATTATAATATCATATCCTCCAGTCGCAATCCTGTTTACAGACGCAACAGTGCGAGATTGTGATCATCAGGGAAACCTCGGTGCAACTGGGTACTCTGGTTTCCTCCTACAGTCCAAAGACATGCACATTAGGCTAATTGGCTGATCCAAATTGCCCCTAGGTGTAAGTGTAAGTGGTGAATGGTTGTGTGTGTGTTGGCACTGCCATGGTCTAACAAGCTGTTCCCAGTGTATCCTGCCTTTGCCCGGTGTTGGATGAGAGGCTCCAGCCTCCCTGTGACACTAATATGATTTAGTGCTGAGCAGTGAGTATTTATTGCTTTATTATTTTTACATATTTTGTCTTTCCAGATTTAATGATGAGTTCAGCTTGCTGCTCGAGCTCCGCAGTTCTCAGCATGAAGACCGTAGCGTCTTTACATTCCTCTGCCCAAACGGTCACATCCTCCTTCAGATCCGCATCAGTGCCCACTCTTTTACCTTTATCAGCACACAGCAGCGGCATTACGAGTGAGTCTGAGCCACACACGCACACACACACACACACACACAAGTATTTTCTAGCAGTCTGAAAATGCATAGTTGAAAGCAGGAGTAGAGAGAGGTTGTAAAAATATTGTTCTAGGTGTGTAAGCTCTAAAGACAAGGTATCAAGAAACAACAACTAGCAATTAGTGCATGCAAAAATAAGGAGTCCATGTGGATGTGGAAACTTTGTGGAAACTTCCACAAAGTGCAATATAATTATAAGAGTAAGGTCGAATTAATACATTATTAAGAAATCGCATTTCATCAGCAGATTTTGGATGTCAGACCCCACAGAGCAGGCAACGTTGATTATCTGAGCAGGGAAATCGCAGTTGGCTAAACATTACACGCTTGTGTTTAAAATGATGTGTTTGTACGGTGAGGTCATTCAACATGAATGTTGCTTTAATCTATCATAGAGCAAAATGAATACCCTCTAAGTGTTTTCTAATCTGTTGTCCAGCATATTTTGTTTGTTATGATGATATGCGCTCATATGAACTGTAGTTCTAATAGGTGTATCTGATTTATTTTAGGTTTCCTGTTGCGGTGTTGTCTGATGGGAGTTGGCATCGCGTGGCAGTGAGTGTGTCGACAGGACGGCTTGTGTTATATGTGGACTGCGCCATCGTGGAAAGTGTAGACTGGGCCTACAAGGAGGGTCTGGAAATCACCACCGATGGACTTATTATGGTTGGAGGAATCATTGAGAGCTTTGAAATTCCATTTGAGGTAAAACTTCAGTTCTTTAAAATTATTCAGCTTAACAGGTTCAGTATGGGTGGCATGGTGGTCTCGTGGTTAGCATGTCTGCTTCACAGCAAAAAGGTCCTGGGTTCGGGTCCTGCGCATGGGGGTTTTTGTGTGGAGTTGTGCGAATGTTTGTGCATGTTTTGCCCTGCGATGAACTGGCGAGCTGTTTCAGATTTACCCCGCCTTCGTCCAGTGTCGGCTGAGATAGGTGCCAGCCTCCCCACAACCCTAGTAGTAAGATAAAGCGATTCGGCAAATGACTGAGTGAGAGTGAGGTTCAAACTGTACAGTAATTATTTTCAACACACAAAAAAATGTAAGTCAGCCATGTAATATATCCTGCCTTTCTGCACCACACGTCTTATGAAGACATTCCCAGACTTGCCCCTACAGACAACCCAATCCCCAACTTGTTTATGAAGAATATAATATTAAAAGTACTGGTACCTATGCCATTAGGGACATTAAGAACATCTGTGCTTGCACTTGTTGTTGCATTGGTTGATGCATTTTCCATCATGTGATCTCCCTGGAAAAGCAAACAGAGTCCTTCTTTTTACTCTTAACAGGCTTGTATATACTACAACTGGGTTATATTATTAGGTCTATAGTTCAATAATCTTATTTTATTTTGCTCAGAAGAGCATGTAGCTTTGACCGGCCATTATATAAGCAGTATAATATCCATATTCTAGGAGCTCGTTCCACTGTAATGCCATCCATTGTTAGCTCAGTTGTAACACCTCAGGAAAGATTTGAAATAGGGGTAGAGCATGTTAGAATAAGGGGAAACCTTAAATCAGTTCATGCTGTGATCCACAGTCTCAGACATCTCTAAAGGCTTTCACACTTTTTTTTTTTTTTTTACTCATATGTGAAAGCTGTTTTTGAGTTGTGACACACAGGGAGTTAATCACTGTTGTACTTAAAATAATGCACAGGGATTTGCTTTAAGTGGTCTTTAGGGCAGATCATACTGAACTGGCAGCTTATATAAGTCGTGTCCATATATACACAGTATGATTAACATAATGTGGACACTCACTTGACCAATGTGTCCATTCCAAAACCATGGACTTTACCAAAGCAGGAAGGTCCTGGGATTGGGTCCGGGGCTTGGTGAGGGCGTTTCTGTGAGGAGTTTGCATATGAGCTTGTTTGGTTCCTCTGGCTCCTCTGGTTTCCTCCTACAGTTCAAAGACATGAACGAAAGGCAAATTTTCTGTTCCAAATTGCCCCTAGGTGTGAGTGTAATTGTGAGTGGGTATGTGTGTGTTTGCCCTGCAGTGGACTGGCAAGCTATTCAGAGTGTACCCTGCCTTCACTCAGTGTTGGCTGAGATAGGCACCAGCCTCCCTAGGATTAAGAGGTTCAGCAAATGAGTGAGTGAGTGAGTAGGAGCATCAAAGTTAGAATTTTAATTCAACACAGTCATTTGGATTTAAGCCTGAGAAAAGAAGAGGAAAAATAAGTTAACAAAAAAAAAAAAACTAATAGTATTAAAGTGTGTATTGAACACCAATTATTCGGAATAATGCACCTGCAATGTCTTCACTGAATCCAAAATATTCACACATTTGGGCCACGTGCTCAGTTTATTCATTCATTCATTCATTCATTCATTCATTTTCCAAACCACTTAATCCTATAAGTGTCCTGGGGATGCTGCTGCTTATCTCAGCCAACAGTAGGCAAAGGTGGCATACACCCTGAACAGCTTACCAGACCATCGCAGGGCCAACACACACACAACCATTAACACTCACACTGAGGGAGAATTTGGAGCAGCCAATTAGCCTGGAATACATGTCTTCGGCTGTGGGAGGAAACTTAGTACCTGGAGGAAAGCCACGCAAGCACAGGGAGAACATGTAAACCCTCGCTGAGCCCAGGACTCGAACCTATGGGTTTTGATGGGGTTTTTTTTTTTTTTTTTTTTTTTTTCTCAAGTTATGTATCGGATTTAATATTTTATGTTAGTCTCATATTTAAACTACGTGTTGTGTTAAGTAGATGTGGACTGAGTGACATTTGCTTAGTGCTTGTGTCTGGTGTGATTAAATAGGCTTATAGTTCACTAAAAGCAGCTGTCTGGGATAGAGCTTTAGATGGATTATTTTGGAACCTACACCATCACAAGGTCTAATTACTGAATGCTACGTTTGAGTGATGGATGAAATAATGATGGATAGAAAAAGAGATTTGGACAGCTGCAGACAAGGTAAACGTATGAAAAACCAGAGTTAATACTGCATGAAGTCTAGGCGGTGCCTGTTAGGATGATCTCATGCAGCTCATTGCCTCAGAGGCTTATTCACTCATTCACACACTGGACTGACTTTCAAAGTTGTTCTGATTGTAAAAACCTGTTTGTGTGTATGTCTGTGTGTTTGTATGTGTTTGTTTAATATACCTAGGGTGATCTGAAACAGGTGACCTTTGTAATGGCGGAGCCAGATGCAGCCAGAGATCAGTGTGAAGTGTATTTACCACGATGTGATGGAGCTGTTCAGAAACCCAAACGCTTTCTATACCCTCCAGTTCCAGAAGTGAGGCAGCAATACAGTCTTTTCTTCATGATCATTCATTATTGAATGAAACCACCACCTTAAGCATCTATAGTGCCTTCTCACAAGAGAAAGTTATAACAGAACATGCTATATGATACAACTTGTACAAAATTACCTTCAGGAAATTAATCTTATTGGGACACACAGGGTTGGGTCAGAGTAAGGTACCTGTCACGATCACATCAGCTCCCATTTAAGCCACTGGCAGTATAATTCACATGCATGCAGGGGCTCTTCTGATTACGAGTGTTTTCACTTTTTGTCTGATCACTTCTCTGTGTTTTGCTTATTACAGGAGCTTTTGCTGTCCTCAAATGACTTGGACGATTTGCTGGAACATTTGGAGCCAGAGGACAGGGACCTGATCCGCACAGCAATGAGTGTAAGGAGAATGCTAATGGACTGGTTTTATGCATGTTATCCAAACACATTTAGAAGAGACAGGTTGAAAGAGGCCTAGTTATAATCCGCTCGAACACAAGATTGACTCCTCATAATCTTTGGGCTTGTGTTTTTAAACAGAAAGGACATGTAGAGATTGGGAAACTGGGGAATGAATTATCTTGTGATTTAGTCTTCTGTCTTCAGCTTTTAACAGACAGGATATGACCTGTGTAATTAACTTTACTACTCCTAAAATTATGTAAATACATAGGTGTCTATTATGTCTAGAATGTGTAACAAGGCCCAAGAATTATAAAGCAATATAATGTATAGCACACATGTACAGTACATATGTAGTCAGTGTTATCTTTGTGTATCTCAGTGTAACATCTAATGCAGAGCCAAGTCAAATCAATTTTTGACATCTGAGCAATGTATATGTGTATAAGCCCCACATCCGTCATCTGGGTTTAATTAAGCTGTGTCAAAGTTCCTGGCTTTAAGCAAGTCAGAATCACTTCAAATATTTTTGCAGAATCCATTTTTAAACTCTTGTGACATAACCCTTTGAATTTTAAGGGTTTATGTTGTGGTGGCCAGCTTTCATGACTTTCACAGCAGGTTCAGCCTCTTCCTTCATTTACACATGCTCCCAGTGGAACAGCCTTGTGCCACGCTGCTATAATTAATCACCTACTGCTGGCACGCCTTGCACCATTTTACACAGGAGAGTTAAAGGTAAATACTTAATTAGCTTCTCTTTTTCCCCAGGCCAGAGGCCTGTTTTTGGGAGAGCCCCAGTTCTTGAGACTCTATAGGGTCTGTTAAGGCACACAGAAATGATTAATGGAAATTCATGCAGTTAATACAAGTAGATGGGGTTGTGCTTGGTAGTGCATGGCATACAGTATGTCTCGTGCTTGTGCTAGAAAGCCACTTTTGTATTTTACCAATCTTAGCCATGTGAAGTGTTGTGATACCTGGATACTTTCTTGTGCATTTGCATACCAAGACCTTTTAATAAAGTTACAGCATGATATTATGCAGTATTTGCGATAGAAACCACCACCATATAGCCATAAATTCACTACCCTCTTGTACTTGCTTCCTATACACGTCAGACCACAGAGAGTTCTTTGTTTAGCAGTTTCATTTATTTCAATTACGCACAATCTGATTGGTCAATGCAAGGGCAATAAATTGTGTGTCTTTCATGGGCATGTGTGTATTGTCCTGCAAGTTAGCTGTTATCTTGCAGCACTATGTGTTATGATCTTAAGAAGCTTCCACGGGAAGGGAAGCAAACTGAAAGCTAGCATTCACGAATGCTAGGAGACAGGATGCATATGCTTGATGAGGAGTTTATTGTGGACTGGAAACCCAGAGGACACAAGAAACGAAACAAAACCTGAAACAAATAAGCATAGCATACTGCTGGCTAACAAAGTACAAACCAAGCAAAAGAAGCATTAGGCAAAGAAAACACGATGAACATGGAACATGTGAGGTCTGTAAAGAGAATTATAGCCCTGGATTTTTTTTTATTAGAGAATATATTATTTATAGAAATGGGTTCCGCCATAACTCTGGAAGGAAATGACTTAGAGTCACCAAATCTGTTGTATAGGTTCCTCTCAGGGGTAAGTAGTGTGGAATTTCATATGGATCACCCAAGCCGGGGACTCAAACCCAGGACCTTCTTGCATGATTTAACTGGAAGTCTGTTAATGCCAGAACAGACGTCTAATGCTTTTCAATACCTAGGAGAAACGTGTACATAGAAACGTAGCTTATATATAGCTGTAGGGTAATGCAAGTCACTTTTCAGCTCTGTCTCTGCAAGACAGGAACACACACACACACACACACACACACAGACACACACACACACTCAGACACAATTTCCTTAAACAACAACATATTTTTACTTCATACAGCTTGCAATCAGATGTGTCACTCTATATATTTCAAATGTCTCTGAAATGCTTCTGGATTGAATTAAGAGACGCCACACCATGCCGTCCAGGGTGTCAACTGTCTGAATCCCTGACTCGCTGTTTATACAGCGTGTATAAAACTTTTATTCTTAACACCAAAGAGAAAAGAAGGAGCATCCATTTCAGCCACACTCTTAAAGCATGAGGAGGAATCAGCATCGCCTACACAATAGTACAGTCGGTGGTGCTTAGCTGGTGCAGCAAGTGAAGCAAAGCATTGCATTCCATAGCTTCTGTAAAGGTCCTGAGCTATTTCTTTCCTGACCCTCATCTCACCCCTCTCATCACTGGGGTGAAAAGTCGAGGACTGTGAACTGACCATGGGCTTCGATCCTTGTCCTTCATGTCATAATATACTGACCCCAGCATCTATCTTGGCGAGACACCACTCTACATTCGCTCACTCCTGGACAATTAAAAAAAAATACCCACGTGGAAAATATGAAAATCCATACGGCGCATCATAGTGCCATATAAAAGTCTTTATTGCATACATACTGTACACAACATATGCTACAGCCAGTAGTATTAGTGCCAGTCATTATAGCGTATATTTATTTCATGTGGGAAATCAGAATTAAAGGTATTGTATTAGTATTGGTACTATTAGCCTTGATGTAGAAAATATAATGTAAAAAGTAAAATGCATGTCAGAGAAATATCAGTATAAGCATCATTAGACAAAAGGTAGTGACATCTAAGACATCTACTATTAACTATGCATACGATGGGGTCAGTGCTTGAGGAGGAATTGTGTTGATAGTGAAAGTGTTTTTCCTCCAAATCTATGTGGTGTAACTACTGTTCAGTGATCAATCACTTTACTATCAACGTGCAGGAAAATACACATCCCATGTCAAGCAAGTGTAGTAAGTCAAGCATGCTATACGTAGAAAAGGTGATGTAATTATACCCGTGCTATAGAACATTGTTTGTGGTATGAGTACTCATAAATAAGGAAAGAGAATTCCCGTAATGATTACTGACGCTCAATAAAACCACAGCTTCAGTTTGCTCCAGTCTGTCTGCTCATCTTCTGGCAATCAGCGTTCTTGGCCCCAAAGCTTAAAAACTTATAATTAACCTTTCTGGAGCAGTGATTTACTACACAGGGCTCAAAGTGTCTGTATAAATCACATCAAGTCAGTGGAAAACTTCTGGAACATGCATGTAGAGATTTGTCAGTTGACTTTCTTGGCTTATTCTTTCCTTATCTTTCTTTTTTCTCTCGCTCTTTGTCTTTATTTGACTCTGAGCATGTGTTAGAATATTTTAATGTTCCTAAGGGATTATGGATTACATTTAATAAAACTCATCTTAAAAGGCTTTGGATGATCTGAAAGCAATTATCAGTCATACGATTGTAAATTCTAGTTATTTGGATCCCGTCCTCTATTCATTATTCCAAATTGGGATTGCATCCAGTGTCTCCTATTTATTTTGGAGAGACTTCCAGTAGAAGTATTGTTGTGGTTAATGTCGTAATCCTTCCTGTTATAGCCAAGGGCCTAGATGATTTTGTAACCTTTGTTTTTAATGTGCTGTAGGTCTTATGATTCTGTAGCTTTAGTGTCTCTGAAGTGTTCTAAATCACCTATTCAGATTTTCCTATTGTTGTCTGCATAATAAATCTCCTCGTTCTAGTGTCTAAATTTTCCCCACTGGCCCCTTAAAAGGTATTTTCAAACAGGCATAAACTTTATAGCAACAGTGTATATTTATGAAAGAATTAGAATCCAATCAGTGGTCTAGTGATGTGCTGACATTATCCAGGTCAAGTCAAGATTTATGGTCATCCCATCCAATACAGGGTGCAGGGTGAGACAAAATTGTATGCCTTCAGGGCAGTAAACAGCTCAAAGGGGTGGTCCAGAATTGTCAGGAAGTGGGGATGCATTGGACGGCAAGAGGGGAAAAAAGCAGTTAGACAATTTAGACAATCTGGATGCTCTGATATCGTCTACTGGATGGCAACAGCCCGTGGAGCTTGTGTACAGTGTGTGGGGTCAGCTACAATGCTGGATGCCCTGCAGAATCAATGAGTGTTGACTGTGTCCTGTTAGGAAGGAAAGAGCTGTCTTTACAATCCCCCGTAATAGCAGTGTGAAACGGGATAAGGTGGAGGACCAGTTTGACCGGTATGCAAAGTGTAGTGGATCCAGTGAACTTGTGGGATTAGGCCTGATGTGTGACATGACTATTCTCTCAGAGTACATCATGATGATCGCTCTGAGTGCTATGGGGCACATCACTGTTTCTGGACCGGTATGGTGGTCATGGTCTTTGAACACATGGATACAGCCACTTGACCCAGAGATGTATTAAAAATTTCCAGGAAGACACTAACCAACCGATCTATGCGTTCTCAAATGAACCAACCAGGGAGGCTGTCTGATCCTGCGACTTTGCTGAAAGCAACAGAAACTGACTGCTGTGAATATTCAATTTAATATCCTTTATGCTTTCCTCTTTCCTCTTCCTTCGTACCTTAGAGCATCTGAATGTCAGCATACGTGCCATGTTTAGTCTATTTTTATTTCCTACAGAAATTTTTGTTGTTTTTTTTTTACCTGTGTTGGGTTTTTTTTTGGTGGTTGGTTATTAAATTGTCTGTTTGTTTGCGTGCAGCATAGCTCAAAAAATTATGCATTGATTTGGATGATTTTTTTGGATGAGTAGGGTGTAGTACAAGTAACAAACCATTACATTTTGGATATGATCCATGCTTGGGATCATGTTTTTAAAAAATCCAGAAATCCTGAAAAATCCCTAATATGGGGCAAAATGTTCACCGAACGCCCACTAGGAGGAGACATTTCATTATAACTATACCAAGTAATAAAAACCTGCAGTCTTCAGCACATGTATCAGGTGTTACGATGGTACCGAGAACTAATGCAGGACAGACACGACAAGATAAGGTGCAAACAGGGATCCTTTATTAGGAACAAGGCTAACGTGATACATGAACAGTACTATGAATGGTCGGCTGGATCGTGGTGCGTACAATGAGATACGTCCTCTCTCTATGACGGCACAAGACGATCTGGCAACATGAACAGCAGGCCTTTTATCCTCCGGCGGGAATGAGGAACAGGTGGGATAATCAGGGCGGAGCCTGTAATCAGAAAAACACACACGGGAGAGGAGAGAGCAGATCAAACAGACAGACATGACCTAAATCCTACGGCGGGACATCACATCAGGGTTTTTTTTTTGTATATTTATTGCACCAAGCCAGAATTTTGAAATTATTTAAGGAATCCCTTCAAGTTTTCCTTAATCCTCCCGAGCAATTTTTCACTGTGATCTCATTTCACTGTTTTTAGCATTATTGGGGCCAAAGGTCAAGAGTTATGAACTCTCCATGTGCTTCCTTGTTTGCCCCTATTACTTTGATTTAGTGCAGTAGGAACTACAGTTGAGGTGATAACTTCCATCTGGTCCATCTCAAGGCCCCATGCACACACACAAACACACACACACACACACACACACACACCCATACAGTAGTGTGCAGTGAAGATTATACACCACCACTTTTGTCTAAAAGCGCTCCTAATAAAAAGAAGTAAAAAATTACTTCTCTATAATTTTTTGGTGAAAATGTATTGAACAATGCTATTATAGGCAGTGAGAAC
>JAQMYF010000026.1:22733941-22749653 GCA_030014195.1 Neosilurus mollespiculum | reverse complement strand
CACTAATCCACCACTGCCCTTTGTATTATGTATAAGAGACCACTTTTCAAACAAAACTATAATAAAGGCTGCTGTGATTTACATGCAAATAAAGAATCAAGTGTGACAGTCAACATTTCCAGGAAAACTGTGTCTAGTTCTGTAAGAGACCCGGTAGATACTGTACTTGTAAAAATGCACAAACTGGACCTGATGCTATTCTATTTTTAAAGCAAAAGAGCCATCACACCTAATATTAAATTAGTTTTCACTTATTTCTGTGTACTGTGCTTTATAGAATTTTTATATAGAGATTTTTTACTTTTATTTTTAATTCTATACAGATTCTATAGTTAGAAACTACAGCCATACAATTCACGAGGAATAAAAGCCAGGAATATTAATCAGTGTATTGCAAGAGTGATGAACTCGCATCCCATATGTTGTGTATTCAACCCTTGTGCCCAGTAAATAAGTATGGAAACCGCCGTGAGTTTATTGGAGAAAAATAATTCAATGAATGAATATTGTTCAGTATGCTACTAACACATTATTACTATTGTAAACTCTAACTGATCATCAGCAGTGTATTTGTCAGAGATGAAAAACTAGTGTATGATTGTGATTAAACAAATAACAGAAAATAGCTCTTGGTCTATAGAAAATATAATGAGTCAACATGTACTGAGATTCACAGATGATTAGTCCAACATATTGTGGAGATAATTTGTGATTATATTACAAAGCGTCTGTATAAAAGGTGTAAGTGTGTAAACATTGTTTCTGTAGCCTGTGGGCCTTCAGTTTAAATTACTGAAATTGGTAGATGTATTGAGAAATACAGTTTCCTTCCTCTTTTGAATTCTCCTACATTGTGTGTGTGTGTGTGTGTGTGTGTGTGTCTGCAGGGTGTGAGAAGACTTAGCCTCTCCCGTGGAGATGGAACTCTCCCTACAGGTATGAAGCGACCCGGCTCTGTTAGCCGCGGAGATGTCTTTGAGGTGGATGAGTTCACTGACCTGACCGCTCCCAACACCTTGTCTAAAAATGGCGGCTTACCCCACAAGATCCACCCACCCCCTGTTAAAGGAAGCAAAGAGGCCAAGCCAGACTCTACCTCTAAACATTTAGATGAGAACATCACTACTGAGAAAAGCGGTCCTGAAAAAGGGTTTCCCAAGAAATCTGTGGATAGCACCATTATTGATCTGGATGTTCCCTCCATTTTGAGAAAACCTCCTGCTGGAGAAAGCTCGAGCCCTGAGGACACCGACTCCAACCTGTTACAGGAGGGAGATGAGAGAGGAACGTCAACTCCTGTTCCACCTAAAGTGTCCATTGACAGAACAAATGAAACTCGCAGGGTGGGACCAAATGTTGTTCTCACAGGTAGGACTGGGGGCCTGGTGCAAGGTTCGGATGGGAAGATGTATCACCTTCATCAAGGCCTTCCAGGGCCAGTGGGGCCACCTGGGGAACCAGTAAGTGCTATCTACTTATTGCATAATCTGTCTAATTAGGTAGGGTGGCTAACAAAGGTTTATTTATTTTTTTTTAGAATTGTTTGGGTAATGAAAGAGTGCATGTTGCTCCATCAAAGCTGAACATATGATAAGAAGAAAATGAAGGATGTGTATGTCACCTTTACCACCCCATGCATTTAAAACTTACATGGTATAGTCCATCAGCACAGGGTGTGGGTTGACCACTGGCCACAGCGGCTTATAGCTCATATGTTTCTGGATGTACACCAAAGGAGTATGTATGCAGTTTGATGAGGATTGGCAAAGTCTTTCTTAAGGTACTGCCTGGATATTGTCAGGTCTGGCATGTATGTTAAATCGTACAGTCGGGGATCGGACCTGTTTTAAAGGTCAGCAGAAAAAAAAATACATAATGACATTGTGTGTTTTTAAAGGACCTTTGAAGGAGCTGTGTCATGATTTTTACCCAAATTCAGCTGCCAAAAATTCATGTAAATATGCAATGCATGTCCAAAATACTCGTCTATATCTGTTAAATAGCCATTTCTGTTAAGCTTCATAAACCAAATTTGTACCTATATAAATAGCGGTTTTGTTTGATGACACCATAAATATTATTACCGGCTACTTTGTTCAAACAACCATGACACTTTACTCTTTCACCCTTTAATTTCATTACTCCTCAAATGAATCTGCCTTTAGTAAAGTACTCATTTAAACTTCACTCACCCACCCACCCACTCACTCACTCATTTGCCAAACTGCTTAATCCTATTTGGGTTGCGGGGAGGCTGGAGCCTGTATCAGCTATCACTGGGTGAAGGCGGGGTGCACCCCAGGGCCAACACACACAAAACCATTCACACTCGCACTCACACCTGGGGGAAGTTTGGAACAGCCAGTTAATTTAATGTGAATGTTGTTGGACTGTGGGAGGAACCCAGAGTATGCAGAGGAAACCCATGCAAGCATGAGGAGAACATGCAAACTCCACATACCAACATCCGAGTTCAGGACTCGAACCCAGAACCTTCTTGCAGTGAAGAAAAAGATAACTATTAACTACACTGAACATAAGACAGTTGAGGTGTTTGTGTTACTGGCAATTTAACTCTATCTATCTATCTATCTATCTATCTATCTATCTGTCTATCTGTCTGTCTGTCTGTCTGTCAATCACATGTATAAAATGTGTACAGTGGGGACTGATGGTGATTTAAACCTGCCTTTTTTTGCTTGTACAGAATGGAGGCTTGCAGATTTATAGATCTGGCACTCAGCCATTACTAAATTGTTTTGTTACTCTTTCATTGATTTATACCTTTAAACTTGTGCTCATGCCCTTAGCACAGAAACAGGGTAATTATGCTCAGGTATGTGAACAGGGGTAGTGTGTATGAATTCTACTGACATGGTGTACCAGCATCGATAACCAGATTTAAACTTGCTCAGACCCCATAGCTTGTCATTGCTTCATTGACTTTGGCTTTTTTTCTTTCCTTTTTTTTCTTGAGACTTCATTGCAAAGCAAATAAAAACACACACAGTATTCCTTGAAAGCAAGTGAGCCACAAAAAAAAAAAAAAAAAAAAAAAAAAAATGCAGAATATTCCTTATAGTCTGGAAATAATAAAGCTGGTCAACAGTTTAAGCTGAAAGGAAATCATTATACCCTTAAAGCTCTCAGCTAAAAAAAAAATCCGACATCGCAAATCATAAGACCAGATCATCTGCATCTGTTTTAGGAAATAAGTCAGCCAAAGGAATAAATTGTGGCATGTAAGAAAAAAGAGGTTGCAGACGTTACTAAATTGTGTTTTTGTTTTGTTTCTGTGATTGATTTAACCTTACTTTAGTAATAATTTTAAAGTCTGAACATGCTTAGATGTAAATGCAGCTTACTCCTCAAACAAAGTGTGCAGTAACAGCTGGGTATGATATTAGATGAAAGTTAGCACTTCTGCCTCACAGCAAGAGTGTCCTGGGTTCGAGAGTTTGCATGCTCTCCTCATGTTTGCGTTGGTTTCCTCTGGGTGCTCTGGTTTCCTCCCACAGTTTAAAGATATGCACATTAAGCTAATTTGTTATTCTCGATCGCCCCAGGTGTGAATGTGCAAGTGTCTCTGTTGGCCCTGCGATGGTCTGGCCAACCTTTGCACAGAGTCGGCTGGGATGGGGTGCAGCCACCATGCGACCCTAATAAAGAATGAAATGTTTTACCCTCCACCTTCCATTACTCCTGACAATAAAATGATAATACACTATGGTGTAGTGGTTAGCATGTCCACATCACAGCAAGAAGGTCCTGGGTTCGAGTCCTGGATTCATGTGTTTCTGTGTGGAGTTTGCATGTTGCCCCCATACTTGTGTGGGTTACCTCCGGGTATACCTGTTTCCTCCCACAGTCTAAAGATATGCAAATTAGGCTAATTGGCTGTTCCAGTATGTCCCAATGTGAGAGTGTGAGTGTGAATGCTTGTGTATGAAGGCCCTGCAACTTTCTGGCAGGCTGTTCATTTTGTACAACGCCATAGCTGATGTTGGCTGAAATAGGCTCCAGTCTCCTTGTGACCTTGATAGGATTAAGTGGTTTGGCAAATAAGTGAATTATGTTTATTTAGTTAGTTCTACGTATCTTGCTACATTATACATATATACTCTACACTGATGTATTCAATAGGGCTACAGACCCTGAAGCTACCTGTTCATTTCTAGAGGAAAGTTTATTTTAGTATTTCATATAAATGTTGATGCTCACAGTATGCGTTTGGATGACAGTATCATCATATTGCGATAAAAGCCCCTTCATCGCACCAAGCGTGCATGCGGAATTGATTCAAGCTTCTGATCTTTTTGACCCACTCTTAGGTTTATTACTCAGCAAGTTCCAGTGACTGTCAGCCGATGTTTATCAGAACTGTACGGTGACATTTACTTAGAAATAGAATAAATAAGACCCCAAGTCAAAGCAAAAGGATTATGTACTTTAAAAGGCAAAGGCAGAGGGAGGAGCGACCGAAAGCAGGACCAGATGCCGCAGCATGAGGAGATACCAGGCCAGGCTCCAGGGTCATAGAGCTGTTGGAGCTTTTTTGTAGTCGTCACGCAGCTCTGAGTCAGACATGAAAGAACACAGAGAAGACAAGACGCACCAATGATGGCAAGTAACAGCCAGCAGCAAGGAAAGTTTCAGTAATTAATGTTCTGTTTTGTGTTTGTCAGTGGAAGCCACTGACAGAATATCAACAGTTGGCTTCCTGCAACATAACTGGAGATTCCACTGTGTTTTAGCTTATAGTTAGCAGTCGTGTAGCGTCTCTAACCTAAAGAGTACCAGTATTGGCCATCCTTACACCATGATTTGTGCAAAATATAATAAGTTTAAGTGTTACAGAGTTTATTTTAACATATATGGCCATAAAAAGCACAGACTAGGCAATTTCTCTATCGTGGGTTACTAGCTTGGGTTGAACCAATGCGGAACAACCATTTTTTCCCAGAAGTGATGTGAACTCGTTGGGCCAGGTTGTCCAGTGCATGTAATCAAGCAGCGAGCGACATTTTAGGTGTTTGTGGGGGTTTTTTTTAATGAAGGAATTCTGTAGGAACAGCGTCCGGTTTTAGACGTAAAAGCTTGGGCTTCATGCCAAGTAGTTCTGCCTGGGGGTTACGCCGATAGCAGGTCTGGTTGAAGTGGTCTTCGCAGACTACTAAATTGTGTCCGAAAGGAGATGTTTTCAGAGTACGGCCCGTGTAGATGTTATGTTATATTTTCTGTGATTTCTGCGCTTGTTGTTTGTGCAGCCATTGCTTTGCACTCCGCCATTTTCCTGGCGACACAGCTCAGCACTGGCCGATAATGTGTTATCTTAGAATGGTGTCTGCTGCATGCAACCCAGCCAATGGGACAAAACAATGAATTCGTGTCACTACCAGGGCTGAAACAGCCAATGAAGATGGCAGCATGTCGCTGTGCATGCCTAGTAATTGTTGTGTGGCAACACTTGTATATTCTTCACAAAAAGAAAGGACAGATGTTACCTGACAGAACCGCTGATGTCATATGTGATCATTTTAAAGAGCTAATAATATAAATTCTCTACAGGTACCCTTTAAATTAAAGACAGTATTTCACAAAATTTGAGTCTTTTGAAGTAGGCAGTGTAGATAGAGCTTGTAAGATTTCCTTTAATGAGGTTTTGTGTACATTAAAATCTAGATTAGACACTAAAACCCAGACGTACTAAACTGTTTTCACCTGCATTTAGATGTAATGATTCCAAATTACGTGAGAACCCTGTGTGTAATTTAGAAAACTGGTGCACAACCTTAAACCCGCAATTGATGCACCCTGCATGCAACAACATGAGAAAAAGTGCACTTTGTCGGCACAGAAAGTGGGAAATAGAAGCCGTAGCTGATTACAGTTTCTGTTTTGACATACTAAACTCTGGTCAATTAGTGGTTTTGTACAGTTCCCAATACCAGGTCTAAATTAGCACTTTTTTTTTTGCTCTGTGTTCTCTAGGCAGTGTTTCCAGACGTTATTCATTATATTAAAACAGATATTTCATTATAGAATGTCTAATAATCCTTAACATTTAGTACTAGATGGCTTATGTCTGGCAAACTTCTTTAGCACAATTATCAAGTAATTCAACACTTTAAAATGAACTTTGCATAAAATCTTATCACCCGAGCCCGGGACTCAAACCCAGAACCTTCTTGCTCTGAGACGGATGTGCTAACAACTTTCCCCTAGTATAAGTTTTATTGTGATTTGGGAATCTCATTAGTCATACAGTGTTGATAAATATTTTATACCAATAGCTCTGATAGTAGTCCTGTCAGTAAGTCAGAACTGTTTCCATAGTAACAGCTCAAGAGTGGGATAAAACAAGACGCTGCTGAAGGAGCAAATGTTTATAGCTGCTGTAAAGTAAGAGTTAACAGGAAATAACTCGTTTTATGGACGTTTTACAACATGTGACATTAAAGTAACACAAAAGAGGGGCTTGTTTATTCATTCATGATAATAATAAAATGGTAAGTGTTGGCGAATTGCAAAAAAAAAAAGGAAGAGAGAGAGAGAGAGAGAGAGAAAGAGCGAGAGAGAGTCCTTAATGTTATTAGTTATTTTCTAAGATCACACACAGTCATGCTTTATTTTTCTTAGTAAACAAATTGAACTGTATTTTAGCCACATTATCGAGATTGCTCTGGACATTGTCTACATCACATTTAAATGTCATGCTGCTGTGCCTCATAAGTTAAGGTGTATGCGACGGTGCAGAATAAAAGGGGTTTATCAAAGAAAGCCAAGCTGTCAGAAAACAAAACCTCGCAAAACAATATCAATAATGTGAGGCAAGCAAGTAGAGGTCAGGTGATCAAGCAGACAGAATATCACAGGCAGGCACAGGAAATACTACTCTATCACAGGCTATGCTGAGACCACGAACAGCCAGACAGAAACTGGCAATACACAGAAAAGTACACTGGAAAACAAAGTCTCAGTATGTCAGCTAAAGGCACGCTAAACAGTAATTCGTGGTGAGTTACATTTTGCGGGTGTTTATATAGTCCCCAAATGCTACGCAGGTTGTCCAGAGGTAGGCACGACCATCTGTGCATGCACACTGCTTGCTGAGCCTCCCGGGGTGCGCTGTAGGCATGTTGTAGTTCTTCCGCCTTAGAAAGCCGGAAGTAACTGCTAGGCTGTGAATGGGGAGAAGCCGTGATATTTAACGTTTTATCATCACATTTTTAACATCATTTCTTGCATTGTCTTGTTCTTGTCCAATTGCGGCTTTTAAATTACAACTTGTGCTTCATGCAGACTGAATTTTGTCTAGATTTTTTTTATTTACTGTATTAATCCCAAAAGGATAATTTGGCCTCGGCATTTAACCCATCCAAAGTGCGTACACACATGTAGACAGTGAGCACACACTGGGAGCAGTGGGCTGCCACACCCTGCAGTGCCCAGTGAGCAGTTGGGGGTTAGGTGCCTTGCTCATGAGCACTTCAGCCATGAAGATGAAGGAAGGGGAAGATGCTGCTTAGATCCCCAGCCTCCACCCATGTTTTTCAGGTCCATTCCGGTCCTGAACCCACTTCTCCAACCATTAGGCCGTGGCTGCTCCTTTAATAAGCTATTTTATTTTAGATGCAGTAGGAGCACATTCTGCAATCAAGTATGTGTGTTGTGAAGCACCCACATATACTGCAGATGTATCTGGCCACGAGAGACATTTTTTTAATGTACACTGAGTATTAAGTCAAAATGGGAGGACTGTGTGCCCCATTAGATCCTTTATTGCTGTTACCTAATGGACCTTAATTTTCTCAGTCTACCTAAACATTGTGGAATTTTATTGCTTGCATTTTGTTTGTAATTAAATTTTAGATGCAACTTATTCCTTTTAAATATTAAAAAATATGCAAATCATGTTGTTTATTTTTTTCTTACTGTAGGGCTGTCCTGGCAGTGTGGGTTATCCAGGGTTCAAAGGTGAAAAGGTGAGTGCCAGTCTCCTCTCTCATACCGGTCTAATGTTAAAAAAAGTGAAGACGGTCAGAGTGGTTCTCTTTTGCCCGAGTGCCGTCTCTTTGAATTAGAACAGTGAGAGCGGTCCCTGGAGATTGAGGCGTTTCATCTCAGAACTGCACCGAAATGTTCATGGGCTTTTGGTGTAAACTGTTGTGACCTTAAAGGATCCTTAAGTGTGCTAGAGGAGCTGCTATAGTCTGGTCTGTGTTCATGCTACAACCCAAATCCCAGCAGGAAAAGGCTGCAGAGAAAAGACATGAGATCTCTGAACATTTGTAATGAACATATTTATATATGTGTTTGAGTTGCAATGAAGTGCATGTCATTCCATGCATTAAAACTGAACAGCTGTTGCTGGGCTGTCAAGGAAGGGAAGTAGTAAGGGAAATTTATAACCCAGACATTTCCAAATAACATCATGTGCGTGTATTAAGAATAAAGATCTTATGTGTCCTTCTGTATAAATTGCTGAACATCTATGTTTTACTATGTAATTATAATTGATTTTAAAGTAAAATTAAAAGTACAAATCCAATATTGAACACTTTGATGCTCCCTTCTAGGGAACAATCGGACCAGAGGGTCGTCCTGGTTGGATCGGAATCCCAGGGGCACCAGGACCACCTGGACCACCCACTTTATACCTATGGAGGAACACAGCAGAGGAGTGGGTCCACTTTCAGGTAATCAGTTCACATCATCACGTCATCAAGAAGGTTCTTGGTTCCAGTCCCAGGCTTGGTGAGTGAGATACTGTGTGTAGTTTGCATGTTTCCCCCATGATTGTGTGGGTTTCCTTCGGGTACTCCGGTACCTTCCAACAGTCCAAACACATGCACATTAGGGTAATTTCATAATTTTAGGTTGCAAATTGCCCCTGGGTGTGAGTGTGAATGATTGTTTGTGTGACTGCGATGTCCTGGTTAGCTGTTCAGGGTGTACTCCACCTTTGCCAAGAGTTAGCTGAGATAGGATCCAGCCTCCTTCGGCCTTGGAAGTATTAATCAGTTTGGCGAATGAATGCATGTATGCAATTCACCCTTTCTGTAAAAAATGATAAAACAATATATTTCGGGACTTCTGACTATTTTTAAACTAACTAGATAGTGGTGTAAAACTACTGAACCTGGCAACCCTGCCTGATGCTCCTCAGAGTGACCATGGAGAAATATGAAGACACTGAATGCTTTTCAAAGGATCGTAGGCTGTTCTTAAAAGATGCATAAACTAATTATCCCTTTTTAGTAAAGCATAACACTGCACCTGTACACTGCTTCCTTTCCTACCAATTCCTTTCCCTTCTTTGCTTCCTTTCCTACCAATCACTTTTTTTTCCCCTGGATGGAAAGCATCTTGTCATGAATGAAAACCGAACCCATTACTTTGTGATCCATGCAGACTGCACCATGTTTTATAGATTTCATACTGCTTTTATGACCACTGGCAGGTCTAAAAAGAAAATATATCATAAGAATGACAAGTGAGATAGAAGTAGAACAGTTTGTGGATAGATACTAGAAATCCAGTGTGAGGATGGGAATGTTTTTGCTTATGTGCAGTAAAAATTAAAATATTTTTTTAATTACCTTTTTGTATTTATTTTTCCCCTTTCTCTTTTTCCAGCGAACATCATTCTTCCAGCTGCTGAATGCAGGTTGGCCTGTAAGTACACAATACAGCATTAAATGCCTTAATGTTATATATAACTCTTACTGATTATGAAGGAACTAGGAATTAGTGGGTTAATCGAAGACTAAGAAGAGGCGGCATGGTGGTGTAGTGGTTAGCACGTCCACCTCACAGCAAGGAGGTCCTGGGTTTAAGTGTTTCCATGTGGCGTTTGCATGTTCTCCTCTTTTTTGTGTATGCTTCCTCTTGGTACTCCAGTTTCCTCCCACAGTTCAAACACATGCACATTAGGCTAATCGCCTGTTTCAAATTGCCCCAGGTGTGGAAGTGAGTGTGAATGGTTTTGTGTGTGTGTGTTGCCCTGCCCTTCACCCAGTGTCGGCTGAGATAGGCACCAGCCTCACCGTGACCCTAGTAGTAGGATTAAATGCTTCAGCAGCAGCAGCTATTTAAAAAAAGACACACACACACACACACACACACACACATATATAAATATAATATTATATTAAGTGTTAATATAATGCTGTTACCTGGACCCAGTCACCACTGTGAGATGTCAGTGGCATTCATAGCTTCTAATGCAGTGTAAATACAGTATGTGGAGTCTTATTAGTGGTCAAGTAACATTCTTTGCTAATGCTGCCCTATATCAGTGGAATGTACTTTCTCTCTGACTGGAGCTGTCTTTGTGAGCCTGTAGAGACAGAGGGGCTTACCTGGGCCACAAGGAGAACTGGGGAAACCAGGCCCACAGGTAGTGCTGCCTCAGTGCTTTGATTAATTACGCGTACACTATTTTTAAGGATTGCAAACCCCAGTATATTTAATTTGTTGGTTTGTTGCTCTTTTTATTCAGGGACCACCGGGGGATCCTGGAGTAAGCGGACCGCCAGGGCGTGTAGGAGATACGGTAATCCCCTGAGCTGTGTACATATGACACATAATTACATTTCACACTCAGACGAGAAGACAGAAGATAGATGAGCCAGACACAAAGATAAAAGCTGCTTTCAATATTTTACCAGCTTGAAAGATGTCACTTGAAGTTTTCTTAACTCAGGACAGAAGGCTTGTGCTCTGTGGTTGCCAGGTAACATGACAAGCCTTTTTTGTCCATCTTATTAACTTTAAGAGAGAAGAAAAGAGAAGCTTTTGAGGAAATGATTGTTTAAAGCTTCTATAATCTAAGTGATAACAGGAACAGACTTGCTTCACAGGCTTTCCACAACATCTGTACGTTTTCCATGAGAAAGGCTTTAGGACAGTGGACAAACTGTTTGTAACTGTCTATAAGATATGTGCTTTCAATGTGCGTGATAGCAAAAAATAAATAGTTTCAGTCTCGCTCACGCTTATTTGCTGAACCACTTAATCCTACTTGGGTTGCGGGTAGGCTTGAGCCTTTTTCAGCCAACATTGGGCAAAGGCAGGGTACACCCTGAACAGCTTGCCAGATCATCACAGGGCAACACATACATGCATTCATGCTCACACTTGCACCTAGGGGCAATTTGGAACAGCCAGTTAGCCTAACATGTATGGCTTTGGGCTGCTGGAGGAAACTGGAGTACCCAGAGGAAACCCACACAGGCACGGGGAGAAAGTGCAAACTCCACACAGATTCCCGAGCCTGTGAATCGAGCCCAGAACCTTATTGCTGTAAGGCGGACATGCTAACCACTATGCCACCGTGCCACACTAAATTGTTTTAGTAAAATTCCAAAACCTTAGATGTATGTGTAAATTACTAAAAAGTACATTCATTAATAATTCACTTTATTTCGAATGGTTTATCCTTTATTATAGAGTTGCGGGGAGGCTGAAGCCTATCCCATCTGACTCTGGGCGAAGGCAGGGTCCATTACGGGGCCAATACAGACACCTAGGGATAATTGAGAATATTTAATTAGTCTAATGTGCATGTCTTTGGACTATTAGAGGGAACCGGTGCACCCAGAGGAAAACCGTCCAAGCATGAGGAGAACATGCAAACTACACACAAGACTTGAACACAGGACCTTCTTGCTGTGAGGCGGGAGCGCTAACCACTACGCCACTGTACCACCCTTATTAATAAGTCAAAAAACTAAATGTAATCATTGGCAAACTGAAGTTGTGCAAGAGTGCAAAAATACACCATCACAATGTTTGAGAAGGTAATATTAAATACACTTCAAGTCAACATCTTTTACTCCATTTATATAATAGGATTTTTACAAGTGGAGTCATAATCATGATTTTGTTCATCCTTTCTAGCCACAGTTTAATAGTCTCAAAGCAAAAGTTTTAAATCGAAACGAATGCATGGTTGAAAAAATATCCTCGATGTTCCACCCCTCATTATTCTAAGCTCTAACCACATAAACATGAACTGTGGTGTCTGGAAGCGCCTTTGTGGGTTTCGTAGGACTGAGAGTGACAGTCTGTTGTGCTTATGTCTTGGAAAGACCTCAAATGAGCTGCTGCATAACAGGCCTCATGGCGCACAGTACCAGCAAAACAGAAGGAAGGCATGAACTTTCTGTTGTGGATTAAAGTTAACTCTGCTTTTAGGATTAAATTATATCCTACAGTGTTTTTAAAGCTCTGTTTTTCATTGAATTTTATATTTTCTGTGACAATATCAACTATAAGAGGGTATGTCGGTGTTGTGGTTAGCCTGCCTCACAGCATGAAGGCCTCGGTTTTGAACACTGCGGTCAGCTTGAGTGTGTCTGTGTGGAGTTTGTATCTTTTTCCTGTGTTTGTGGGGGTTTGAAAAAAAAATGGGACTTATTATATTATAATGAGATTTGTCTTACCCATGCTACCTGATTTGTACCAGCCTTTTGTGCCAGCCTTGGAAAAGATTTCACACACCCTCAGTGCTGTTCTGTGTATGTTTATGTACATTAGCTGCACTGGGTTATCACTGTCTGAGAGTGTACAAACTGTAAGTAGTGGAAATCTGGAAACTATTAATGAAGAGTATTTTCGCAAAGTGCAAATTACTCCATAATTAGTTAATTGACACCAAAGTGTAATTATCACTAATAAAATATAATCCTCAATCCTGTCGGAGTATAAGGAGTGTCAGAAAAATGATGATGTTGGTGCTTTTAGTCAGTGGCAGGCTAAAGCAAAGGGGAATTATTTAATAGATAATTGGGGTATTAACTAAATTATGAGAGATTTTCATTTCACAAAATGCATCCTTTCAAAATTATGCTTTGAATTTAAGCCAGAATTTAAGAGGTCATCTGGGCAAAGGATTTTGTGCAGCATATGGTTCACTTGGCCCTTGCTTTTTTATTATAAAATTAAAAAAAATATGTCAAGTTATAAATACTTTATATTATATTATATTATATTATATTGTATTATATTATATTTTAATTTATTTATTTATTTATTTATTTAGGTCAGGCTAACATTTTTTATGCTAACATTTATCTTTTTGTTAATGTAGTCAAAGAGTTTTCTTTTGAGTTAGAACTAAACTAAAATCATTTATCATCCACCCATCCATTCATCCATTTTCATTCGCTTGATTCGAGGTCAGGTCGTGGAGGCAACAGGTCTAAGAGAGAATCCAGGCATCTCTCTCCCCAGCAAAACTCTCTAGCCACTCAATGCATTCCCAGGTCAGACGAGATATATGATCCATTCAGCGAGTTCTGGGTCTACCCTGGAGACTCCTCTAAATACCCGGAATACCTCTAAATAGAGGTGACCAGGAGGCACTCTAATCAGATGCCCGAACCACCTCAACTGACTCTTTTCAATACGGAGGAGCAGAGAATCTTCACCGAGTTGCCCCCAGATGTCTGAGCTCCTCACCCTATCTCTAATGCTGAGGCCAGACACGCTGCAATGTAAACTCATTTCGGCCACTCGTGTCTGCGACGTTATTCTTTTGGTCACTACACAAATCTCATGACCACATGTGAACGTAGATGCACTGGTTAATCGAAGGTTTCGACTTTCAGCACAGGTCCCTCTTCACCCTCTTCAATCGAGCAGTGCAGCGCCTTCATTACTACTGACGCAGCACCGATTCTGTCCATCTCCTACTCCATTCTACAATTAGACTAACCCTAACATTTCATACTTTGCTAACAGGGGTATAAAGGAGAGCTTTTATGATTTAATGTGATGTGATGTTTTTTAGGTTCACTGATTTTAAGTTATAAATTAAGTGGGTTTGTGTTTCTGTTACACCTCAGGGTGACCGTGGCCTACCAGGTGCACCTGGCCTACCAGGGATTCCTGGGAAAGATGGAAACAATGGCCAGAAAGGACAACAGGGAGCTCCTGGAATACCTGGCCCGAAGGTAGAGTAATGCTGTTCTAAATAATTAGCAACATTAACACCTTACACTTAACTCCTTATAATACGATGCAGTATGTTTATTGACTCTCTTTTATGGTCACTTCTTTGTACCCTCAGGGCTCTCTTGGCTATAAAGGAGAATTTGGCTCACCTGGTGAAAAAGGAGATGAGGTAAGATAAGCTTTAAAAAAAAAAAAAAAAACAGATGTGCTTGTTGATATGGATCAAACATAGGTGAAGCAATGCGCTATTCTATGCCTAGGGACTTATTGGAGCTGAGGGTTCCCGTGGAGAAGTAGGGGAACCTGGACAGAAAGTAAGGCTGTATTCTATAATGTAATGTTTTTATTGGTTTGAGTAAGGCATCAACTATTAAAATCATTTGGAGTAAAAGTGGCATGGCATGATAGTTTGGAGCTGTTGCCATCTAGTGGCTGTTTGAATTGAATTTGCTGCATTAAATGGGGCTGTGAGGTGTAAGCATTTTTTGTGAAATAAGAACTTAAAATACTGTTTATTTGGTGTCACATGTTTTTTTATTTAGGGATATAAGGGGCTGCCTGGGTCACCTGGTCCCACTGGCCCGCAGGTAACTATGTAATATTTAACTGACTTTATTAATGTCTTAATGCCAGCATAATACCTGCTAAAAAAGTAAAAATATTTTTCATTGCAGGGGCCACAGGGGATTAGAGGGGTTGAGGGCCTTGAGGGCCCTCCAGGAACAGATGTAAGTAAAGCTAATCATTTTAGTATGACACAGACTTGCTAGATGCATTTGAGTTTACATCACCACATCAGATGGAAAATTTCAGTCATGAGGTTTTTGCTTTAATCTTTATTGATCGGTTTACAAAGTACAACAATCTATGTTTCATTAGACATTTCTTGCCATCTTGTTTGTTTGTTTGTTTGTTTGTTTGTTTGTTTTACAGGGGGAGGATGGGTTTGATGGCCCTCCAGGCCCGCCAGGTCCACCAGTAAGAAATCTAAACAGTTAATAATAATAATAATAATAATAATAATAATAATAGTATTCACAGTTCTGTTGTAGTTACTTTTCATTAGATTATATTGACACTTAGATTTTATTTTACTTTAGCAAACAGTTTATTCAAAGAATCTCCGCAGGAACATTATAGGAGGCTGTCTGTAAAAATCTTGCCACTTCATGAACATTACTAGCATAATAAAAATGATATCAGGAACGCTGCAACTCTGGAAACCCAATTCTGCTGCTATAGAAGTTAGTGACAGTAAAAAAATGTTTTAATAAATGGAGAAGCACAAACACTGAGGAAAACTGAAAACAACATTTCTATGAACTTCCCTCAGGCTCGTGCAAGAATAAACAATAAAAACTTAAAACCAAGACAAACAGGCTTGCAGATAATGTCAGTAAAGCCAACCAGAGTACAGAAGCTGATAGAGCCAAGAAGCTCCAGTCCAGCTGCACAAAACTCACTTCAAGAGATCAAACAGTTAAACCGGTTAGCATGACGGTGTACACAACTATAGATCAGGGTGGCTTAAATAGGCAGTGAAAACACAAAAAGTCCACAAGACTCGTAAAGTGATTAATGAAGAACTTCACTTGAACAGGAACAGATGATACAGATGAGTGCAAAAAGCAGGGTGAAATCTAGTGACCGAGATCGTTAATAATGAATTAAAATGAAAATTTAAATTCACTGTCACACCAAGTGGCCAATTTACTCCATCAGTGCCTCTATATATATATCTATATATATA
>JAQMYF010000026.1:22688319-22717649 GCA_030014195.1 Neosilurus mollespiculum | reverse complement strand
ACCACGTGACCTGACTTGACCTAGTTTAGCCTGTTTGGAAGCTGTGGGCTTAAAGAGCCGGGAAACACAAAATTTAAGTCAGATATCACAGCACACACACCTGTGATAAATGTTGGAACTGAAAGGTTTGATTTATGAAGTCACCATGAACTATTAGCAACAAAAACATGACTAAATATTTTATGTAAGACTGGACCTTTAATATATAACTGGAATTTATTTTAGAGGTATATTGGAGCTCTCATGGTACTGATACTGGTACACCATTATGAGTTCAAAATTGTGATAATAGGATGTAGACGTGTCAGTTCTAAGATAACAGCAGTCCTAACAGTATACAGGTTTTAAAATAATAAATCAGATATAAACTTGTGAACTTCTGAATTAAATAAGGCTAGGCACAGCTGTGTGATACCACATTACACTTATATACATTAAAAAGGCATCTGCTTGTATACGTGCTTTTAACACACAGAACTGCTGCGTTAACTGTTTCTTCAATGTCATTTGCATCCCAATTTTCACATTGTAATACCGTATTTTATTTATTGCTTGTGTTTATTTTATTCCACGAAGAACGTTTCATTTAGCGGAGCAAGTTTTGATGGGTACAGACATAAACTATGCATGCAAGTTTTCCCCCTCTAAGGCAGATGTCTTACAGAGATTTTCTGCTCATCCAGGGTTTTCCAGGAAGCACAGGACAACAGGGAAGACCAGGACACACAGGAGAACAGGTGACTACAATATTAAATGCATAATACTGTTATATGACATTCATACTTATTAATTAAAAAAGAATATGTGAAAACTTTAGGTGATCAAAGTACATATACTTGATAGGGAGAACCTGGAGTAAAAGGACCCCCAGGACCCAGTGGAATGCCTGGACCCTCAGCAAGTGTTCTCTTAATATAAAATTAATATATAGAGAGACTATATGAGTATATGGAAATATGACCTATTTTGCTTCGGTTTAAGGGTCCTTCTGGTCTGGCTGGAGAGAGAGGACCTCCAGGACCACAAGTGAGATTTCTTATCACATAATATAATCAGTGTGGTTTAATGCTGTATAATGCAGATGAGGGACTGCTGGTTTGTAATGCAAATGAAAGAGCTGCTATCATCTTTCACGTCTTTTATATTCTCATTGCATCTCCTCAGGGTAGACAAGGAGATCCTGGACCTCAAGGAATAGACGGAGGACGTGTAAGTCATATTTTGTGACACGCCACTTCCAGTTACTTACCTTATTTAGATCAAATAAGTAAAAACAGATATGAAATTAAAATAAAACCTTTGCTTTGTTCCAAAGTCGGTGTATTTTCAGAAAGGCGCCAGAGAATAGCGCTCTTCTGTCTGACAAGGTTGGGAAAAATACACCACTTTATTGAGTCATAAATTCATAATATTCTTGAAATGTAGCCTTCGTTTTTTTACTCACTCACTCACTCATTTGCCAAACCGCGTACTCTTATTAGGGTTGCAGGGAGGCTGGAGCCTATTTCTGACACTGGGTGAAGATGGGGTACTCCCTGACCACACACACAACCGTTCACACTCACATCTAGGGGCAATTTGAAACAGCCAATTAGCCTAATGTGAATGGCTTTGGACTGTGGGAGGAATCCGGAGTACCCGGAGGAAACCCATACAAGCATGGGGAGAACATGCAAACTTCACAGAGACACATTCTCGCTGGGCGCAGGGCATGAACCCAGGACCTTCTTACTGTGAGGTGGATGTGCTAACCACTACGCCACCTTTCCACCCATTTATGATTCAGCAATTTCATAAAAGATACTTGAAAATGGAAAAGCCTTTAGGAACAAACACTGTCTTTAACTCAGCATCCAAGACTGCTGCCTAGACTTACTGCAAGAGTGAATAAACTAGACAGTCATGTTGGCCGAAGACTGTTTATTCATTGTTACCTAAAGCCTTAAGTGTCATATTTATTATTCTCATTCTGATAAGCTGCATGTTTTGTGTCATGAAGTGATAAATAATCAGTCTTATCACGCTTTATTCTATCATTTGTGTACGCCTGGTGCACTGTCCATGGTGCTGAAGAAGCTCCTGATTCAAGTGCTATGGATCTGGTGCTTTAGGGTCAATATTACTGCCATGATAACACTTGAACTTGAATATTAACTGGTCTACAGAGCATTTGTCACAGTTGTCATGGCAAACCGAAATCTCTAAACTGTAGCATGATAGATAGATGATCCCAAAATATGAGAAAAGCAACACATGAATCAGCAACTCTACAGTAGACCTCATTTAGCAAACGTTCATCGTCGCGGGGAGGCTGGAACCCATCTCAGCCGCCTCTTTGCGAGGGCAGAGTACACCCTGGACAGCTCGCCAGGCCATCGCAGGGCAGAAACATGCTGACGGCAATCAAGCCTACTATCTGCGAAAGTCAACAATGGTTCTTTTACATCCCTCTCACCAAAGACAGTGAGAGACATGGCTGGCCTTTGATAACCCCGTTAGCAGCACTGGGGAACAGCAGTGACAACCCGGTGACAGTGGGGCTTGGCTTGAACCCCCAACCTTGGGATCAGTAATCCAGCACCCTACCAGGGGGCCACCACTGCCCCCGATTTAGCAAATATATTTAGAAGTCATTCAATAGGGAAATTTGCCCAAGCAATGTGTTTTGTGTTCATATTTACAATGTTCTACGTTTGATATATCCGATGTTGTTCCGATGTGTCTCAGATATTACCTAAAAAAGTGCAAATTTACTGGAACTGTGACAGGAATGTCTCCTGATGTTGTTTATATTTTTTCCAGATTTTATACCGTTGTTAAATCAATCACTACTGATGTTACTCCAATTTTTTCCTATGTTTTCCCATGTTTTCCGAACAAAAAGAAAAAAAATAATTGCAACTTTCTTAAAATATCTCACTTTTTCCCAAAGTTTTCCACAAAATTCTGCAATGTTCTCCAGTGTATACTGATGTTCTCTGATGTCCTCCAATGTAACATTGGAATATTATTGCGGCAAATCTGGATCATGATGGATATCATGTGAACGCACTTTTAGGGACAGATTATCTCAGCCCGTTTACCTACTGCTATGGTTTTTGGAGGTAGTGGGATCCTGCTGTACCTGGAGGAAATCCATGCACATGCCAGAATGATTTATTACCAGTTTAATACTATTAGTATATATTGCTTTACCTGTTGCAGGGTCCTCCAGGGCTGCAGGGAGTTGATGGGATGATGGGAAGGCCAGGACCTGATGGCAGTAAAGGAGCTCCAGGAGCTCCAGGCACAAGAGGGCCTCCAGGTATCCCAGTAAGTTTTGCGCTCATGAAATAATGGAAAATCTATTTGTTTTTAAATTGCTGAATAAAAATAGGACACCGTGAGTGATGATGTGTGCCATATAGTGTCCATGCTGAAATTATTTTCCTCAGGGCTTTCAAGGTGAAAATGGGTTGCCCGGACCAGCTGGAGAGAGAGGGGAGAAGGTAGGATTACTGAAAGTCTAAGTTCTATTAATCCTTGCTCTGTTTGAATCACTGACATGTAAATGTGTGTGATTGATCAGGGAATACTGGGTCCTCCTGGAGATATAGGGCCTTCTGGACTCGAAGGTGAACAGGTCAGATTAGCAGCTATTATATAGTTATGTATTTACAAAAATTAGGGATTTTGCTGCCAATGTTTTAGTAATTATGTAGTTTTGCTTTCCTTAGGGTCCACCTGGTCTAGTCGGTCCAGAGGGGCCATTGGGAAAAAAAGGGGATCAGGTCAGATTTTAAAATACAAAATGGATTTACATGATTGTACTACGAAAATCTTGGACTTTTTGATAAATAAATTGCTTTTGTTAATTTGTAGGGAGAACGAGGTCTCTGTGGTATCATTGGTCCCCCAGGACAGAAAGGAGACAGGGGACCACAGGGGACAAAAGGTCTGCAGGGACCACCTGGGCCACTGGGTAAAGAGGTAAAGAGCATTATTAGGCTCTGTGTGATTACCACATAATATTGTACAAGTAATAGTTTAATGTCAGTAATCTTGTTTTTATCAAGGGAGATGTTGGTAAACCTGGAGATCCTGGTTACTCTGGGCCTGAAGGAGGAAAAGTGAGCCCTTAATCGAACCAATTAATTTATTTATTATAAGATAATAATTTGTATCATCTGTTCTGAAAAATATCTGTAACTCAGTACATATTACTGCTTTGTAAAATAATGCGTTTTCTTTTTTCAGGGTGATAAAGGCCCCCAAGGCATGACTGGTTTAGAAGGGACATGGGGAGCTGTAGGAGAAAGAGGAGTGAGGGGACCTAAAGGGGACAAGGGCAACATTGGATTTCTGGTGAATACTTTATATACATACATGTGTTTATATGCAAAAATGGGTTTCTTGTTTTGAGGAGATAACTGTGTGCACTTTATCCTCAGGGTGAACCAGGTCTTATGGGTGGAGTTGGGTTTGTTGGGTTAAAAGGATTTCCTGTGAGTGTTGTTTTTTTATTTGCATAAATAAGGAGTGTTTTGAATATCAATCATAATTAATAATTTTGTAAAAATTACCTTAAACTATTATTTTACCAAGGGTGAAGAGGGGCCACTAGGGCCAGTTGGGGAAAATGGACCACCAGGGAACAAGGTAATACATTGATTTTTTTTATTATTATTATTATTACTATTATTATAATTATTATTATTATTATTGATTCTGCATCTACAGTATGCATAGATTCAAAAGCTTAATAACAACAGAGAGAATAAGATCATATATGATAACATAGAATTAATAGCCAAGTGATGGCGCTGACAAGAATCTGAAATAGACATCAAAATGTCTTGCAACAGCATTAAAGTCTGCAAAAGTAAATCATACAATACAAATATTTTGCACTTGAGACACTTTTGTTGGTTTTTGGATCTTTGGTTTGTGTCTTCTACCTAAGAAAAGTAGTGCAACTTTAACTCATTTCAGAAAAGAGAAGATATACTAGACCTCAAGGACCAATGAAACAGCTTTTCGGTTACAATTCTACTGACTAAAAGAAAAGTGTACCTGTGCACAACTTTGGATAATGAAGCATTTTATTCATCTGGCTAGAAATTCACTCATTCAACCAGTTATATAGTTACATAGTCACTCAGTCCGTCAGTTACTTATTTTGTCAGCCTATCAGCTTGTCTGTCAGCTACTGAGTTAGTTGTTTTGGTCAGTTAGCACATCACTTAGTCACTCATTAAGTTTGTCAGCATGCCACTTAGTGAGTCAGTAACTTACCCAGTCAGCCTGTCACCTAGTCTGTTAGTTAGTGAGTCAGTTACTTACTCATACTGCATGTTGCTTAGTCAATCAGTCAGTCACTTAATTAGTCAGCCATTTACTCAGTTATTTAGTTACTTATCCCTTTGTCCTGTCAGTCAGTCAATTACTTACCTAGCCAGCCTGTCAGTTAGTGAGTCAGTTATTTAGTCAGTTAGCGTGCCACTTTGTCAGTTACTTAGTCAATCTGTCAGCCAGCCTGACACTCAATCACTTAGTCATTCTGTCAGTTAATCAATCAGTGACTCACTCACTTATTCACTTAAATACTCAGCCAGCTAGTCACTCATTTACTTACTTACTGGCTCAGACAGTTACTCCCTCAGTCAATCAGTCAGTCAATTAGTCATGCAGTCACTCATTCCACCACTGACAACTTACTTACTAATTCATATTTATCAGGCTGCGTTCTTCATAGGCTTTAGAGATTTAGAGATTTAACGTTGCTATAATCTATAAACAGTAATATGAAACTAATTCTTCCTGTAAAGCATTTCTCAACCTCCAAACTTTTTTCAATTGAAAAAAAAACAAACATTTTGGGCCCAATATTCAGTCTAAACCATGCCAAAATAGAATCGGAGGGTTCTGTACGAGACGTTTGTAGCATCAGTGGCATGGTGTCCTTGTTATGACAGTTCATCCTGTTGTTTTTCAGCCCCAGCAATATTTTGTCTGTCTTTGGAATAGGGCAATAAAACATCATGCTAAGAGTGAGCCACCAGGATTACTCTCTGCCTTACATGCATGCAATATGCTAATTTTTTATTATTATTATTATTTGATTTCTACTATCAGACAAAACGTTTACTATAAAAAGCTATTTAATACAGCCTGGGTTACTTACATTCTCTTTAGTGCATTCATATAAAAAGCATCTAGTGAAACACCTAGGCTCTTAATAATAATGATATAATAACCACTAACCTATTAACTCCTGTCAAGGGCTAATGGATGATGAATGCAATAAAAAGTGATATATTTCATGCAATCCATAAGCCGAATATAGTTAACATGCATGTTTGTTCTGACTCCCAGGGGGGAAGGGGGCCATCTGGCTTGCCTGGCATGTCTGGAAATACCGGGCCTCAGGTACTTTCATTTCAAATAACACGATGATGTTCTTTTTTCCTCTTCAAAAATAATTTCCATTATAAAGACTATATAGCTAAATGATATTTGTTTTCAAATCAGGGAACAGCTGGTTTACCAGGGGTGAGAGGAGACACTGGAAAGTCTGGGCCACAGGTTAGCATCTGTTCCTCTATTGTTTTATGTTTGCATCATATATATATATATATACATGCAGTAGTGTGCAGTGATGCACATATTGTCTAAAGGGGCTCCTAATAAAAAAAAGTAAAAAATTACTTCTCTGTAATTTCTTGGTGAAAATGTATTAAACAATGCTATTGTAAGCAATGAAAACCAAAAAAAAAATCATTCCGACAGGTGTATTGAGGTAAAAGTATGGCTAATAAACCAAAACTCTGAAAATACCAATTTTTTAATAGATTATATATTATAATCACATTATAAATAATGCGTGTATGTATGTATGTATGTATATATCTACATACATATATATTGCCTTGCATTCAATACATGGTATTGAGGGGCTTAAAGGTCCTATATGTATATACTTACATATATATTGTCTTGCATTCAATACAGGGTATTGAGGGGCCTATAGGTCCTAAAGGAGATTCTGGCGCAAAAGGCTATGAAGGGCCGGATGGAGAGAAAGGAGATCCGGGGAACCCAGGAGAACCAGGAGAGCAGGTAAAAGACCACAATGAACTGCTATATTTGTTATGACAATTCTGCTAAATAAATGCTGTACGTATAGTATTTAAATAATTATATGTGTTCGCCAGGGGCCAGAGGGCCTTCCAGGAATTCAAGGACCCCCTGCTTTGCCTGGTCTAGAGGTATCAATTTCCCTTTATTTCCTTTTGCACGAGTATAGCCAAATGCATTTTGTACCTACATTGGCAACAATATTTTCACTGATTTTATCTCAGGGTATATATATTTCTCTTTTTTAACGATCCCCAGGGGCCCCCAGGAGAGTCAGGACTTCAGGGACCACCAGGTCCACCAGGAGCCCAGGTAGATGCAGACAAGGGGTGTACAAACGGGCTTTTCAGTCACTGAGGTGATGTGATGAATACACATATCAATGCATTGTCAGTCATTCAATCCATTTCAATCCAATACAAAAGATCAAAATATTAATGCAGTACAATGCGATGATCCCGTTGTGATGCAGTGAGATTCGACATGATTTAGTTGGGTTCAGTGGGATTCACTCACAACATTCTTTACATTCCTCCTTCCTATGGTAATCTTTCACCACACGCAGGCTCCAATCCAGGTTGATGCCGCAGCCACCTGCGACTCGGGGTCCATGAGAGCTAATTGACCGAGCTCTCACAGGAGGGAGGGATGGCATATCTTCACCTCCCAGCCAATTATGGGCATGTGTGAGCTCGTTCATATAAAGGGGTGGATAGCACTGGTTGTGTGAGGTTGCCCACAAATGCGCAGGCGCAGCAGGTTGTAAGCAGTATCGCGTGTCACAGAGGGGCACGTGCTTGCATATGGTCCTCCCTGTGCGGTGGTGGTCGTATGTGCTAGGGAGGCAATACTTAATGGGTGGGAATTGGCTATGACTAAAATTAGGGGTGAAAAATAGGGAACCACAACATCCCTCCCATCCCCCCAAAAACCTTGAACTCCACATTAACAAGGCAACAATACACATCAGGTAGTTATTTAAAGTGAAAGATTCCCGTCATTCCAAAATCCGATAATGACAGTTGATGATGTACTGATGTACAAGATAATCATATTGCTTTGACAGATTTATGTTTGAAAAAATGGCACCACAAGAACTGCCTTAGGGACAGACCTGCACAGTAGCTTATTGTTTACTTCACTGAAAGGATTTGTACAGAGATTGTTACTGATTTAGTAAAATGGGTGTCATCTAAACCAAGCATTGTGTTCCTGTATGAATCTATAAAATAAAATAACACACTCACTGTGATTGACAAGACAAAGCATGTCAGGTTACATATTTTGAATAGGGTTTGTCCACATTCCTGATGAGTTTCAATTGTTGTAGGGAAGAATGGGTCAGCCTGGCCCAGAGGGAAGACAAGGCATGAAGGGAGAAAAGGTAAGGTCATAGTGGCATTTTTCATTCTGGATTAATATTTTTGTCCTTTCCAAACACTTGTGCTAGTGCTCTCTTTCTTTTACCTCAGATGACATTATTTAAAGTTTGCACAGTGTTAGAGAGATTAGAAAAGGTTGGAAATGTCAGTTAATGAAAGCATTGTGTGTATTAGGGAGATGACGGCATTAACGGACCACAAGGAAAGACCGGTCTCATCGGTAGGAAGGTAAGCTTACCAGTGGCCAAATTTAAACTTGTTTTTCATAAAAGGGAGGCAAAGTGGTGCAGTGGTTAGCATGTCCACCTCAAAGAAACAAGGTCCTGAGTTCGATTTCCAGGCTCAGTGGGTTCTGTTTGGAGTTTGCATGTCTTCTCCGTGCTTGTGTGGGTTTCCTCCACATACTCTGGTTTCCTCCCACAGTCCAAAGATATGCACATTAGGCTAATTGGCTATCCCAGATTCCCCCATAGAATGTTTGTGTGTTGCCCTGTGATGGTCTGGCGAGCTGTTCAGGGTACACCAAGCCTTTACCCAGTGTCGGTTGAGATAGGTTCCAGCCTCCCTGCGACCCTGATAGGATCAAGTGCTTTGGCAGATGAGTGAGTGATTCCATATTTTAATGAGCAGTTTTTCAATAACAGCTCATATTAAAAGTGTGTCTCCTTCTGGCTCTCTTTTAATATATTACTCTTTTTGTACTGGAATTAACATACTATGTACTGGAAGGTTACCTCTGGCACTTAAAGCATGAAACGGGATCATTATTTTTTGATATTTTAAATAGTTACTGAGGTCATACAGAGTCAGTATTTGGTATATACACTAATTTTATCATATTTGGTAATTGATCAAACCTTTCTTCTTATTTTTCTAAGGGAAAAAGAGGCAAAGCTGGTTTAAGGGGTACAAGAGGACCAAGAGGAGAAAAGGTTTGAGTTTTTGGTTTAGTAGTAATACAACATTATCAGTCTAGCTTTGTAAATCTTTACCAATGTTATTCTGATCCCTGTATATGGATGAGGAATAATTCTTCTTATCTTACATTGCTATTGTTATTATGATTATAATTAGAGAGATTATAAGTAGAATTAGTGGAAGTAGTTGTAGTGGTAGTAGTAGAGGTGGTAGTGGTGTTTGTAGTACAAGTGGTGGTGGAAGTACAAATAGTAGAAGTAGTGGTGATAGTAGTAGTAGTGGTAGTAGCATTGATCTACATTACTTCATATTGGCCACCCTGTATTGGCTAGCATTTGGGGCATTGTGCGATAGTGCCGCCATTATTATACCTGGAAGCTGTGACATTTTAGGCAAAGGGTTATCTGACACTGAAACTCTTTGCAGATGAAAAATGAAAATTCTGACCTGGATGAATTTTTAAAAAGTAAAGAACCAACATTATCAGTAAAGTGAGCTGCATACCTTGACTTACACTGATTTATTTATTATTTTATTTATTGCTTTTCAAGGAAAAGTTTTGCTTTTTCATATAAAAATAGATCTACTACTGCCAGCAAAACTTCAACTATTCGTTTATTGTTTTGGGTGTTGGTGTTGTTTTGGCCCCTTTTGCCTTCCATGTATATTGATGACGGCCACTTTTGCACATATTTGGTAACATGATAGTCAGTAATGTAGGTCAATGTGTAGTGGTATTGGTGTTAATATAGCAACCAGTAATACCACAAGCATCAAATATGAATCAGAAAGTTTTCACCTGAGTCTCTTTGTTGTCCAATAGGGAGCGAAGGGAGAGATGGGTGAGAATGGACTCCTAGGATGGGAGGGGTCTATGGTAAGTCTGCTCCACCCACCCACATCCCAGAACAGCCAACATCACAGTGATGTCATGGCTCTAGATAGAGAAAACTGACATGTCTGCTAAGAGCGTTGACATCCCAGCATTTTTTATAGGGTATTATAGGACAGCGAGGAGAGAAGGGTGCAGATGGTGCAAAAGGAGATGAGGTACAACACAGCAGACCATCCCCAGAAGTTTATTTTCTTCATGACTATGTAATATGTATGGTTATCCATTTCTACAGGGAGAGAAAGGTGATCAAGGGCCACCTGGTTACCCAGGAAAAGATGGCTTAAAGGTAAAGGTTACCATAAGCAGTTGAATCTTATACCTGTTCAGTTAATGTAAAGCTTAGACACTATCTTTGTAGAATTCATTAGCATTTGTTTGTGTTTTAGGGAAGCCAGGGTCCATTGGGCGCACCTGGACCTCCGGGACCAAAGGGAGATCGGGTAACTTGGAAATACTGTACATGAAAATTCACAGTCTGCCAAAATAATGTTGGATTCATTAACTAGAGCAATTAACACATTCTTAATGCTACATGCAGACATGTTTTGACTGTGAAAAATGCTGAAATAATTTAATAAAAAAAATTTTTTAAATAAGATTGCTGTTGAAAGATTACTTTAAGCACAGTGTTCATATTAATTGTGGTGTGTTTGTCTTTAGGGCAGCATTGGTCCATCTGGCCCAAGAGGGACGCCTGGTATAACAGGACTACCTGTGAGTTGTTGATCTGTCAGGGGCTTCAGTTTCTGAAGAATATTTTAGAAAATATTATGATATTACAAAAATGAAAATACATTTAAAATCTTTCATTCTTTATTCAGAAATATCGTGCCAACCTTAATAGACTCATATAGTAGCAAATCAGGAACTAAAGCTTATTGCGGGGGAGGAATATGTAGAGCTGCTTCCTCCCCTAAAAATGCGCTCCATGTTTGCAAAACCCCTTGCAGTCTAAGTTTAACAAAAAGGTCCAGTCTATGATTTAGGCCATCTTTATTTCACCTGTGCTTGCAAGCTACAGATACTTAGCCCTACATACGTAAACTGTGCAATGCACATCTCAGCTTTCCGAGAAAACCCACCAAAGTGAGCTGGACAGGATGCACGCGCGCACACACACACACACACACACACACACACTCATCTTCAAAAGTCTTGTCTCCATAACTTCAGGGGACAATACATACATAACCTTACATCCATTTCCTGGAGATCTACCCCTAAACCTAACCACTACCTGTCTAACCCTAAAACGTCTTGACGTCAAAATTTAATGATTTACGTTATGTGGTCTTGAGTTTTGTCCCCATAAGGAAGACAAGTCCACATAATTTGACTGTGTAAACCCCATAATGTGATAAATACTTACACCACACACACACACACACACACACACACACACACACACACACACACACACACACACACTTACACATATGCAGCTGTGCATCACATCATGCATGCTAATTCAGCATAACTGGAAATGTTTGATGTTATCTTTTAAAGGTTGGTAGATTAATAGATTAATTATGGTGTTAGTGCATAATAATAATAATATTAATAATAATATATTATAATATAAATACATGCAAGGTGTCATGTTACACAATGTACTTTGTATAGTCCTAACCAAAATTCCTGGATCCACCCCTGTATTGCTCGTCCATCTTTTTGAAAATGTTGTAGCATATTGAAAATAGAGTACATACATAGGAAACCAAAAACAATTCATCTTAAAACACCAAACAAGGCACTTAAATGAGTTATTCATCACATTAGAGCATCCTTAAATGACATATTTCTTTTTTTTTTCTACAGGGCTTTTCAGGACGAAAGGTATGTTTCCAGTTATGAGTGTTCCCAGTGTTCATTCGGATGAATGTACTTGAAGAGATGAGCACTAAATAAAAATGTCGCTTAGTGATCATGTCCATGTTACGGGTTTATTTACAGACTCATTTGCTGAACTGCCTAATCCTACAATTAGGGACACGGGAGGGCTGTGCCTATCTTAGCCGACACCGGGTGAAGGCGGGGAACATCCAGAACAGCTCGCCAGATCATTGCAGGGTCAGCACACTCACACCTAGGGGCAATTTGGAACAGCCAGTTAGCCTAATGTGCATGTCTTTGGACTGTGGGAGGAAACCGGAGTACCTGGAGGAAACCCACACAAGCACAGGGAGAACATGCAAACACCACACAGAACATTCCCACGCCCCAAGCCTGGGAATCAAACCAAGGACCCTCTTGGTGTAAGGACTAAGGTTAACTACTACGCTACCATGCCACCCAATTTATTTAATACAAGATATTTATTTTATTATGATTGATTATTGATTTAATGTTAACATTTTCAGGTACAGAGCATTTTAGTGTTTACAGGAGGATATATATTGAACATTGTTCAATAGCAGTCTGTATAGCAAATAAACTCTTCCTAGTCTGAACAAGAGAGAATAAATATTGTACTGTTTAGTGTTTACAGCTGGAAGCCAGTTAGAGTTCATTTCTTTTGTGCCCATGGAGTGTCATGGTTACTTATCAATGACTTCGCTCATTTTCTCTTTTAGTGTTTTCAATCTGTGCAAAGGTTTGTTGGCATCTAGTGACAGAAACAAAAGGCATATAAGTTTGTCAACTGGATGTTTTTGTCGAAATGATGTTTGTAAATGATCTTTAATAGTGTGTCATTAAGAAAATGAATATGGTGCACCATTCTTCAAGAAAATGGGTTGAAGTGATTTGAATAAATATCAGAGCAGCACACTTCACTCTTGTGTATCTACCTGTACCAATGATCATAATTTTTTTTATTATTATTATTTATTTTTTTAGTAATGGCCAGTAAGCATACCTACATGTGTAAAAAATGACCAGTATTCAAAATATAATATAAATATAAATCTAACCTTAGATCTTTATAACTGGATCCAACCTTAAAGATAACCTCAGCTGAAGTCTTGAAATATTTGGGTTTTTTCTAATAATCTGAATAAATAAATAAATAAATAAATAAATAAATAAATAAATAAATAAATAAAGGTGGCATGGTGGCGTAGTGATTAACACATTCGCCTCATAGCAAGAATGTTCTGGGTTCGTGCTCTGTGCCCAGCGAGGTGTGTCTGTGTGAAGTTTGCATGTTCTTCTTGTGCCTGCATGGGGGGGTCCTCCTGGTACTCTGGTTTCCTCCTACAGTCCAAAGACATGCACCTTAGGCTACTAGGATATTCTTGATTGCCCCTGGGTCTAGGTGTGAGTGTGTGTGTGTGTGTGTGTGTGTGTGTGTGTGTGTGTGTGTGCCCACGTGTGTGTGGCTGCGATGATCTGGTGAGCTGTCCTGGGTGTACCTACCTTCACCTGGAGTCAACTGGAATGGGCTTCAGCCTCCCTGCGACCCTAATAAAGGATAATGCAGTTCTGAATATGACATCAGATCAGTCAGACTTCTTGAATCATTGATTGATTGAATGATTAATTGACACCATGGGTATAATATACAGTATATAATGGCAATAATGGCTGTCTGTATGTATTTGCAGGGTTTAAAGGGTTTTCAGGGAGCTTCTGGGCCAGCTGGAAAGAGAGGCCTTCCAGTAAGTGTCTATGATCACTGGCACGTTTGGTTTTATAGCCACTTTATATCACACTGCTTAATATTCTTCAGTGCTACCAAACATTACATTTCAAAAACCCGTGCATACAAATTGAATGTTTTTCACTATAGATAAGGGTGTAAATAGAACATTACAACCCTCCTAGTATTTATCCAACTGTCTAGGAGAGACAGATTAACCAGAGCCTGGTTCTGAACATTTTCAAAGACCATTTTCTTTGAGGAATGTTAAAGCATTTTTAATAATGAATATTGCCTTTTATGTCAGCCACAATATATGTATGTGGATTTTCTTTTTTTTAAAAAAGGCTGTTTAGTTGTTTGATTGTTTGATTATTTGTTTTTAGGGACCACCAGGACCTCCAGGACCTCCAGGCCTGTCTGTGAACCTCACTATGACCCAAATCAAAGCAAGTAATTTCTTATTGCTTAATTCTGTATTTTGTAAGTTAAAGCTGGGATCTGGCTGGAAGACATTTTAGCTGCCTTAGATGAGGAAAAAATGTATGTGTATGACCAGATGTGGCCAACGGTTAAAGACAGGATGCGTCTACACATATAAACTTCAGTGGCTTTTTTATTTAGGATTATTAATACCATGCCGGGATAATCCATCAGGAAAATACAAGTAATAGGCTTTAAGTGAGATTTTGCCACAACACAAAAGTGTATGAGGGTGGATATGTAGAGATGAACTAATTAAAGGCAAAGCAGAAGAGGTGCACAGACCAGTGACACTGGGGCACAATGTCCGCGATCTCCACGATTCAAAAACCTGTGGAGCTCCACAATTTGGGGTATAATTTGGGCTTGGAGCATGATTGGGGTATAAAAAGGAGGTGGGGTGCATCCAAGAGATGAAACGTGAAGGAACTGTGTTGCCAAGTTCATCAAGATCCTCCACAATGGCACATCAATGTCTGTTATGCTCTGTTAAGGTCTGTTAAGCTACGATTCCCATGTTCTATCATGATTGGCGTCAAATCGTAATACATCGTAATAATCGTGGCAAAATTTTTGACAGTCAAAAATTTTGCCACAATCAGCGCGATCATCACAAATCCACCAAGTTTCCCTCAAGATCATCATGAATCCACCAAGTTCCCTCAAGATCATCACGATTCAATCCCACGACTTCCCATGCTCCTCTTGATTCTCTCAAATCGAGGACATTGTGGACATCGTGCTCCACTGTAAACCCAGGGTAAGAGGACTACCAAGGAAAGGGTGCATCTCTACATGCCTGTTAATTTAAAAAGCCCCTCCACTTACATTTCAGTTATTTAGCTCCAACCGCATAGTGGGGCGGGAGCTATTGGTATGGGTGGCGTCCGTCCGTCTGTCTGTACACTTGTCTGTCTGTCACACTTTGGTTTCCGGACTATAATTTAGGAATAAATTTTGCTTGGATCTTGATGAAATTTGGTACGCGGGTTTGTCTTACCAGTACCTCGCCTGGGATAGGTGCACGCCAAAATCCGTGCTTAATTAATGTGCCAACTGGACTTCATTTGTTTAACGCAACAGCTTGGTTTCCGGATGATAGCTTGAGAATGCTTGCTCGGATTTTGATTAAATTTGGTATGCGGGTTTGTCTTACAGGTACCTAGCCTGGGATTGGTGCACACCAAAATCCGTAAATAAATAATGAGCCAGCTGGACTTCATTTGTTTAACACAACAGTTTTGGTTTAAGGAAGATATAGATCAACTTTAAAATACACATTCCTGGGCAGCGGGAGCTTTGGACCCCTGCGGTCTATTTTTCTATTTTAGACTGTAGACATGTTTGTTTCTCGGGGTGTGGCACAGCCTGACATTTTATTTTTAAAAATGTTTAAAAATTGTTGACTAATTTTACCTGATTGTTGACTGATTTTAACTGATTTTTTTTTTACATGGTGATGAATCTTTACTGTTTTCTTCCCTACAGAAGCTGATGTACGTCTCAGATAAGCCCAACTACTCACTCATCCAGGTTCTCTTGGATTCTCTGTACCATGACCTGAGGCTGTTGTTGGATCCACCTGATGGCAGTAAAGAGCATCCAGCCTCCACCTGCCTGGAACTGTGGCTATGCCACCCTAACTATACAAGTGGTCAGAACCTCATCACCTCATCATCCTGCTGTTTATTCAGTCAGAGCAGACAATGTAATGCAGTTCCACATCAGGGTCACTACTTCGAGCAAATCCAATATTAAGTATTCAGTCAGCTTAAATTTAACGCTGGGTTCTTTCTACATTTGGTTCCTCAGTTATTTAGGGTAGGTATGAACCAAACAAACAGAACTGGTCTCATAGTCCCCAATCAATAATTTTATAAAATCCTAATTAGGGTCACGGTGAGGCTGTCGTCTATCCCACCTGATTCTGGGCGAAGACGGGATGCACCCTGATAAGCTTGCCAGACCATTGCAGGGCCAACACATAAAACCCACTCACAGGCAATTTGGAACAGCAAATTAGTCTACTGTGCATGGTTTTGAACTATGGGAGGAAACCTGGGGTACCTGGAGAAGACCCATGCAAGCACCGGGAGAACAGGAGAAATGCCCAAGCCCAGGAATCGAACCCAGGCCTTCTTGCTGTGAGGCACAGGTGCTAACCACTATGCCACAATGCCACCCTGGTCTCATACTGTTTAAGAAAACAAAAGCTAGTGCGTGCTGATCCAATTATGAGACCTAATATTCACTTGCCAAAGAACTACTGTAGAAGCAGTGCCGTGATAGCACCCCTCTCTGTGACATCACAGAATGTGGTCAGTCAGTGGGTGTCATCAGAGGTCAATCAGTATGTGATTAATTATTAGAACAATTAGAATGTGTAGGTCATGTGACACACTTGCAGGAAACTGTGACAGAGAGACAAAGAGACAGTGGGACATGGAGTCCAGCACCCAGTAGATTTCAGATTCAATACATTGTATACTTATTTATACCAGTCACGTTCATGATGGATCAGGCACCTATCCCAGAAAACACTGGGCACAAGGTAAAAATACACCATGGATGAAAAGCCATGAACAGGATGAAATTGGGGACCCTGTAGCTGTAGCGTAGTATTACACAATTTCCACTAATCATAACTTCTGCCAAAGACTACTACAATAGCATTTTTAAAAACGTGCTTAAGGCGCAGTTACTTGCCCACTTCTGAGCAAGGAGTCTTCATGTTTGTCCGTGAGAGCTATGGTAGTGTCACAGCACCAGTTCAGATTTGCCAGTGAATTGTGCTTTCAAGTTTGGGCGACCTTCACAAGTGCAGTCAGGATTTTGGGCATTTAAGCCCTCTTCTTATCGTCAATGTGTGGAGTGTTAAGCCTTTCAGCGGCCAACACGGCATCAGCCTTGGTTTTCTTTGTTGTGTTCTAGTTTTTCGGTTTTCATTATATTCCATGTTTTTGGTGTTTTGTTTTGTTTTTTTTCTTTTTTGCTTTTTTTCACATGCTACTTGTTTCAGTTTGCTTTTTGTTTCCTGTATCTCTTGGGTTACCAGCTCACAGTAAACTCCTCATCAAGTGTATGCACCCTGTCTCCACATGCATTCGTGATAGGTAGCTTACAGCTTGTTTCTCTTCACATGGAATCCGCTAACGATCATAGCGCACAGTGCAGCTAGCTAGCGGCTAACTTGCACTGGTCTATATGCGATATATTTGTCTACATGTTGACCAATCAAATGTAATGTACTGTCATTGTTATATAATAAAATTCTTTAATATTTAGCAGTAGTTACATATTTTCTGTGTATTCTGTGCTTGGGTATTGTTTATTTTTTTTTATACACACTTGCAAAATTAGTCCCAATGTTTAGAAAGCTCAGGTGCTTCAAAAGGGAATCTTCTTTATAACAAATGTACTAGCAGTCATTTCGATCCCATTGGGGCAGTGGTGGCTCAGTGCAGAAGGTTCTTGGTTACTGATCTGATGGTTGGGGGTTCAAGCCCCAGTACAATCAAGCTGCCACTGCTGGGCCCTTGATCAAGGCCCTTAATTCTCAATTTCTCATGTGTGTGTGTGTATATATAAGTTGCTCTAGATAAGGGCGTCTGCTGTACGTTTATGGCATTTGATAGACGCCCTTATTCAGAGCGACTTATACCTATTACCTTAACCAATATTAAGCATTGGAGGGTTAAGGGCCTTTCTTAAGGGCTCAACAGTGGCAGCTTGGTGGTACTGAGGCATGAACCTGCAACCTTCTGATCAGAAGCCCAGAGCCTTAACCACTGAATCACCACTGTCCCTCGCTCAATGCTGTAAAAGTAATTGAAATAACACCAATAATATGTTTGTAAAAGCTGTTGGAATTGTTATAATTGTTTTATTTTATCTATATACAGGGTTCTATTATATTGACCCGAATCAGGGCAGCCCTGCAGATGCCCTTTTGGCTTACTGTAACTTCTCTGAGTCGAGAGCGGAAACTTGTCTTCACCCCAGAATGGCACAGGTGACCTCCTCTGGTTATTGAAAGCTCACACTGTAGTATTGCAATTCTGCTTTTCTGGAAATAAACTCTGAAGCCATAAATATTATTCCCCACAGCTACCCATGAGAGCATGGCTGAATGAATCTGTATCAGACAGTACTTTCTACTGGCTCAGTTCCCTTAAGACGGGTTTCACGGTAAGTCAATAAATAAACTACTCATTAGTATTGGGTAGTGTAGGGCATCATTCTATCTCAAATAAAATGACTTCTGTCTCCACTCTGTCCAGTTTGAATACACAGGGCTTACAGTAGTCCAAGCTCGGTTTCTTAGACTTCAGAGCAATATGGCAGAGCAGAAACTGACCTACTCCTGCTATCCCGGACAACGATTGGGACAGACACAGCGACAAGCACGCTTTCTCACCAGCTCAGTACAGCAGAGCTACCAAGGGGCCCTTCAGGACTGTGTGGTATTGGATATTAAATATTATTAAAAGAAATCTTCTCCCTGAGACACATTAAATATGTTTATAATGAAATATCTGTGATGTGTTTAGAGTCTTTGGTGCTAATTTGCTGATTGTTGTTAAACAGAGCAAGATGTTCTATATTCACTCACCGTTTTCCTGAAATGGAATTCCACTGAAGAGATAATAAAGATAGAAAATGTTGGAGTCAACATTTTAGAACGCAGGGCAGCTGAGTAACAATCTACAAGATGATGAGTACAGTGGTGCTGAAGGTAGATAACTGGGAGTTGAATCCTCTTTCACATAGCTTTTCTACGTGTAAGAATCGTGGCTGGGAGTACTGTCAACATTCTGGTGGATTATGTGGGCAGTCTGTCACAAATATGGTGGAGGAAGTTTGCAAATGAAGACATAGTAGCTGGTTGAAGACAAAAAAAATCTGAATTGAATTGAACTGGTACTCGACCCACAGCAAATTCCAATAAGACCAAACTTTTCAGAAATAGAAGCCACACCCACCTGGTTCTCAAGTATTGTGATGAAAGTGCCCGGAACATTAAGCAATAAGGCGAAGTATGATGTGAAGAATTATTTAGTCGGTGGGTTGATGATAACACCCTCTGAGACCGAATAATTCTTTATCTTACGAACGCCAAATTCAATGTTTTATTACTCATTCAAAATATTTAGTCTAACGTTGTATAAGGCAAGGGCGACTCGGTGGCATAGTGGTTAGCATGTCCACCTCAGAGCAGGAAGGTTCTGGGTTCTAGTTCCATGCTCGGTAAGGGCGTTTCTGTGTGGAGTTTGCATGTTCTCCCTGTACTTGCGTGTCCAGAGTCCAAAGACATGCACTTTAGGCTAAATTGGCTGTTCTAAACTGCCCCTAGGTGTGAGTGTAAGTGTGAACGTTTGTGTGTTGGTCCTGTGATGCTCTAGCGAGCTTTTTTCAGGGTGTACCCTGCCTTTGCCCAATGTTGGCTGAGATAGGCTCCAGCCTCCCAGCAACCCTAATAGGATTCGGTGAGTGAGTGTGTGCATTCAAGCCGTCAGGGTGACCAGTCTACTAACAATCGCAAGATATTCTTCAGTATAAGGTATAAACGTGTGTGTGTGTGTGTGTGTTTTCAGCCTGCTAAGGAAGTGGATCCTGGGCCACGGGAGTCTGTGCTTCAGTTTGAGGATAAAGACCTGCTTCCTCTGAGGGATGTCGCATTGTTTGCCAGCAGCAACCTTTCACATGAGTTTGGCTTTACTGTAGGCCCGGTGTGTTTCAGCTAGATTGGAAGAGGGAGAGAAATTGCATTAACGGGTATAACATCACACACACACATGGCAGCAGATAAGGAAAGAGGTAAATGGTACAACATGAGGATGAAGGGAAGACCTATGGGTTGTACCTCATGCTCCTTTACGATCCTCATGACACATCAGTGACTATTTAGGGAAGCCCATTTTTGCTGGTGCTCTTTAAGAACGTTATTGTTTACACACATTATCATTTTGTAAGTTATATCCTTTTTTTTCTGGACTGTGGATTTTTTTTCCTTCTTTGTAATTTTATTGCATTTCAGTAATGTGGGAAGTCAAATGCATGGCAGAGTGTTCATGTAACCACTATGTGGTTGCACAGTATTTAACTGAAGAACCAAATTATATATACACTCATTATCCATCAGGATTAACATCATTATAATCATTTTTTCAAGGAAAACAATGTGTTTCGAAGTGAACACAGCTTTGACCTGATCTAACTGCAGTCTAGACGACAAACGGAACCATATGAAATTATTTCCTCCTTTATACTCTAGTGATTAGCATTATGTATGATGGTCTTATGGTGTTAGAGTTAACTGTGATTTTGTTTTTTGTTTTTTTTATTGATAAATTAAACAGATTTTCATTTCTCAGGTGCTAACATGTAATATGACAGAAAAATGGAACTGCTGTGCTATACTGGATGATATCGATGTTACAGTTACATAGCATAGCATAATGAATAAAACATGTCAAGGTGTGCAGCTCGAAAAAAAAAAATCAATGATTGGGATTAATTTCCTCTAACAGCATATATAATGATGTATTTGTATTCTTATTATATCACAGCATCCTGCCAGCGCTCTCACTCCACTTAGTCACTCATTCAACAAACCACTTACTCCTATTAGAGTCTCGCCGAGGCTAGAGCCTATCTCAGACAACACTAGGCGAGGATGCGGTACATCCTGAACAGACCATCGCAGGGCTAATTAATACATACATCCTTTCAAACTCACACCTACAGGCAGCCAGTTAGCTGGAGTACCTGGACGAAACCCATGAAAGCACAGGGAGGACATAGAAAATCCACACAGAAACTCCTGAGCGTTTCCTGGGACTTGAAGCCAGGACTTTCTTGCCAGACGTGCTAACCACTATGCCACCGTGCCACCCCCTGCAATGCTAGCAATTTCTAGTTATTAAAGAGTGACACTTTTTTTTTTTCTTTTTGATTTATAGTAACGTGAACATTGTAGACGCTTAAACGCACTTACAAATTGTCATGTTAAGAGATTACATTTTTCTGTCCTGAAGACTCTCCCGTGTTATAAAGCTTGAAGTTACAGCTTTACCTCTGACTGTTATAAAGTGTAAAGACAGGAGACTCATTCCAAAATGCTTAATAAAGGTCTCCTCATGACGTTACCCCCATCATCACCACCCATGTTTATTAAACAGATTTTCTTTTTAATATACTCATGAGCTCTTTGTATGAAAAGTCACTACAGACACTAAGAAACATCTTAAATCAAGCAGATTAATATAGATCTATAGCCAATTTTACAATTCACACCACATGACCAATCAGATTTGAGGATTCAACAGTGCTGTGGTATAATTAACAGCTATTGCTGTTATATGCTATAAGGCGAGATGGATTCCCTGAATAGTATCCGAGATGGAACATCTTTATAGCATACTCATTCAGATTTTAGTATATACTACAAGGAAATATAAGTAAACCACCCTCCATAAAGGGAGTATATACTGCACAGAAACACAAACTAAAACAAGATTTTTATAATTACTTTGGAGTGTCTGCCATTTTGATTCAAGCATTATCCACGTGGAATAATGATTTTTCATTCCAAGATAGCAGACCAATCAGATCACACCATTCACGTGTAGTATATACTAATAACAAAGTAACATATATTCTATTGTACTATAACACACATACTAGAATGAATGAGTTTGGTGTTTTTGGGCTTTCATGCAAAATCTCTCTTTGCTGAAAACAACTGAAATTCTGGGACTTTGTTTATTTTTTAATTTCTTTTACAATTTTAGAAGACACACATCCTGGTTCGGCAATGTAAGGTTTTCTTTCAACAGTAATGACATGTAGACCTCAGGGAGTACATGGCATGACATGTTTCTAAAAAATATGGTTGGGTGTTTTTAAAAACTTTAGTACATCCATGTTTCTATATGTGAGAGATTATTTTTAGTGATTGGAGTACTCCTTATAATCAGCAGTAAACACCATCACACTCATCAACAAAAAGTTATCATACATACGACTGTGTACTGTTATCATTTTAACTTATTTTTCTAAATTGTCAGAGATAGATAATGAATTGTTTCTTTGTAATACAGTACGTTGAGACATTTTAAGTCATTTGCTGGTCATCTGCTCTCAATATATAATTCAAGTAGAAGAAATGACATGTATTCCTTTGTAATTGTGTGTTAATTTTGTATGTTTTGTATAATTGAAATTGACACTGATGTTTATAAAAAAAAATGCTGTCAGCAAATGTGTATCATTCTGTTTGTGCTGAATGTTCTGGGAGAATCATGAAGAAGATCATGAGCAAGTGACCTTTGGACAGTGATCATAAATGTTTACTTCGTAATTGTAAAATTGGTGAAAATCAACAACAGTACAATCAAAAATCAGTTTTGTAAGTTCTACGTAAGAGCAGCTGACAAACTCATAAAGACAAATACAGATTAGTTTTGTACCAGAGTATTGTAACAAATACAGATTAGTTTTGTACCATAGTATTGTAACAAATACAGATTAGTTTGCATTTTGATTCATTACCTTTTGTGTGAGCAACGTGGAAGGTACTGTGACACACTGATTTTCATTCCACACGAAATTGTAAGTCTGTCTGCAGTCCACGAGTACATGCTTGAACCAAGTTATTACGCTGGGATTAACGCTGGGATGTAATTAAATAATTAGAAATTCAACATCATCTTCAAGTTAGACAGCATGCGTGTGTCCGAAAAATCAAATATTTTCCACTAATGACAGTAAATAGTGTTATGACAGTAGTAATGTTAGTAAGAATATCAGCGTAAACACATCATTCACGTGACATAACGTAACCTAACTTTAGGCCCTATTATACAACATTAAGGATCTGACATATATACCAGATGGTGCCACACGAAAGGTCAGTGAACGCGTGTGTTGGCTCCACCAATCTTATTAAACTAAAAATGCACTCAGAGAGTGAGAACCTCCACCAAGGAAGTGGACTCTTGTCTTTATATGAGTTATAGTGGCAGATGATGTAGAATTATGATGCCCCCTTGTGGCTTTTTTTGGGCTTTGTATTTTTTTTCTCCTAGCGCATTCTGTTGATTTCAGCAATGTTAAAAAATCCTTCGAAACTGTCCTGAATCCAGATCCAGATCACTTTCAAAATGTTATCAGTTTTTCATTGGCCCTAGACCCACATTTGGTTGAAATGTTATGGAAATCCGTTCATTAGTTTTTCAAATTATTGTGGTCAAAGACACACACACACACACACACACATAACCAATCACATAACCTCCTCCATTGGTAGATGTAATAACCATTTATGTATCTAATAGATTTTATTGAATTGTTGAGTTAACCAGCCATGACAGGAAGGTTCTGCCTAGCTAGATTTTCCATGATCAAGTGAATGCTATTACTGTGAAATGGAAGCCTGTAGGAGCAACAACTCAACACTGAAGCAATCCATGCAAACCCACAGAACAGGCTATTGAATATTAGAGTATTCAGTGTAAAAATAAAAATCACCTGTCGTCTGTAGCATCACTGACTCAAGAGCTCAAACTGCTTCTGAAAGCACCAACAACATGACATGTGTGCATCATGTGCTTCTTGAAAATGGGTTTGAATGGCCAAGAAGCTGTAAACAAGCCTTATATCACAATGCACAGCACAGAGTGTCAGCTCAAGTGGTGAAAAAAAAAAAAAGCTGACACTAGACTCTGGTCCAAAGGAATGTCTGGAGTGATGAATCAAACTCCAACAGCATTCGGAAGCTACCGGGAGATTTCTATCAACAGGGGTGGATAGTACCAGCAAGTAAATACTACTCGGGTGAGTGTCTCTGTCGAGTGAGTGAAGGCGCGGTACACAATGAACAACTCGTCAGTCCATTGCAGGGCTAACACACACACACACACACAAAACCTCCGATTAGCCTAATGTGCATCTTGGGACTATGGGATGAAAGCAGAGTACCTGGCGGAGTATATGCCTCACTCATCTCACTGTGAGGTCGATGTGCTTACCATACACCACCATTGTAGGTAAAGGTATCATAAAGTGACTAGGGGTTTAACACTTGCTGGATGGGATGCTAGACCATCCCCAGTTACCTTTCCAATATACACTGGTCCCCATTTAAACTGCTGGGTGGACAGAGGCACACTTGCGGTTTTCAACCTTTCCCAGGGGTCTTATCCCTAACCTCTCGATCATGAGCCCAGCTCCCTAACCACACCGCCACATGACTGTGCATAGTGAACTCTGAGCTTGGTGTGGAGGATCTCAACATCCACATCCACATCCAGAGCCCTGACATCAATCCCATGGGGGTAGAACTGGAACCTAGGCCTCCTCGCCCAGCATCAGTGCCCAGCATGTCAGCACATGGAATAGAAAGACTTTCCAGAGGAGTAGATACCGTTACTAGATGTATAAGAGAGGAAGACTAGGGCTGGGATACTCTGCAGTCAGATGTCCATTCTAACGGTGGGTCTTTTAGGGGCGGGCTCACAGACGACGTCACGCCGGCGCTGTCACGTGACACAAGCAGGCTGCTGTTGAGTAAACATTGTCCTGTCAGACATCTCAGTTGAATAAATGTAGACAGGGAAGAAAATGTGAACTCGGTTTTACTCGGAATTTTATTATTATTATTATTTTTATTATAGTAAAGGCGGTATGTCAGAGTTATGATGCTAGTTAGCCTGCTATGCTAGGCGGTGATGCTAATGGGTTAGCTGCATGGCTAGCAGCAGGGAACAGAGGAGTGAAAGCTAACAACACTGCCTGTGGTTCGGATCACTGGATCTCTGGATGTAAACAGATTTAAGGTAACATTTAGACTCTACATGTTCTCGGAACAGTGAGGATGGAGGTGGATGTTGTCTGTATGCCTTACATTGTCTGAGCAAGCCACAAACCAGCAAACACACACACACACACACACACACCAATCTAAATTCTCAGGGTTTTCTCTGACACAAACCCATCACCTTCTGTTTCATACCATAATCACCCAGCACCTGCCTGTTATATTCCACTTATCCCACATCTCTCCATCCTGATAGGTCAGAAGGTGCTCACTAATTTTCTATAATAGGTTTCAGCACCACTATTAAAACACTATTATGTCTTCTGTAGTGACAGCAAACACTGGGGCTGTCTGGGTGCCATCCATCCATCCATCCATCCATCTATCTATCTATCTATCTATCTATCTATCTATCTAGTTATCTATCTATCTATCTATCTATCTATCTATCTACTAAACAGAAAAACTTTTCATCATTTACAGGCTGAAGCTTTTACTAATTTGTTTCATATTTAAGGAAGGAGTCTCCAGTGTTAGTACTTTCTGGATGATGATGATTATTATTACTATTGTTGTTGTTGTTAACAATGTCAAAGGGTTCAAATTCAAATTTTATTCAAATTATACACAGTACAATATGTAGTGAAATGCTTAGTACGACTGTCCAAAATGTAAAGAATAAACTATCAAAGTAACAAGAAGAAAATAACAATAACTAAAACTTTTTAAAGGATTTTAAAGGTCAGTATAAATATAAAAATGCAAAAAGTAAATAGAAAATAAAGAAAATATATAAATATAAAATAAAATATAGGATACAAAATATATATATATATATATATATATATATATATATCTATCTAAAATGAAATATAAGTGAAATATATGCAAATGTACAGGCAATATAATGAAATATAATGTTATGCAGTGTCGATTTTTCAAGTAATTGTCTGTAAAGTGTAAGGTGTCTATGTGCAAAGTGACAAGTGTCTGTAAAGTGACAAGTGTCTGTGTGCAGCATCAGCTGAGGTGGATGTTTATGTGTGGGGGGAGAGTCTACAGTGTCCAGGTACCAGTGTTCTGGTTCAGGGCCCGAACGGCCTGCGGGAAGAAGCTCCTCCTCATTCGCTCAGTGTTTGCTTTCACTTGGTTCCCAGGTCAGACTGGATATATAATCCCTCCAGCGAGTTCTGGGTCTACCCCGGGGCCTTTTCCGAGTTGGACATGCCTGGAACACCTCTAAAGAGACTCAACCGGGAGACATTCTAATCAGATGCCCGAACCACCTCAGCTGACTCAATGTGGTGGAGCAACGCCCCTTATTATTATTATTATTATTATTATTATTAGCATTATTGTTATTAGCTTTAGCAGTTAACATAGCTACTAATGTTATATGCAGTGATATCCTAGTAGTAGATTAGCCAGTCAGAATGAATGATCGCTCATATCCAGTGAGTATGGAGAGAATAAATATATATAAAATAACAATGAAATATGTTGATGTATCTTTCTGAGGTGAAGTCAGTTTAGACTTTGATATGATTTCACTCTTATTATATTAAACGGGTAGTCTTCAAATAATACCATATTGTGATGTGATACCATTAATTTTCGACTTATTCAAAGCTCCTGAGTGATTGTCACCTGCTGAATGTGTTCCTTTATTGGCTGGCTGCACAAATTAGTGATGAGTTTTGTGTAAGTTAGAAGCACGTGATGGCAAATTAGGGAGTGACTTATGGATATGATGTAAATATGACACTAGTGGAAGTTTATTCATTCATTAATCCTATTGGGGTTGCAGGGAGGATGGAGCCAATCTCAGTTGACTCTGGGCGAAGACAGGGTACACCCTGGACGGCTCGCCAACACACACAACCCTTCACACTCACACTCACACCAAGGGGCAATTTGGAACAGCCAGTTAACCTAACGTGCATGTCTTTGGACTGTGGGAAGAAACCTTATTACCTGGAGGAAACCCACACAAACAAGAGGAGAATATGCACATAGAACTCCGCACAGAAACACCCCGGCCAAGAGCAGGACTCGAACCCAGGACCTTCTTGCTGTGAGGCGGACGTGCTACCCACTACGCCACCGTGGCACCCCAAGCTCCTTCATCCATTTCAGTCAAATTATCATTGATGCCGTTTTCTTTGGACCTTGTTTCCTTTGCACTCATTTCTCATGAATGTATATTGTGACAAATGCCGTGCTCCTTGGATACATGATATCTATTTACTGAAAGTACTCCGTTTATTCATGCCAGTGTATCAGAGCTGGTAATAAATCAAATCAAAAGATTTGTTTTCACTCCACACCTCAGTTTTTATTAACTGCAACATCTCACATTGCAATAGAAACAATAGGTAATCTTCTCGCATTATTAGAAGCTCGACAGCTCAGTAAAACGAGCTAAATCTCAGTATGTTTATTGGTTCTCCTAATTTCCTTCCAGTTCGTATTATCTGTCTCCTTGTTTTTCTTCTTCTAGCTCGGTGCCTGTGGTTGCTGAGGAGGAGAAATGTATTCAGCACAGAGGAAGGACTTTGTCTCTCTGACTTTGGAAGAGCGCAGCTATAATAATGGAAAGCACCGAAAGCAGTCCTGCTTGAGGGTCAGTATGAAAACAATCTGCCTTTGTGTCGGCACTCGATCATCCATTCAGCGGTTTGGGGTTAATGCTGATTGCTTATAAGTTTCCAGCCTCTAAATATGTTTCATCATCATATTGAAACATAATCACACTAGAGGTGTGATAGAAAAGTGATGCGAATTGTTGTTTTTTGTCATTTATTTATTCATTTTTATTTTTTGTGTCAAGAAGTCTTGCGACTCCACCTGCAAGCGAATGTTTTGTGGCTTAAATACAAATATCGCGTGAAATTTGCACGACTGATTTGCGAGTTATTTGTGATTGGTTTGCGTATGTTTGGCAAAAAAAAACCATGAATCTCCGGTTGTGTAAATCAGTCGTGTTTTGTTCTCAAACCATCCGCCTTTTATTAGCGCAAACAAAATGCAAATAAGATACGAATGATGGCAAAACACTTTCCGTGTGGATATCTCCAACTTGTCGCTTTTGTCCTTGCGACAACTTTGCAACCTTCTCGCAACATGTACGGACTGTTTGTGAAGAGTTTGAGACTATTCCGCGTCAGAGCCTCGTATTGCAACATTCGCGTAAATTTCAAACATGTTTGAAATTTTTTGCGATGACGTCACGCACCAGGCGACCAAAATGCCGTGAATTACCATTCGTGTCAGTCGCTTTTCTATCGCACCGCTAGTGTGATCTCCCCCTTAACTGTTTACCATAATAAAAAGATCAGCTGACTGACAGCTGGTTGTAGTATTTATACAGTTCTTTTTAGTTCTTGGTTGTGATTGTTGAAAAGCTGCTATTTAAGGGGAATTTCATCAGCTGCTACTTATCCATATATAAAAAGTCTTGTTTATGGACTTAACAGTGTCTCTTTAACATTCTTGAGTTCATCCATACATCCCTCCATTTTCTGAACTAGGGGTGTGTGGAGGCTGGAAGGAGGGGTACACCCTGAACAGCTGGCCAAGCCATCGTAGGGCCAACACACACACACACAAAACTATTCACACTCACACCTAGGGGCAATTTGGAACAGCTAATTAGCCTAACGTGCATGTGTTTGGACTGTGTGAGGAAACTGGAGTACCCAGAGGAAACCCACGCAAGCATTGGGAGAACATGCAAACTCCCCACAGAAACGCCATCGCCAAGCCTGGGACTTTGAACCCAGGACCATCTTGGTGTGGGGCAGATATGCTAACTACTGTACCGCCCACATTCTTGAGTCGATTGTTTTTTTGTTTTTTTTTACCCTCCACTCAGTAACACAAAACCTGACCTACACACGAAACTCTTACACTCAGACAGTTGTAATTAGTTTACTCTTCCCTCAGTGGACATGTAAACATGTGAATCATTTACTATTTCATGTATATACTATTTATAATTATTTGCTAGGACTCGGAGCGGCACGGTGGCGCAGTGGTTAGCACATCCGCCTCACAGCAGGAAGGTCCTGGGTTCGATTCCCACCTCGGGCGTTTCTGTGTGGAGTTTGCATGTTCTCCCTGTGCTTGCGTGGGTTT
>JAQMYF010000026.1:22669675-22688219 GCA_030014195.1 Neosilurus mollespiculum | reverse complement strand
CTGCGATGGCCTGGCGAGCTGTCCAGGGTGTACCCCGCCCTCGCCTAGAGTCGGCTGAGATGGGTGCCAGCCTCCCCGCGACCCTAATTAGAAATAAGCGGTTCAGAAAATGAATGAATGAATGAATGCTAGGACTCGATGGTACAGCTTGGATAGTTATCGAATTTCATATCGGTTTCCCAGACAGCTCCCTATTATGTTGGGGAATGAGTGGGTGAGGAATCTTTGTTGATTAGTATATTTGTCTGTGTGAATGACCCATTCTAGTTTTCTTCATGCTCTCCATTTTCTGCTAATTGTGTTTATTTTTCTGTCTAGACGCCTGATTGCCTAATATGTATGTAGTCCCATATCTTATACGTTCTGCGCCAGTTCATTAGATATTAGTTTAATATTGTAGCTTTGTTCAGGATGGCACATTCAGCGTTTATAGCAGAATTAGCTTCGATCAGTATGATGGGATGTAATAGAGGAAAATTATGCGCTCTGTAGTAATCATCTTCAAAATTATTGGCACCCTTGAACAGAATGGGTTTTTAAAAATCCTAAAATTGGCTTACATTGAAATATGTGAGCAGTCATATTATTCCAAGGGGAAAAATGTTGTGTAGAGAATGGACTCTGAGATATCTCTTCAGTACAGGATATGTCCGGATTCTTAAGGGTTCTAGTTCCTCTTTCTTCAGCATTTGTTTACAGGTTTTCAGAGATGTCAGTGGATTTGAATGGCCAAGTTAAAAGCTTGACTCTGTGATTATTGGGACAACTTTCTTTAAGTCTTCGCTTATTATCTTTCTGGATTATATACCTTTATGTTTAACCAACCTTTATTTTAATGCCAAGTCTACCTTCAGCATTCGCTGCTAGAAAGCTCTGTTTGTGTTTCATCTGACCATGAAATTGGTTCTGGTAGTGTCTGCTGAACTCCAGCTTCTTAAAGTGAAATGATAGGCAAGCCTTTTAAACTCTCCTGTTATGCATATGTATAAACAAATATTTTCATCATTAGGTGGTTTTTACTTACATTTTCAAAGTTTCAATCTGCTAAAATCCATTTGATAGTTTATATTAGCTACTTTGAAAAAGCCGCAATTTGTAGTCTGTTTCATTCTCGTAAATGGGCAGAATTGCAATGATAAGACGTCAATGCAAGATAAGGCAAGATAATGTAAGGCAAGATAATGGGAAAAATTACAGTATACAGATATTAAACTAACAAGTCAGATATAAACAAGTGAACTTTTGAATAAAATAAAACTAGGCACATCTACATATTACACACGCTTCCGTTTACATACATCAGACAAGTGTCCGCTTTGTTTATAGGAATGAATAGTATGTCCCGTCGTTCATTCCTATGCAAACTATTTAATGCAAATTTTCCACATGAATCACATGCAACTTGTGGTACGGTATTGCCTTGCTGTGTGCGGATTTATTGCTTGTATGTTTTTCTTTATGAAGAAGCTTGTAATAACAATAGTGTGTTTTATGTGACAAGACTTATATATTATGTATGCAAGCTTTTATTAAATTAAACTTTTATACCACTATTACCGGTCTCCTGGCACACTTTCCAAATATATTTGTTGGCATAGAAGGGTGTTTATTTGTATATTTTAGGATTTGTTGACCCCAAAATGTTACCATCTTCTTCAAACTTCCCATTTTCAGCTCTGTAACCACCGTCTTAACTGTGCATGCAGACCACAATACATTTCTGACCTTTTCTACACAGGTTCTTTAAAACTTCAACTTCAAAACAGAACAGTGGTTATTGGTGGGGTCAGTTTTAAGGTCAACACAGTTTTATCCCATTATATTTGTATATTCTTTGGTCTTTTCGATGTTGATGATCCAAATTTAGCTTTTTTGTCCCAGTGAAACAGGAAGTCATGTACTGCCACTAAAGAGTTCCTAAACCCTCGGGTGGGCGTGTAAAACGAAAATATACAAAAATATTTCAGTTCCATTCGGTGTGTTCCTATTACAATATATTTGTGTGGTTGTATTTGTATGTATAGTAATAACTACGATACCTATCATGTGTTAATATTTGTTATTACAGAAGAAATTAAGATACATTTATCATAACCCTCCTTTCTGGACGTGCTAATAATTTCTGGTCTCTGATCATCTTTTCAGAAATGGAAGCAGTTTTCCCGGCTGCAACGCAGTCTGATACTGTCTCTGTTCTGCATTCTGTTCATCGGAGGGATCTTTTCTTACCCCAGCCTCTCCGAACAATGGACAGGTGAGTGTTAAAGAAAATATTCATCATCTTTGGCTTCACACAAGTAGCCTAGCAGTGAGAAGAACGTAAGAACACACATGGAACCTGATTAGACATTGCATTTATGCTGCTTAGTTGCCTGGTGCGAGTGAGAAGGGAAACAGAAACCTTTTTGGCTAACTTTAGCTCCTAAGTGAAGTGACTAATGATGAGTAATGAATGCAAGAGCAATGTGGAATCATTATAATATAGTGGAGCACAACCAAGCTAAAAAAAAATTATCTTTGATCTTTGTCAGGAAGCGAGATGACAGAAGCTGATTTTATTCTTCAGAACATTCACAGACCCAAAATAGCACAAAAGAATAAATGATAGAATCAGACCTGCCAGTCTTTTGAGTTTTCCTCTGAATAGGAGCATTGCCTTTTTACACTGTAGTACGCAGGTTTGAATGATCACTCGAAGGTTTGCAGAAAGTCCCCGCTCTCCTTTTCTGAGGGGGGGAAAAAAAAAACCCTCTGCAAACAAGCTGTTTATTAGCATGTGAATCTGGAATGGTTTCAAGGTTTTGTTTTGATCTTACTGATATTATCTGACACCCCTGGAGGCCTTTCCCTCCCCATCTCACATTAATAATTTTGTTTGGTATTCTCACCTTCACTCTGTTGCGCACGGGGGAGGCAAACTACACCTTCTGTGCGACAGCAGTTTGTTTTCCTTTAACACATCGAGGCAAACAGATCCAAATCAGACAACAGAGTTCAAGGTCAGGGACAGGATAATGGTCAGGCAAGCTGCGAGCAATAATCAGTAACATGATTCAAAATTCAAGTCTTGTTTGTTCAACATGCCACAGTGCCGTGTCTCTCATTGTATGAATAAAAAGACATGACAAACACTGGTGATAAGCGATTAGTCAGATGGGATCATGGTTGTCAGTGTTTTTTAGATGGGTCTTGGTTGTCAGGGATTAGTCAGATGGGATCATGGATATCAGTGATTGGTCGGATTGGATCACTGTTATCAGTGATTAATCAGATGGGGTCATACTCATTACCGATTGGTCAATGGGGTCTTGGTTTCCAGTGATTGGTCAGATGGGATCACTGTTATCAGTGATTGGTCGATAGAGTCATAGTTGTCAGTGATTGGTCACATGGGATCAGGGTTATCAGTGATTGGTAGGATAGTATCATGGTATCCAGTGATTGGTCAATGGGGTCATAGTTGTCAGTGATTGGTCAGATGGGATCATGGTTATCAGTGATTCATTGGGTGGGGTCATGGTTATCAGTGATTGGTCTGATGAAGTTATGGTTATCAGTGATTGGTCAGATAGGTTCATGGTCATCAGTGATTGATTGGATGGGATCATAGTTATCAGTGATTGGTCAGATGAGATCATGGTCATCAATGATTGGTCAGATTGGTTTATGGTTATCATTGATTGGCCAGATGGGTTCACAGATATCAGTAATTTGTCATTTGTATAATATATTGTCATTTGTATAATAATCACCAATTGGTAGGATAGGTGTAATGGCTATGAGTATTTGGTCAGATAGGATCTTGGTTTTCATTGATTGGTCAGATAGGATCTTGGTTTTCATTGATTGGTCAGATAGGATCATGGCTTTCATTGATTGGTCAGATAGGATCATGGCTTTCATTGATTGGTCGGATAGGATCTTGGTTTTCATTGATTGGTCAAATAGGATCATGGCTTTCATTGATTGGTTGGATGTGGTCATGGCTATCAGTGATTGGTTGGATGGTATCATGGTAATCAGTGATGGATGTTGGATGGGTTGACGTCAGGCTTCTAAAGAATCAACAGGCTCGCCAATGAGAGTTTGTATGACATGTGTCGTAATGTGTATGTGTGCAGTGTCCCAGTATAGTCTCTGTCCTAGTGTGTGATGGGTGTGCATGATTAGTTGGAGGGTGAGCTGGAGAGAGTTGTGGTGAGCTCAGAGAATTAGAGTTTATATTGGCTATAACTGTACACTGAGTGTGCCCATCGGAAATAGATTCAGTGGTGGACTCCAGTGTGGATGTAACATAGCTTTTAGCCAGGATTAACAGGATGCAATATTCTTGTGAATGTTGGACCACATGATTGGCCATTTATCAGTGAGCGGCTCATGCTTTGTCCGTTCTCCTGGATGTTTGTTAGCCTGTGCCGTGCGAGTCTGCTTTATGAGTGATCCCAGGAATTGTTAAAACTGAAAGATTTGTCCAGGGAGGTATACAGCAGCGATGGGCTACAGGAGCATTTTCTTGACAAAGTCCCAAGGGATAGCATTTATAGTTTCAGGATGAATTCTGGACCTGATCGGGGGTTCTTAGATGGAGACATGCTTTACAGAGTCCGCCTTGGTATTTTTGGACCCCGTGCAATAGGACAGGGTGATATGGACCCTGTTGAAAAATGTCAGGCGTGCAGGGTTCGGGCATTTGTCCGCTCAGAGGTATTAAAGATTTTTGGGGTTAGTGAAAACAGTAAATAAGTGTGTAGTGCCCTCTAGTTAATGTGTCCACCCCTCCAGCATATGCTTGACAGCCAGTATCGCTCCTTTACTAATGTGATAGTTTTGTTCTGCAGAGGAGAGCTATTTGGAGAGGAAAGCCACAGGACATAATTTGGGCTCCTTGCCAAATCGCTGTGACAGAACGGCGTACTCCCTTGACTCCGAGGCATCTTCCTCCACTATAAATGACTGAAAGCATTGCTCTGACCATTCTGTACTTTTCTCCTCCGGCCGTGAGATTTGTGGGTTGTCAAGCTGCATCCAGGGTAAACGCAGGATGCGAGGGTGTTTTGGGGTGACTGTTACTAAGGCTAACCACAGACGGGAATTTGATCGAGCTCAGTGTTCAGTGTAATGATTTTTGATCTATCGGATGCTGGAGCCTATCTCAGCCAACTCTTGGTGAAGGCTGGGTACACTCTGAGCTTGTCTATTGCAAAGCCAACACACACAACCATTCACACTCACACCTAGGGGCAATTTGGAACAGCCAATTAGCCTACTGTGCATGTCTTTGGAATATGGGAGGAAACTGAAGTAACTGGAGGAAACTCGCGCAAGCATGGGGAGAACATGCAAACTCCACACAGAAACACCCTCGCCGAGCCTGGAACTTGAACCCAGTTCTTCCTTGCTGTAAAGTGGATGTGCTAACCACTATGTAACCATGCCACCCAGGACCATTCATGTGTTCAACAATTCTTTTACAAGTAACAAAAATGGTTTATAAAAGAATATTATGATTTTGTGAGAATGCCGGCAAAGATATTTTTGGACATTGATGACGTTACCAGTGTTTATACTGTATATATGTTATGTTACTCTTATAGATCTCTTATAGAGCTGAGTCACCGGTTGCTTTTCTGTTTACACCGACGCTTGGTAATTAGTTTGAATTAATTGCTCTTTCTCTTGCCATCACTTCAGATCTGTCTGATGGATCACTCCGGGATGTTGGGGATAACTTGCAGAAGCTGGCTTTCCATCCCATCTCCCCGGATCAGATCGTAAAACCCGTACCTGAGGTCAAACACAACGAACCAGCTGAGCCACAACGACCGAACACATTTGTCCTTCCCAGGCCTCCTGCTCTGGTCAGTATTCCGTGCTTGGTTAGAAGTAGTATCTGAAGTTCACATGGCAATCAAAGTTTATAGGAAGATGAGTGTGGTTTTTTTTGTTGTGATTTTGGCACAAATCTTGTGTGTGGGTGGGGTTTTTTAAAGGTGTGTCCTCAATGGCTAATACTTTTTCGAGTGACAGCTCAGTTCCCTGGAAGTTGTTCATTGAGTGCTGCTAGCATCAGCAAAGGTTCTGCTCACGTTTGTCTTTGCAGTTAAGTTACCAGACTCTCGTTTCACTCTCTGCTTCGCGATTCGGGCACAAAATCTTTAATAATAGCAGGTTCTTTGGAGAGGTTGTCCTTATTGGCTAATGAATTTTTGAGTGACAGCTTAATTTCCCTTTATTGTTCAGCGAGTATCATTCTTGTTTTATAGGTTGGCTTTATATGGATGTTATATGTAAGAAATAAACACACAATCATAACGTAGTAATAACAGCACATAAGGACATGAATACATTGATTGCAGGTTCTCAGGTAAAGTTTTACTTTTAGCTTATTAAAGAAAAAGAAAACTAAATACTTAAATGTTGCAATTTAAAAAGTTTTATTCAAAACCTTTCACACAAATCTGTTTCCGTGGATAACCATCTCAAGGATGTTCAGAGTAACTTGCTATCATATCTGTTCATCTGCTTATCTTATTACAAGGACAGCTTCTCTGGCTCCATGTGGAGAATGAAAATGATGAAGTAGGTCACATGACCACCTTGCTGGTGTGCTTTAACTCCTGCAGAAGAAACCTCCAAGCAAGCGTGGTCCTCCAGGCTTACAGAAACGAGGAAATGTGTCAGAATGGCAGGTGAAGGACAGAGAAGAATTAGCCATCAGGAGAGAAGACGAACAGGAGGAAGAAGCGCAGACGGTCATTAGGTATTATCCCAGTTCATTAGAAACGCAGTACATTATAGACTGTATACATTATCTGCTGCCGCGCGGTGAATAGAAAAAGCCCAAGTAACTACAACCTATGACACATTGTACTTGGGTTTTAGATCTAATGCAAGAACATAGTGTAATTATGCGGAATTAATAGAGTATAGTTCTGTATTAGTCCTATTAGCATTGTGCTTATTTAAATAGCACTGCTTATGGTGCCATTTGTGCTCCCTGTATTCAGAACATAGTTCTCAGTCAGAATAATTTTGCATTCACCTCCGTCACTTCACAGAGGCTTAGAATGCATTAAAGGCCATTAAGCTAATGAATAATGTGACAGCCGTAAAGAAGCAGTACTAAGTAAAGTTATAAATTCTTTTTCATAGATTCGGATTAGATTAATCTGTACAACTCTTAAGAACAGGCCAAGAGAAGCCTTAATACAGACACATAACGCTTAGAAATGCTTTAAATGCTTGATTTATTTTATTTATTTACTTCCTTTTGATTCCCCTAAATGTTTATCGGCTTGGTTCATTATTCGCTTTTTTCCTGCACAGCTGGCGAGGGGCCATGATCGAAGCCGTGCAGGATGCTGAGCCACAGGAGGCAGCAGGAGCCGCAGAGGTTGAAGAAGCCGTCCCTTTACAAATGGGTAGGAAAAATCCACCTTCTACCTGGATCGACAACTCTATAGTGATCACTACAGTTACCTAAAAATAAAATTATTATTGCAAAAAAAGGGGTTTTTCTTTATATCGTATTTCTCAAGCCTATATTTAAAAAAAAAAACTAAAAAGAAACTAACTTTAAAGAAAAACTGCTTGTAACAGAGAAAGCTAGCTCGAGATACCAAAGACTCCGAGACACATAGAGAGTTCTTAAACCGGGCACTTTTCAGTTGCCTTTTGTTTGTCACTGAGGCTTTTTTAATGCACCAAACCACACACTCTCTTACTGCTTACCGGCCTCTTCCTTTAAGGGTGCGCTCACACAATACCGATCATTATCCCGATTATATTACGATGTTGTTCCGATGTTTTAGCCAATTTTGTTCTGATATGTACCAGTGTTCTCCAATTGTTTCCCGATGTGATTCCGATATTGTTAAAAAAAACAAACAAACAAAAAAAAACATTAAATTTTACCAGAAATGTGACTGGAATCTCCAGATGTTGCACCTATTTTTAATTTTTAATTTTATACCAATGTTACACCGATCACTACCGATGTGTATGGATGTTACTCTGGCTTTTTCCTGTTTCCCCCGATGTACTCCAAAAACAAAAAAACCCAACCAAAATTTCCAACATTTAGGCTAGAAAGCACGCTGTTTTGGACTGCGTCCATGTTTGAGTGCTTTGTACTCTCCTTTAAGAATAAAAACTTTGTTGTTATAGTATTTTGTTATATCTGGTTTTTTATTTGTGCCCAGCGCTTTATCAAATCATTAAATGACCTTAACCCCACCTGTTTTATATCCATACATAGTTTTGTTACATCAGATACCAGTATTGTACACCATTCATCTCAACTGCACTCAGGTTGAATCCTATTAATCCTGCAATATGTCAGGGTCAGGTCATGGGGAGGCTGGTGCCTATGTCAGCCAACGCTGGCCGAAGGTGGGGTACATCCTGAACATCTCGCCAGACTATCGCAGGCCAATACACACAACTATTCACCCCTACATTCACACCTAGTGTCGATTTGGAACAGCCAGTTAGCCTAATGTGCACGTCTTTGGACTGCAACCTTCTTGCTGCGAGGCAGAAATTCTTACCATTATGCCACCGTTCCACCCTATTGTACATTATTATTATATGTTAAATTATTTTCAAACAATTTAACTAGATGCCCTTTTTTAGTCCCAGTGAACCCAGTGGATCGGGTGGAGGCTGTCAAAGAAGCCTTCAGGCACGCATGGAAAGGCTATAAAGAGTTTGCTTGGGGTCATGATGAGCTGAAGCCTGTTTCAAAGACTTACAGGGAGTGGTTTGGTTTGGGTCTCACTCTCATCGATGCGCTTGACACCATGTGGATTCTCGGCTTGAAAGAAGGTGAGACTGCGGCAGCCTCGAGCCAGGCCCTAACCCAGCACATCTTTCTTACTTAATTGTTCTATCTTACTGTCTGTGTTTTCTTGCTATTTCTTTCAGAGTTTGAGGAAGCTAGGAGCTGGGTAGAGACCGAGTTATCGTTTTCCAAGAACGTCGATGTGAATCTGTTTGAGAGCACCATTCGTATTCTCGGAGGCCTTCTGAGCACGTATCATCTTACAGAAGACCCTCTGTTCCTGAACAAGGCTGTCAGTAGCTCTAACACACCTTGAGTGCTTTTTTTCTAACACTTCTCTAGAGCTCACAGTGAAAAGATAGTCAGCATTTGTATCGGAACAAAGCTTTTAAGGTCTTTTAGGCTAATTTGGCGCGAGTGCTTTGTTGGAAGGTCTGTGTGCTTACTCTGCTTAATCTTTCTCTACTCTTAGAAAGATATTGGTTCTAGATTAATGCCTGCTTTCAAGACACCTTCCAAGATACCCTTTTCTGATGTGAATATCGGTAAAGGCACTGCTCACCCACCACGCTGGACCACGGACAGCACCGTGGCCGAGGTCACCAGCATTCAACTGGAGTTTCGTGAGCTCAGCAGGCTCACTCAGGACCCACAGTATCAGGTACTGACTGCAATTCTGACTGATCAGAAGGTTCTGGTCATGTTACTATAACAGCAGCTATTGTTTCTTTTAAAAGTCATAATTTTGAAGATTATTAATTCATCTTAAAGTAAAAATTAATTTAGTGTTAGTTTTTTTTTTTTTTTTGTTTTTTATTGCATATTACTGTCACCTTTTGGAACTAGTGTGTTACTACCTCAGCTACATCTTCAAAGTGGTGTAGCAACCACCTCCCTGCAAATCAAGGAGGGGAAAATTAAACAAAAATTTAAGTAAAAATTCTGTTCTGTAAAGAAATTGTAGTATTCATTGTAGTTTTTATTTATCTATATTTTAAACCGTTGTATTTTATTTCCAGTGAGTCATTTGCTGAACCGCTTAATCCTACTAGGGTCGCAGGGAGGCTGGAGCCTATCTCAGCAAACACTGGGCGAAGGCAGGGTACGCCCTGAACAGCTTGCCAGACCATCTTAGGGCCAAGACACCCAATCATTCACACACATACTCACAATAAGAGTCACTTTGGAACAGCCTAATGTGCATGTCTTTTGGCTGTGGGAGGAAAATTAGTCTTAAATAAAATGATAAAATTATGGTCAATATGTAGTATATATTAACCATTTTTATTCCCCCCCCATGCAACTAACTCACAATGTGTAAGATCTTGCCAACAAAACAAATGTTGGTGTATATAATGTATATGTTGTATGTTTTTGGTCAGAATGCAGTGGATGAGGTGATGAAGCTAGTCCACAGGCTGGATGGGAAGCGCGATGGTCTAGTGCCCATGTTCATCAACACGAACAGTGGCAAGTTTACCCACCGCGGAGTGTTTACTCTGGGAGCCCGCGCAGACAGCTACTACGAATACCTGCTCAAACAATGGCTGCAGGGAGGGAAAAAGGACATCACGTGAGTGGTGTTTTGGGATTTTTTTTTTTTTTTTTGTGGTGTAGTGCAGATTTAATTACTACAGTTTGCTGAAAGACTACCTTCAGTCCAAAGGAAGGATAAGTCACTTTGAGTTTATGGTATTATTATAACGAGAATCATACAGAGTATATGAAGTTATTAGTAATGAATCAGTTATTCTGTAGGTTAAAAAAAAAAGCTTTTTATTTTACTACCCACAATTGCATTTTTATCACCACCACATTTAAGAGAGGCAGAGGGTGTGATAGTGTGACTGGGGAACTGCTGAGTCCACATTTCCTTGCCTTTTTAGCTTACATGGATAACCTGGAACAGTCAGGATTTTTTTCTTTATTGCTTTTTCCCCTTCTTATCGGACCCCACACTGCTGTGCTTTGTGGAATGGTGAATGTCTGTCTGGTTAGCTGTCTGTCTGACTGTCTGGCTTACAGGCTCTGATAAGAGCACCTGGCCATTTGCGTGCCTCTCACCTCACTGCTCTCCACCTGATCATGATTGGCCTCCTGCCAGTGCATACATTACACTGAGTTGCTGCTGAAAGCTGCTCTACCTCCACACTTTGTGCTTTTGAAAAATATTCCAGTAAATAAATAGAGCAGCATTTAATAACGGTGGCACTGAAAGAAGTCATGCTTTGAAATTAAAGAAGCACTCCAGCTAATTTCAGCCTGTTCGCAACTTCTGTAGTACGATGTTTGATGTACTGCACATTTCCTTGCAGAAGAAAAAATATTTGGTTGAAACTGACTTAAGGACGAGTATGCTCTAGCAGATGTGATCCACGTACTGTCCGTGCCACAGTGCTCATGACGCAGGTTTCATGCTGGCTGCAGATGTGTGAAACTGAGCATGCAATGTGTGATGCAGAACATTTTTCTTCCTCTTGTCTCATTCTTCTGCTTCAAACATCATCATTAAACATTAAGAAGCTTGTCTTCTTCGGAGTCACAAACTGCCGTATGTGCCTTTTTGTGTTCTTGTTTTTATGTTATTATATCAATTGTCCACTTAGACCATGTTCTTTGACAGTAAAGCTGTAATGAAATGCACATGAAAATGACTGTGTGCGTCTGTGTTGCGCAAAGCCACATCCACTAAACTATACCCAGGTCCTTAATCCTAACATTTTAAATCCGACCTTGAGCCCAATTCTGACTCGAGCAACTTGCTTTTGAGTCAGGCCATATTTGTTGTGAATCGAGCATAAGACCAACACACACAACCATGTTGTTTATTTGATATTTTGAAATGAGTCTCCAGTGTTAGTGTTTTGTTAAATTCGTCTATGAAGCAAACATTGTTGGTTGTATAAGAATCTACACCACTTTAATAGCGGAGCTCACGCCATTGATGAGGAAAAAGCGTCTAACCGTCGAGGTTGCTTTTGGAACGTCAAGAAAAACCTGTAGAGTACGTCACTCCATCCGTCCGTCCCTCCGTCATGTGCACACATGGGAACCCCCGTATGCTTGGTCTGGAGAGTGTTGTGCGCGTAGGTGATGTCAGACATAGCAGCACGTCTAATGTAAGTACGTATACCTCATACAAGTTTGAAACATAGGAAGGAAAAATATTTTTAAAAACAGGGACAAGGGTGCTTAACACAAAAATACAAACAGAATTAAATGTGAAGATTTTTAATGATTAAATCATCTCTCTCTATTCAGCAGATTTTATATCTCGAAAGAGGAATAAAAATGTAAGAATTATATAGTAATATAGAGAACAAAAGGCATATATTAGTCGGGTCATGTGATGTGATGTTGTTAATGACAAGAAATAAATGAAGAACTAATTATATTCTTGTGTTATCTTGTGTCTTGTTCTCTAAAGCTACGATTTCTAAATGCCGAGACCAAGATTTCGTGTTTGGTTACCTCGTTTTTATTCCCTTCTATAAGCAAGCTATTAAAATGATGTTTGAATTTCTTGATATATGTGGGATACGTGTATGGGGTTTGAGAGTTCCTACCAAAAACTTGCTAATAAAGAACATCAAATGGGGACCCCGCATTTAGGCCCTGCCTAAATCTACATATTATGTAATATATGGGTGTGTGTGTTTAGGTTATTGGAGGACTACCTTCAGGCTGTTGAAGGGGTGAAGAAAAATCTACTTAAACAGACCGCCAGTAAGCACACCTTTGTTGGAGAGCTGTCTCATGGACGTCTCAACCCCAAAATGGTGAGAGATTAACAGTAAATCTGGCATACCCAGACTTTTGTTTAGATAACACTTCGCATTTGGAGTTAATCTGTGAGCCAGGCGTGTTTAGGGCATCTGTGTGTTTAATCCACAGATTTGGATTTGGTACACTTAATGAGTTCTGTTGAATTGAATTGCTTGCGAGAAAGAACATTGACATTACTGATAGAGATTGCTGCATCCGTGACCTGCTGGAACCTCTTCTGTTTTTCTCTCCAGGATCATTTGGTGTGTTTTCTCCCAGGCACGTTGGCTCTGGGAGCACATAATGGCCTGCCAGCTGACCACATGGATCTGGCTGTGCAGCTGATGGAGACGTGTTATCAGATGTATGCACAGATGGAGACCGGACTGAGCCCTGAGATCGCCCACTTCAACCTGTATAGCCGCAACGGACGGGATATAGACGTCAAAGTAAATACCTGAGCCTGTTTTTTTCTTTAAAAAAAAAAAAAAAAAAACCACACTGAATTAAACACTTGTGTGTGATGGACGCTATAATTCATGGAAGGGGTTTTAAACAGATCTATTATGTAGTTAAGTATAATGTGATACAATTACACTGTGTGTCTCTGTGTAGCCAGCAGACAGACACAACCTGCTGAGACCTGAGACAGTGGAGAGTCTGTTCTACCTCTACAGATTCACCCAGGACAAGACATACAGAGACTGGGGCTGGCAAATCCTGGAGAGCTTTAATAAGTTCACCAGGGTGAGTTTGAAACCCCAAACCTCTGTCCTAATTCCGCAGCTTTATTCCATGTACTTTCTTTTTACTAAAATAATGACAGTGGTTTCAGAAAAATTACTTTTCTAGTGGTTCTGTTTGAGTAGCACTCTTTCCTGAGAGGGTTTGCAGACTGCCTGAGTGGATAGAATCAGTGGGAATCTTTTCAACTTTCTCTTTTTTCGTTTCATACAGTCTGTCTGAATATGGTCATGAAGACTTTCCTTACATAAGATGTTTTTTTTTTTTCCTGCAAGTACAAATTTGGAGATTTTATCGGAACTGCTTATATATGAACACTGAGCCCAACTTGAAATTCATGGAACATTTTAGTTTACATGTAAATTAAAAAAAATATATTGAACCGTTAAGTCATTAATCTGCATAACAGATATCACAGATTTTGTCCTGATTGTAATCAGATTTGTTAGCCTGCATATAAATGCACACTGTACATTGTTAGCAGTGTACCACAGGCAAGGAACATGATTTAGATGGTTGTCCCGTGTCCGTGCCTGCCCACCAAAGGAAACCCAATAAGGCTGCCGTGACACAAAGTTCATGCTGATTGGTTGTTATGTATCACTGACTTGTTTGAGGACTGGCAAGATTTATTATTAATACAGAAACTGAAATCCAAAATAAGAGGCTCATACACCACTGCCCAGACTTGCACGGAATAAACAACAATCTAACTCAGGTTGGCGGACAGACTTTCGTTGAGCAAAACAACACCGAACATGACAGGAAACACGGAAAATGAACTTGTTAAATGGATAATTAATCTAACAGGACTGGTGATACAAGTGAACGTGGAAATCAACTTGCGAAAGGAGGTGTTAATTTTTCCTGCTTTTGCCTCAGACCATAGTCGGGAAACACAGGGGAGACTTACTTATTTATTAATTTTCTCCTGGGCTGAAGTTGATCCAGCCCTTAAAAGCAGCCGCGCTACTCTTATAACACCAGCCTCGGATTCCTGTCAATAGAGATATCTCTTGGAAGATCCCCTTTTAGGCAGTGCCTATATCTATATATTAGGTTCTACTAATAACTTCTAAAGTAATTATTAAGACCGTCCTGGGATGCATATTGACATGTGCATAATTGAACATCCTTTCACTGCACGTAGTACTTTACTCGTTTTACCCAGATGGATTAATGCCGTGAGTTTTGCTTTGCTACTTTCACATCTGGCTTTGAACTTTTACACCTGCATTCCGGAAATTCACTTACACATCTGGAATTATATCCTATTTATATCTGCGTACTTCTTTGTTAAATGATCTGCCGACTCCAGCCCTGCTGCGATCATAGTCGGGTTAAATTCAACAAATGAATGAAAAAGAATCTAGGAAGGATTGACAGAACATTATTAGAGTTCTGAGGTAGTGTTAGAGGTCATAAAATGTTTTTTTTTTAATCACTTTTAACATACATACATGAATTTATACCTTATTTTAAGCTATGCTAGCTATCACTAAGACTTCAAAAGCTTTTTTGTTTGACCAGGTCCCCAGCGGAGGCTACACATCTATAGGGAACGTCCGTGACGCAGTCAATCCCAACCCCAACGACAAGATGGAGAGCTTCTTCCTCGGAGAGACCCTGAAGTATCTGTTCCTGCTGTTCTCCGACGACCCTGAGCTGATCAGTTTGGATAAGTACGTTTTCAACACCGAGGCTCATCCTCTCCCTATCTGGCCCTCTGCATCATGACCTGTGCTGGAGCTGTAGAGGCCGAGGCTTCCATGTAATCCTACAGAGCTCTTCTTCTGGGTCAGGGAGCAAGTAGAGCTTTAGGGCAAATTTCTTATTTGGAGTCAGTCAACAGTACTGTATTGGCCTTTAGCTGTACATACACTAACAAGCATTTTGGACAGTGATGGTTCGTCTGATCTGTGGTGCTGAAGCCAACACGGATCAGACTGGAAGGACGAAATGGTTAACCATGTAAATGTAACAGTTGTGAAATTATTTTATCCCCACCCACGCACTCAGTATTAGAGATAAAACTGGTATTAATAGGTTAAAGCTGCTGTCATTCATATTTTTGGGAATAATCTTACTTGCACAAGACGGCTTAGATTACATTCTATAAAAATGGAAGTTATTTTTGATGTGGGATGAAGTATTACTTTGCCCTTTTAATACCTTTTTGTGTACGGGCACAAGTGAGGTTTTACATTTCGTCTTGTTGATGTGACATGCTCTCACGCAGGGGATCCACAAACGCATTTCTGAGCATTACATTTATGAAATACAGGATGCATTTAGGACCGCACCGAATAGTGAGCCGTTTGTTTTTAAGAGTTATATTTTATGTGATGGCTCGAAGGCCCAGGAGGTTTTATTTGTTTCTGTTCACTTCGTCTGACAGATTTAGCACTTTAGTAAAAGCCTGCGACTTGATTTACTCGCGTTCCCTCTGGAGCCTCTTGAGCTGCAGCACTGTTTTCGTGTTGTGATCCACATCTTCGCCAGCTGTGCGACGAAAACCCGTGGTACATTTTCTTATTTTAAAGGAGCTGATTGTAATTTCGGATGCTTCTGCTACCTGTAAAGTGAACTGCATTGAAAACACTGATATGCCGTGCAAGGCTGGATTCATATTTCTGTGTTGCTGTATCTCAACGTGTCATGCACAGGCGTCTGCCAGCATCCATGCAAAATCACATGCAAAAAAAGGAAAATTCCACCCTGATGCACATTATATGTACGTCTACTAAATTATTTAATATTTGTTTAGAGACTTGTTTGTTACTGCTGTGTTTTCATTGTTTCTGCAAGATGTTAGCTGTGGTGGGGGCTTAAAACCTTAATATATTAGGGTTACCCCTCAAGTTTTATTGTTAGTTTAAAAAAAAACAAAAAAAGCATCTATCCTCAGCATAAGCATTCCCCTTACCTCCTTGCCTGAAGTCGAGTCGCTAAGGCAACAGGTCAAGGAGGGAAACAAAGGGATCCCACTCTCCATGTCATCCTGTTGGATCTCAAGGCATTCACAGACCAGATGGCATTCATCCATCAGGATTCATCCATCCATCTATTTTCCTCCACTTACCCGAGGTCAGGTCGTTGAGGCAACAGGTCTACAAGGGAACCCTAGGCAACCTTCTCCACAGCGACACTCTCCAGCTTATCCTGGGAGATCTCGAAGCATTCCCAGAACAGGCGGGATAGATAATCCCTCCAGCAAGTTCTAGGTATACCTCTGGGCCTCCTTCCAGTTGGACGTGTCCAGAAAACCTCTAAAGGGAGGTGACCAGGAAGCATTCTAATCAGATGCCCGAACCACCATAGTTTACTACTTTTGATGCGGAGGAGCAGCAGCTTTACCCCAAGTACCAGCTGGATGTCTGAAGCTAGCAGGTGAGGGCAGGGGGGGGATAGAAAACATAATATAGAATCGAAAGAAAATCATGATATTAAGAACTATTAAAGCAAAAGGCACAGACATTAATTAACAGACAGACTGGATATGAACAAAGTGAAAGCTGTAGTAGATTAATAGATTTTTATCACGTGTGTCTTATTAAATCGGTCGTAAACACAGTCCTGTCCAAATTCCATCTCTGGATATGTTTGTATGTGGAAAATAATGCGTAGTGCTCTATTATTAACTCGCTATTATTAATTGCTAACCATGGCTAATTACTTCTTGTAATGGAACATGGTTAACTTTGGCCAGCTCCGACTTCTGAAGTAAATGAAACACAGGATAAAGTACTGCTAGAAAACTGTAACTTTTTATTTTGTAACTCTCGTTATATAATAAATGCCACTGAACATCCACAAGATTAATACGCAAGAATTTCAGGGTGGAATTTTCCAAGAAGCAAGCAAATAGAATAGAATTTTATACACTCTACAGCGACTGTTTATGGGTTTTTACAGCGACACTACCTACCTTTCGACTTAACGACGTGCAGTCAGGGGTAAAAAAAAAAAGAGCACAAAGTAAGCGTGGCTGTTGCTTAAATAAATTTGGGCAGCATACAGTTGTTTATCAGCTGGCGTCTGATGAATTTGTGTTAATGTTTAACTTCATTAACTAGACACTAAGGGAAACGAATCAGTAGAGAGTCTCCACTCTGCAACATCACATCCTTGATAATTTATGTAAATAGGCTTTCACTTCTTGCTTAAAATCCCTTTTTTACAAATAAAAAAAAAAAACCTTACATTTTTGGTTGACTTGACAAACTAAGATATATATTATAAGTGAGTGTGTGTGTGTGTGTGTGTGTGTGTGTGTGTGTGTGTTGGAACAGAATTACTGTAACTGATAGAGTGGACCAGAAAAAGCCACCATACTGTACATGATGTAACCAGTCAGTCTTTACCTGAAGCAAAGGACCACACAAAAAATTCAACGTGGTGTTGAGGTGTACACCTCGCCTACAGTGCAAATCCCGCTGAGCTACTCTTACCCATAACCCCTTTCTTTTGTGTTGTGTGCAACTATGCAGAAATATAAATATGAAAACGTTACATACAAAAATGTAAATGTTTGAGTTGAGCAGCTCTGTGGAGCCAGTTTCAGGGCCAGAAAATTGTATGGAGAAGTTTAGAATAAAGATCTATTACAGGGCAATATTGTTTTTAAAAAAAAGCCATGGTTCTTATAGCGCTCTGCGTGAAGGATAGCCGGGATCTCTGTGATTTTTATTATTTAGTTTTTAAGTTAATTATTGTGTTATTATACTTGTTCGCTTGTTTGTCAGGTCACTTGAAATAAATGGATTTTATCCAAAACTTTAAAAAAGAGTCAAATTTAGGAATAGAATGATCCATGGATGTACAGGATTAATATTTCTGGGGGAAAAAATTGTACACATTTTAAATGTTTGTACTATCCACCTCTATTAAAGGGTCCTGGGTCTTTATCATTTTTATTTTTTTTTAACAAATAACCCATTTAAAGTACAATTTTGGATTTAAAATACTTTGAGGAGGGAAATATTGTTGTATTTATTTATTTAATTTATTATATGATTTTTAAAAATCTAGATTAGGACATACCGACACCCTAATAACAAAAGTGCCTAAGTCATTTTGAGATTTTATGCCTAACTCATATATTTTTATTTTCTATCAGTGTTATTTTGATAAGTATTTGTACAAAAAGTATTTAATAAATACTCAGTGACGTAAAAATGCAAAATGTGTTTTTCCTAAAACAACAAAAAATAACTTGGGCACTTTTGTTATGAGAGTTATGAGATATATATA
>JAQMYF010000026.1:22625070-22646880 GCA_030014195.1 Neosilurus mollespiculum | reverse complement strand
TTATAATATATTTTTGGTAAATCAATAAATAAATGAGGACCCCCCCCCCAACACACACACACACACACACACACACACACACACACACACCCTTCCTTCACCATCACGGCAGAAGTGCTTATAAAGGTGTAAAAATATATTTTTATTAATTTTATAGTAAAGCTCAAGAGTCATGTCATCTCTGATGGATGAATTATAATCAAGCTAAAACAACAACAACAACAACAACAACAACAACATATCGAAAAGATCCGGCGCGCACGTGTGTTGTTGGTTACTTAGCAACTTACTTGCGCCCAACAGCTGCGTCACTTCCTGCTGAACTGCGCGAGAGTCAGAAGCGAGTCTGTTCACGCGCAGGCAGCTGAGGAGCGCCAGGTCTGTTTGTGTATGGTTAGCAACTAATGTGCTAAAAAAAACTGTCTAAATGTAGATTTTTCTCGGTTTTTGGGATACTTTTCATCGTGTTTCGTTAAAAAACAGATACTCGGTGTATTAGTTACGTCGAAAAACAAGTTTGGACGGATGTTGGACACGGTTTGTCGTCGCGTAACCGGACTAACGGAAGAAACGGACGCCGAAATGTCTCTCAGGAGAGTGTCCAAGTTATAACCCTGGGTTTTTGTTGGTTTTTAGTGGCTCAACTTTGTGTGTGTGTGTGTGTGTGTGTGTGTGTGTGTGTGTGTGTGTGTGTGTGTGTTAAACAAAGCAAGGGTGTCTGCTTGGTTTCGGAGACATTGGAGAAGCTCTTCCTGCCACTTGACCCCGTTTCCCAGAAAGGAAGACGCACCGGAGAGGACACCGTTACACCTGAACCACACTACAAGTGCCGGGCCAGTTTAATTCAGAGCACTTCAGAGTTTTGCTTCACTAATAACACGCCTCGTCCTGGTTCCTGGGAAAGCACACTATAATGACATCCATCTGGAAACTTCTCGACCTTAAGGCTCGTGCGTCGTAGCCGTATATGGAAAGCGACTTAAAGCTGCTGGACTGGGAGATCAGCATGAAAAGTGACATCCAGGGCTGGCGACGCCACGCGCCGCTCCGGAGCGCCCGGTAGCCGCGGTTTTGTCAGTTGTGCGCGTGACTGGTCGCTGAGGTGGCGGGCTAGAGGTTAGGTGAGCGCGAGGATGAGCGCGGACCTGGAGCGCGTGTCGCTGAGCTCCTCGTCGGCGGGCTCGTTGGCCTCCAGCGCGCGCTCGCTCTCAGCCAACGTGCGCAAACTGCACGACGCGCTCAATCTCCTGCTCAGCGAGGCGGAGCGCGAGCAATTCGTGCACTGCCTCAACGTCTACCACGCCAAGCGGAACGTCTACGACCTGGTCCAGACCCTGAAAGTAATCCTCGACGCGCCGAGTAAGCGGCAGCTGCTTCCTATGCTGCGCCTGGTCATCCCGCGCTCCGACCAGCTCCTGTTTGATCGCTACACTTCAGAGGGACTTTATTTAAAATCCGATTTGCTGGCTAATAGGAACGGGGAGCACGAGACCAGCGCCTCGGGCACCGCGCTCGCGCGTTTACCCCTGCGCAGGTCCCCTGATCACCAGAGCACCGGCAGCAGCAGCGACGGGACGTCCACTGCGCTCGTGCCGCTTCTAGGCAGACATTTCCTTCCTGAACCCCCTGGTGAAGTCAGACAGGTGACCCTGAAGCGCCACAAGAGCAACGAGGGTTTAGGCTTCAGCATCCGTGGCGGGTCTGAGCACGGGGTCGGGATCTATGTGTCTCTGGTGGAACCGGGATCCATGGCTGAGAAAGAGGGACTGCGAGTCGGCGACCAGATCCTCAAAGTGAACGATAAAGTGTTCGACAGGGTCACACATGCCGAGGCGGTGAAGGTAAGATCCACTTTCACACCTGTAGGGCAGAGCGCTTTGGGTGTCGGAAGGCTACAGGTTCCCATCCCTGATTCTGGAGAAGCCCGGGTCCTTCCCATGTGAGTGTGAAGAATCTCCAGGACCATGGAGAGGAACCTGTGTCATCGGGAATGGTACAGTATGGGGGGTGATGTCATCTACAATTTCTCTTGGAAGAATTGAGGCGTGAGGTGGATTTGAAAATGACGGGTAACTTTCTCTTGGACTTGTATGTTTTATGAAGACAAATGTTTGTCATGTGATTATAGATATATATTATGCTCCATTCATAACCTGCTGTGTTGGTGGTTAAAGAGAGACTGAAGAAGTGAAGGAATGTTTGCTACACATGGGGAAGGTGTGAGAATAAATACAGCAAGTAGTAGCAGCTGGACATGTTCCCCCCCCACCCCCAACCTCAGGTGACAGATGTATTGGAACAGGGCCTGTTGTTTTCTCAGGAGGTTACAGAAAAAACATTGACATGACCAATCCAAAAACAAGTGATTGAATCACCACATGTACAGGATGCTCAACCTGTTTTTTTTTTTTTTTTTAGCCTTTATTAATTTGGGGGAAAAAATTACATGGCATTAATTAAAAATAATTACATTTAAGTTTAATTTCCTTCATTATTTTTTTCCCTTTTAAGGGCGACACCGTAGCGTAGTGGTTAGCACGTCCGCCTCACAGCAAAAAGGTCCTGGGTTCTAGTCCTGGGATCAGGTGTCTCTCTGCATAGTTTGCATGTTTTCCCTGTGATTGTGTGGGCTTCCTCCGGGGTCCAAAGACTTGCACATTAGGCTAATCGGCTGTTCCAGATTGCCCCTTGGTGTGGATGTGAATGCAAGTGGTTGTATGTGAGTTGGTCCTGTTATAGTCTGGTGAGTGAACTGCTTAAGGGACACAAGGAGGCTGGATCCTATCTCAGCCAACTCGGGGCGAAGGCGGGGTACAGCTTGCCAGACCATTCTCACTCATTCACACTGAGGGGCAATTTGGAACAACCAGTTAACCTAATGTGCCGGGGTACTCAGAGAAAACCCATGCAAACTCAGAACTCACACAGAAACGCCCAAGCCCAAGTACTCGATCCCAGGACCTTCTTGTTGTGAGGTGGACGTGCTAACCACTACCCCACCATTCCGGCCTTCAAAATAATTTGTATTAATGTAAAATGTATTAATGTATAAATAATTTCAGGGGCAGTGGTGGCCCTGTGGTTGGGTGCTGGATTACTGATCCCAAGGTCGGGGGTTCAAGCCCCACTATCAGCGGGTGTCACTGCTGTCCCCCCCAGTGCAGCTAACTGGGTTATCAAAGGCCGGTTATGGCTCTCACTGTCTGTGGTGAGAGGCATGTAAAAGAATCTTGGCTGATTTTCGTCAAGAGTAGGCTGCATAGCCATCAGCGTGTTTCTGCCCTGCGATGGCCTGGCGAGCTGTCCAGGGTGTACTCTGTCACATTTACACTGACGGTCCAGAGCCATGGTTTGAGCGCACTATATTTTAGCAGATTTATTTAAAATCCATCCATTGTCTATACATCTTATCTGTCAGGGTCACGGAGAAGCCAAATCCAATCCCAGATGACTCCAGGCGGGGGGCGGGGTACATAGGTCACCATTCTATTACAGGGTTAACACAAACACAACCATTCACACTCATGTTCACATCTGTGGGCGGATTAGGGTAGCCAGTTGACCTAATGTGCATGCCTTTGGACTGTGGGAGGAAACTGGAGCGCCCGGAGGAGGCCACACAAACATGGGAGAACTCCACACAGATAGGCCCTTATTTGTTGCAAGATTCGAACCCTGAATATTTGTGCTGTGATTGTTTCTGGATGAGCGGCATGGCTGGGTTTGATTCCCAGGCTCAGGTGTTTCTGTGTGGCGTTTGCATGTTCTCCCTGTGCTTGTGTGGGTTTCCTCTGGGTACTCCGGTTTCCTCCCACAGTCTAAAGATATGCACGCAAGGTGTACCCTGCCTTCACTCAGTGTCGACTGGGATAGACTCCAGCCTCCCTGTGACCCTAGTAGGATTAAGAGGTTCAGCAAATGAGTGAGTGTTTCTGAATTCTTATTTTGCTTCTAGAAGGTAGATTTTCTTCCCACAGGTGCAACAGCCATGACAGAGCTTCTTTAATTTTGTTTCATTTTGCCAACTGTAATCTAATCAATCTCGCCCTAATCTTTATCGCTGTAACAGGGACATCACACTTTTTTTATTATCGACTTAACAGTTTTGGTCCTCTTTTGATAAAGCACTCATTTAGAGTCTCAGCAGGATCAGAGTGCCAGCAGTTAATAAGTTCCACATCAATTTAGTACGCTGTCCTTGTTATTTTCCTTATTATCTGTAACTGTAGTAGTAATTAAGCTAGGATTAAACCACTTTGGGGTGGGTGTTTATAGGAAAATAGTCAACAGGGTGGCTCAATGCCACCGAGTTCTCTCACTCACTCATTTGCCAGACCTCTTAATCTTCCCTTTTTTTAGGGTCACATGGAAGCTGGAACCTATCTCAGCCAACACTGATAAAATGCAGGGTACACCCTAAACCACCACACCACACAGGGCCCACCACACCATCTCAGGGTAACAAACACACAACCATACACATTCACATCCACACCTAGGGACAATTTGGAACAGCCAGTTAGCCTAATGTGCATGTTTTTGGACTGTCGGAGGAAACTGGAGTACCTGGAGGAAGCCCAGGGGAGAACATGCAAACTCTACACAGAAACACTCGAACCCAGGACCATCTTGCTGTGAGGCGGAAGTTCCCATACCACCGAGTTACTTTTTTTTTTTTTTTTATTATTAAATAGCACCTGCTAAAACGTGTAATCTTCATTTACCACAACTTTTTTTCATTTATAGTTATAATGTAGAACATCTCTAGAACAAACATTTAGTTCCTGTGGATATTTACATTATAACAGATAAAAGGTGTTATTTCTTTACCAGCTTCTCTTTGTTCCCTGTCTATCAAAAGTTAATAAGGAGAATAAAAAGCAACCTTTAATGACGGGTAGCATCCTGGTGACGTTTCACTCTCTCAAGGTGAACTCTGACTGTGAGAAAGCACTGAGACTGGAGACTCCTTCCTAAAATGTTACATAGATATCTCATTATAGAAAAATTCTTAATGGGTAGGACAATGTGGGATTTCATTACTGTTTATTCTCTAATCTTATCATCATCACTTGTTTGATTCAAGAGCCTTGTCCTTGACTGCTGGGTTAAAGGGTAAATTAAAAAACGACTGCAGGAGTGAAAAATCTCTATAGATGTATATGTTTTTGCTCTATATATTATTATTATTTTTAATACTTGAAAAATAACACATCAAAAGACTGTAGAAGACACCATGCTAGACCTGGGCCCATTTCCTCGATTAATTACTTATTCATCTAAGCCAAGGTGCATATCAGTCTCCAAAGGAGTCAATGTGATTCATTTTTTTTTTCTTTTATGAAATTTTTTTTCAGTGTAGGAGGTCCATACAGCTGCCCATTTCATCAGTCTGCTCACCTTCTGCTGTTCTCTTATGTCCGTAATTGGATACTGCATGCTGAGTTTTGATTGATATGTACAATACATATTCTCTCCATATAACTCGTCGCACTGAAATAGGGATGAAGTTACTGTTCTTTAGTACAAATCAAGTAATCTTAGGTGAGTGCATTTATTTTGGCTCATGTTTTTTGTGTATGTGGTTTTTTTTTTTGCTAACTATGTGAGATATCCATGGTACTGTAAATGTAGTGCAGTTTTTACTTGTGTAAGACAAAAAGGTGATTTGAACATGCATGTTGTTAGTGCTGCAACAGTTGGTCAGTTTAAGTGATGAAGTTTATAATGAAAATACATCAGAGTGAATTTTTATAATCGATGCACCATTTACCTCCAAAATATGTAATAATATGTAAAGCCACATAGATTTATATTTCTGAATCGATTGTGAGCAGTGGCATTGAGGCAGACTTTCAATTTTTTACCTGTTAAGGTGTGCCCATACGATAATGATCATGACCCTGAACTGAGCCTATTATATTCTGATGTTAATCCAATGTTTCATATGATTTTATTCTGCTATGTTCCAATATTATTGCAATGTTTGTTATTATGATCTATACCGATGTCACTCCAATTTGTACCAAAGTTCTCATGATGTTGCTCCCATATTTTCCAAATTTTGTACTGATCACTACCAATGTGTACCAGTGTTCACCAATGTTATACTAATGTTACTCTTAATTTTTTTCCCTGCTTCTCCGATGTACTCTGAATTTTTCAACCCTTTCAAAATATTTCACTCTTCCCCAGAGCTTTCCCCGAAATTCTACAATGTCCATTGATGTTCTCCGATTTCCTCTGATGTAACACCGGAATATGATCAGGGCAAATCGGGATCATGATCAGTATCGTGTGAGCACAAGTTTAGTCTGTTTAATAAGTAAAAATTTAAATAGGACATTTTTTGGTTTTGGTTTAGTTATAAACAAAACAAGCAAAAACAACATCACTCGGAGAGTGCAAACCTCTGCCAGGCCCAGCAACCGCTCATGTGAATCAAAATATCAAAAATCATCCAAAGTTTCTTGAAAATTTGTGCAGAACTTTTTGCATGATTCTGCTAACAAACACAAATGAACATACAAACTGAGGCAGAGGTGACAATGTTGGCAGAGAGGTGTGCTTGTTAAAAATGTACTCCTATATCTCTTTCATTTACTGGAACTGATCATCATTAAGCATATGTATAGATCATAAATCATGGGAGTCAGATTTTTTTTATCTGTCCAAATATCTAAACACATTACCCTTCTGCAGTTATCCATTTGGCTACTCATTTGCTCCTTATAGGTCAGTTTCGCATCCCGAAATACACGGCATGTTTGGGATTTGGGTTGATTTCAGGATCAAATCTGTAACTGAACAGCTCTAGACTAGACTGGAACCCTCTCAGGGGCTCCTGGACTGGGTGTTTCGGTGCACACACAAATGTGTTCATTCGGCACTCACCTGCCAAAATACACTACAGTGAGTTCAATGTAATCAAATAGCATTCACAGTCTTTCCTTCATGATCTTCATTTCTGACTATTCATATGAAAACAGGAGCTGACTGAAGGATTGGTGACATCTGAAATGTGAAAATTGTGAAACACAGGCCAGACACAATGGTGTGTATGCAAAATAGAGATGCACCAACATTTAAACAGAAAGTATCTGATACTTGAAACGTTGTAAGTACAGCAGTCAGTGATAACATTAACACCACTTGACTGACAACCCCTCACACAGCACGCTGCAATGCACTGTGTGTTCTGACACCTTTCTATCAAAACCAGCATCGAGATTTGTGCTACAGTAGCTATTCTGTGGGATCAGACCAGATGTACTAGCTTTCACTCCCAACATGCATCCCATTTTTTTTTTTGGATGAATATACCCAGTTGTTTATTCATCACAATGTTGTCAAAGTCACTCATATCCTTACTCGAGCTCATTTTTCATGCTTCCTTCACATCAACTTTGAGAACTGACTCTTAAGTTTTTACCTAATACATCTCACTCCTAAGCAGGTCCCACTGTACTGAGAAAATTAACAGTCATTTGCCAAATGTGGGGGTGGATGTTGCTAAATAGTTCCTGAGATGGAACTTCAGTGATATCCACCAAGCCTGAGGTGAATAACTATTTTAGTATGCACTACACGGGAACAGGGTATGAACTAGGTATGTGAAATAGACTGTACCAGTAAATTTGCCACCTAAATTACACAATGGTTTATGGATGCTTCTTAATTTGGAGATTTTAAAGTCAAATAGTAAAAACAAATAATAAACGCTTTGATACTAGTTTAATGGAGCCTGTTAAGGGTAAGTAAATTCTTTTGTTTCCTTGGTACCCTAATATCATCCTACATGCTCAGCCCTATGCTCTTGTTGACTAACAAATCTTTTGTTTATTATGATTTTGTTTGACAATAGAGGCTACTTTTTGGCCTGATATCACCTGATGGGTCAATTACATCTGAAACAGTGGCAGTGGTAGCCCAGTGGTTAAGGTTCTGGGTTACTGATCTGAAGGTTGGTGGTTTAAGCCTCAGTACCACCAAGGAGTTACTGTTGGGCTCTTTAGTAAGGCCACTAATCTTCAACTACTCACTTGCATAAATGAAATAAAACTGTCTGCCAAATGCCTTAAATGAAACATGAGGGAATTTTAATTATTTTCATTATAAAGTACACCTGTTGAGCAGAGCCTGTGAGTGCTGCTTGGTCAGTTCATCTATTAAACTAAATTGTGGACGTGCTATTTTTAGCATAATTAATTGTGCAATTGGTGCAGTTACATTCATATGAGAGCTTACAATATCAAACTGTGAGCATATTATGATCACCTCTGACCTGTTATCTCATGGCCATTTTTAGCTAAATTGTGTGATAAATTTAAGCTAAATTTGCCATGCTCCAGGCATCTGTGAATTTTCAGAAATCAGGATCTGAAAGCCTTAAAACCCACATATAAAAAATCCACATATTGCAGCATTAAACATGCGATCCTATGACAGCTCGACAATACAATTGCTGTCAAGGATGCCGTCAAACAAAATCAATTAAAACATATAATGCATGTTTAATTTTGCTTGTTGCTTTAAGATGACATCAACTGCATGGCAGTTATGCATCTGGCTGAACGAAGATAAAAAGCAGACCCAGTAAACAAAAGAATGGCAATATCCCTCTGACAGCTGCCATCCTCTTAGAAACACGACTGCAATAAATATCATCAGAAAAGCATCTTTAAATGTCTGCCACAAGTTTTTCTTTATATAGCCTCTTTCCAGCTTTCCTGGTGCGCTATTAGAGACAGAGTCTTTTATAGCAGCGGCTTCTAAGTGCTTAAAATACCTCTAGGGCTTAATGCCACAATTGAGTAAACAGTTTAAAACTTTTTCAGTCTCATTGCTTTTTCCCCTCCTGCCTTATCTCTCCCACTGAGAAGCTGTGGCATCATAGGCAGGCACATGGATGGCTGTAAATACTCTTCCTCGCACCATCACATAGACCCCTGGGTAATCACACAGGTGCCTAAAGACGGAGTTGCTATCGTAGTTGAATGAATGATACATGGGCATGAGGACAGTCCAGAGGAGAGGATTAATCCAGGAGTCCTTGTCTCTCTGATTTTTCTGTAATCGTTAAGTAAGAGATTGTCACCTAACAAAATATTTTATAAGACTGAGCCAAGCAATTGAAAACACCAGTGTGTGTGTGTGTGTGTGTGTGTGTGTGTGCACTTAAAACAAAGCAAAGCAATTTCAAAGCGTCTCATTTCTATCCACGAACAGATCAATCATTTTTAAGGAGTAAGAAGTCACTGGTGTCCCCGTTCCATAATTTTAGCCATTTATCCAGAACTTTATTAAAACAGTTTTGTGTACTTTTTAGTTGAATACCCCAGCTTCATCATCAGGGTTTTAGAAAAATGAATATATTTCTCCATATGTTCAGTGAACATGTCAGCAGGCTAAGTTATCTTCATATTTTAGAAGCAGAAGGACGACCATCTGTCTGAGACAATGCGACTGTCCCCTGAGTCTCTAGTGCACATCGTGGATATTGTGATGTATCTTAGCTTATTCAGAGAAGATAATCCAACAAGTAGGGGGATTAATCGACATGCCCCCTTCCTCCCAGGGGAAATATGGGTCCGGAGATGTATAGGTTTAGATGGGCACACTTGGGTGTGACTGAAGCAGCTCTGTGTTTGTGTTTTGCTGCAGCAATGAGTCGTATCACATGATGGGTAGCACAATCTTCAGGGCCGTCTGAGTTTGCCTCCTTTCTCAAGCTGGCTGTGATAAATGACTGTTCCCTGCAGTCACTTTTCTTCTCCTGGTGAAAATAAAGCAAAACACCAGCAACAGGAGTACTTCTCTGCTGTCTAGCATGTGTGGTAGAATGGTATGCATTCAGTACACTCAAAAATCCAACAGGCAGATGCGGTGAACCGCCAATGTTTTACAGTGATAGCATCCTCCACTTTTCTAAGAAGACTTTTGGTGAGGGTTTGGAGCATGGTTGTGGGGATTTGTGTTCATTCAGCCACAAGAGCATTATTGACATCACAAAGGTGTTCAGTGAGGTTGAGGTCAGGGCCCTGGGTAGGCAATTTGAGATCTACAACTCCAATCTTGGCAAATTTCCTTCAGGGACCTTGTTTTGTGCACAGGGGCGTTGCTGGAACAGGTTTAGATGTTTTAGTGAAAGAAATTATGTTGTAGCTTCTATGCAGTTTTGTTCTTTCAAATTTGTGGTAACATCTTGTGGAAGAACCATACACAGGTATGATGGTCAGGTGTCCATGAACCTTTGGCATTATAACACATATAACTGAATGTATCAGTTTTTTCAGGTGTCTTATGTACACTTAAAAAAAGGTCCAGCACCTTTAAGCTTTTTTTAGTCAGACCCGCTATAAGATTCAAAGTGGAATTCAAAGTTTGTCTAGGTGGCACGGTGGCGTAGTGGTTAGCATGTCTGCCTCACTGGGCTTGTCGAGGGCATTTCTGAGGGGAGATTGCACGTTTTCCTTGTGCTTGCATGGGTACACCGGTTTCCCCCCAGAGTCCCAAGACGTGCACATTAGGCTAATTGACTGTTCCAAATTAACCCTAGCTGTAAGTGTGAGTAAAAATGGTTGTTTATGTGTTGACCTTGTGATGGTCTGGCGGGCTGTTCAGGGTGTACCCCACCTTCGCCCAGAGTCGACAACGATGGGCTTCCCGCGACCCTAATAGGATTTAGTGTTTCAACAAATAATTGATTGAGTGAGAGTGTTTCATCATCATTAAAAAAGATGTCATTATTTAGATATTTGTTCATAAAATGAAAAAACCAGGGCAATTTTTTAATATTGTCCCATTGTTTCTAACCATGTCTCTGGTCTATAGGGATAATAACCTATAAACTAAACTACCAGCCCTGCCATTATTTGGTGAGTTGTTACTTAAACATACAAGTATGTACATCTTGAATATTTATGTTTATATGTCATGAGCCATTAGGCTTTAGAGTTTACTGACGTGTTAATGTTCATTCAGCAGTAATGATTTACTACCGTTACTGAAGAAGTTGAAATGTCTAAGTACTTAAGTAACTCTACTATCCTCTTTTATATGAATTAATGTTCTATACTAAAGCTAAGATGGAAACTAGTGTTTTAAGACATTTTTATGGAAAAAAAAAATACTGGGACAAAATGTAAAACTCACACTAAATTAAACCAATAGTGACAGTTACAAAAAAAACAAACCAATATTTAAAAAAAGGAAAAGACTTAAGATCATTATAATTTCATGATGTGGACATCATATCCATTCAAGGTGCAACGCGGTGTGTCACACTCCCAAAATTCCGACCTTCAGACGAGTAATCCAGCACCCTACCGCTGGACCACCACTGCCCCATGCATATTATTCATGAGGATAAAAGATGATGTAGCGAGACAGAGCATGAGTGACAAACCAAAGAAAAACAAATTCAGGCTGAGTAGAAATATATCAAAATAAAAAGCAATTTGAAAATGGAAAACTGTTATAACCTTGCTCGGAATTTGATCCATCTGGTAAACTGCAGAGCATTTTGAGGCTCCTTATGGAAGCATGAGAACTGATTGTTGTTTCAAGCTTCATTCAGTGTCTGTTTTGGATTATCACCTTAATAACTGAGAAAATGCTTTAATTTGTGCAGAGATGCTCAAATGAGGATAATTACTCCATACTTTTGATAACTGACACTGAGAGCCAAATTCGACTCAAATGTCTGCCAGTGTTTGGTTGAAGAAAAAATATTTCAGAATTTAGTGGCATATAGAACCAAGAAGGATCAGTACTGATTGGCTTACCTCTCTCTTTCTCTCTCTCTCTCTCTCTCTCTCTCTCTCTCTCTCTCTCTCTCTCTGTGTCTCTCTTGCGCTCGCTCTCTCTCTCACTCACTCACTCTCTCTGTCTCTCTCTCTCAGCTTCTTTTTCAACACCTTTCAAAATGACTTGGAGTAATATCAAACACACACACTGTGTTATATTATGGCGTCTGAGAGAAAGAATACCATGCTTACTAAAGCTAATAATTTGTGCTTAGTCAGGGAGAAGACAGAAGAACAAATGATGAGGAGGAAACGAGGAGAAGTGATGCTGGGATCTGTGAGGATGGAGCAAGAAGATGCAATGTAAAGCTTGTAATTTTTGTTGATGAGAACAAAAGCAGGAATACAGGACACATGCAAGGAAAGTAAGGCTTTAAGAATAGTTACATAAGGATTATTAAAGAACATGCCATGGGGAAAGGATTATAATATGGCAGTTCAATCAGTTGCTTACTTGGAAGGTTAAGGGTGTTTTCATATATGCTTAATTTATTCCATTTTATTTGAACAGTTAAAGGACAGGGATGGATCCCTACAGAAATGCCACCAATTTTCTCCCTAATTTGGTTTTTACCAGTTTCCACCCACCGGCTAGTTTCCCCCATCATCCAACAGCTAATGACTGGGAAAGGTGTCAGCTGGTATATGCTTCTTCCAAGACATGTGAAGCCAGCTACCGTTTCTTTACTGAACTGCTCTCACGCCGGATCAAAGAGCAACATAACACACACTTTCATGGTTTCTGTTGAATTATTTTCTTGCAGAACCTGTTCTCAAGAGCGCTCACATTCACATCAAGGGGCAATTTGCAATAGCCAGTTAGCCTAACGTGCATGTCTTCAGACTGTGTGAGGAAACCGGCACAATTGAAGGAAATCCATATAAGCATGCGCAAAAATAGAAACACCCTCACTAACCACAGGACTCGAACCCAGGGCTTTCTTGCTGTGAAACGAGTGCTTACCACTACAACACCGTTCCCTCCATAAATGTATATATTAATACACAGTGTGCATGAAAAGATTACCACTTTAGTAATCATGACTCCAAGTCATACTTGGCCAAAACCTCACGTGATACGTCATCATTTATCATGATTATATGTTTGTTTTGGGATTTGTTTTTATTAATTTACATATATTTAAATTTTCACAATTGGCTGATCGACAATCTGTCTGTCCCGGCATTTTTTAAAGCACTCAGCATTTCCTGGTTTGCCGAGAGCACTCGATGAGCTGTATCACTTCGGTAAACTTTGTTTTGTTCTGTACGTACTAGCCTTAGTGTATGTGCTTTTATGCTATATATGCTATAACAGCGTTAGTGCATTCAAATGCAACTTCAGAATTTTAGTGCGTGCCTTACCTTCCGGTCCCATTGTTGAGTGAATTGACATTGCATTATAATGTGCACCCTAATAATGTCATGCTTTCAGATCTGACATGATCATGCTATCAGTAATCTAAGTAAAAAGTTAAGTATGATTGGGTCCCCTTGGGTGTGAAAATGTGATGATTGAGGTCATATTTGAGCAGAAATATTAAATTCTAAAGGATTGTAATTTACTGTATGCATAAAATCACATTAGATTATAATAAGAATGAAGAAAATTAAATTGGCCGACTTGTTTTTCTTGTTATGCAGATAAGCTTTTTCATGCATATTGTTCCTTCTTTATTGTAGATAATGTAATTTCCGCACTCGCTCATTTCGAGTAGAACCTAAACTGCTGCTTTTTAGTGTTACATGATAAGCACTAACAGTGAATACTGACGTTCATAGAAAACTCAAAAGACTGCTTTCTTTGGTTGAGGTCTGGTCTGTTCCTCCTCGGATTATTTAAGGAGAAAGAATATAGTGCAGTAATTTAATACAGCTTACTTGACCCCCCCCCCCCCTCTCTTTTTCACCCACTCACTCTTTGTCCACATCTTCTCTTACTTCGACTTGAGTAAGTGGTGGACAAATGATAATGTCCCGTATCTACAGATGGTAGATGGACAGAGAGACTGTTCTGTGTTGTGTATGCATCTCTAAAGACCCAGTGCAGTATTGATGAGAAGGTCTGCCCTATCGTACTGGTGAGTGCCATGGCGCAGTCTGAGACCTCTGATTGGCTGCTGCCATGATCAGTGACTCCTGTTGGTAAATAATTAAAGAAGCCACCTCACCTCGGAGCCGTCGGAGCTTCACTGCTGTTAAGCTGCTCAGAGAAAGAAAGAGAGCAAAAGAAAGAAACTGCCTTTGTATAAGTAAATGAACATATTGTTCAAGTGTTTTTTTGCCTACCATCGAATTTTATTCTCTTTTCTCAGAGAGATGCTGGTCTCTAGTTGTCACCCTTTCGCCGAATGTTTTGTACCTTCATTTCATGCCCCCCTTTCCCCGATAGCCTCGTTTGATTAGAGTTTACATTACCATCTGGTGCACATGCTCTGAATGCAAATATGGCTTCCTGTGAACATGTGAACATATCTATGATGAACAGCTACAGCCACAACAACCAAGATGCGCAGAAACTCATGTCTCTTGATTTTGTTATAGAAATTAAATAAGGCAAATTGATGGTGGTTGACATTTTCAGCCTCTGCATGCATTCCCCAAAGCACTGATTGAATTATGGCTGTAACAGTCTAGTTTTGTTATAAATGCATATTTGGGCACAAATTACATATCTTTATACATCATACATAGTCTCGTGGACTAAAAGAGATACACTTTCACCTTGACACTGCCTTATGAACCAGTTGGCCTCATCTGGCCTATGGTAATCATCAGGCTAAATTCCTCAAGCTTCTAGCCCTTAAATTAGCCCAGAGGAGGCGCAGTCAAGCACTGGAAGTGCCACTGGAAGCAGTAATGGCCTTAGAACACAGTAGCTTGCCTGGCTTTGCCTAAACAGTGGGATTTCAGTGGTTATCTTAGCCAATTCTCAGCTTTTGCATTGGTTCAAAAATAGGAAATGTTTGTTTTAAAAAGTACTAGCAAGTTTTTCTGCTGCTGGTGAACCATTAAATTAGTTTGAGACCCAACTCTCTGGTAAGTCTTACAGTATCTCATGGAAGGTCAGGGTTTCTATGTCACATAAGATAATGACTGGTACACCTCATACTGCTATAAATCATCTCATCTAGAACATTCATCCACTTAGGACCTAGGTGTGATTGACAGTATTCTACCTGTTCTCCCCTCCAGAAGAGACTACAGTCACAGTGTGTGCTTTGGCTTACTTTAAACCCAGATGAAACAACACCATCTAAAGCTCAAACTTTCCAAGAACAGAGGTCCTTGTCATCCTGGAAAGTTCCTTCAGTTATTTGGCAGACTTTGTCAGGCCAGCACAACTTCACAAACTCACTGTCACTACCATCACACTTAACTGGGAAGTTTGGGTTGATATGAAATTCTTTACTTGCTTTTTTCTAGACTCTATTACAGTGAACTTATTTTGCACCAAAAGATCGACATAAATATGTCTAACATGTCCTGGATGTCGTGGCAAAATAGTTCATCAAATTATTTTAGTAATTTTAAATAATAGGAACAGCTTTACACCTGAACCTTTATTCGGCTGTCTAATTAGCCATCATGTGGCTTCAGTGCAGTGTATAAAATCATAAAAATACAGGTGTACAGTTCATGTTCACATCCAACAGCAGAATGGGGGAGAATATGCAATCTTAGTCTTTGACTCCTCTCTTAGCCAGAAGAGTCTTGGACCGCTTCGAGCTGATAGGAAGGTGACACAAAGCAAAACTCAAAGTGCCACCCTTTACAACTTTGCTGAGCAAAAAATCATCTCAAAACACACAAACCTGTTAAACCCTTGTACAGTCAACCATGTTCCAACTACATCCTCAAAAAATTGTGTGGATGCAGTGAGAACTTGCACAATGTAGTAGAACTCAATAAGGATGTGGTATGGTCTCTGTGGATGTGGAAGAAGTGGCCGAATTTTAGACATGTTGAATTTTAGACATGTTGAAAGCATCATAGGGACCATAGCATAATCACCGACGTAGACTTTGAGCATGGATGTGGACATGAAAACTTCCAGAGTGAATGAAAATGTGCAGCATGTGGTGCAGAATGTGTTAAGCGTATGGTGGAATGTAATTGGTTGTGGTAAGAATGCAGTAAGAATGTACTCATGTGGTTCATGATAAGATATTATTATTCATTCATTTTCTGAACCGCTTTATCCTAATTAGGGTCGCGGGGAGGCTTGCACCCATCTCAGCTGACTCTGGGTGAGGGCAGAGTACACCCTGGACAGCTCGCCAGGCCATTGCAGGGCAGAAACATGCTGACGGCAATGCAGCCTACTCTTGAAGAGAGATCAGCAATGGTTCTTTTACATGTCTCTCACAATAGACAGTGAGAGACATGGCCTGCATTTGATAACCCAGTTAGCTGCACCAGGTGGGGACAGCAATGACAACCCGTTGATAGTGGGGCTTGAACCCCTGACCATGGGATCAGTAATCTTAGGTTTTACTGAAACATATTAGGTGCAGCGAGAACCTGGCACGAGCATACCAAGGACATAGTGTCAACTGTGTATTTATCCATTTTGACATATTTGCAGTATGATCTTCATGGTCTTTGACTGAGTGTGATGTGGGAGCTTAGCCAAGAACATTGAGTCTAAGGACACAATACTTCTGAATTTCGAGTACTCTTCAAGAGTTCAATTCATTCAGTTTTAAATACATCCAAGAAATCTCATCTGAATTTGCTGCTACTCTAATAGAAGATGCTGATTGCAAAAAAACAAATTGTTCATTGTAACATGGAGATTTAAACCATCTGAAAATAATACCATCCCCTAATGAAGGGAATATATTCATCCCGATCTTGTAATCTCCTGCTTATTTGAAGAGCTTTGGATCAGAGTGTCTGTCACCTTAAGAGCCATGTGAATGCTTTCAAAACATATTTTCATATCGAGTATACTGAAATGCAGCGTCACACTGCTGTGTATTAGGTTTTATAGGGGAAATAGAAATTAATATGATTAGAGGAAATGATTAAAGTCTCTCAATGTCACTGAGATGGCCTGAAGCTAGCTTTAATATTGCAAAGCCCTGTGTAAGGCTGCACTGATATGAGAGAAATCTGTCAATATTAATTTAGCAGCTATGCAGAAAGGTCAGGACAGGTCACCGTTTTTCATTATAACCCCTGGATTATGATGCCACGAGGCAGTAGAAGCGAGCAGGTTGGATGACTTACTCGGACCAGCCAGATGAAGATAATTGATTCCGTTCAAAGATTTATATTTCTGTGAAAGTCTGAGAAAGCGCAAAAGCACAGGCTTTGCGCCATGCATCAAAACGGAACAGAGATTAGTTCAATGTCACAGAGACCTGGATCCGCACCCAACTTTAACATATGCTCTCTGACTGATTAGTTTTCTCGTGGAGAGCTGCCAGTGTGGTCTATCACTTTTAGAACGCTCGTCTCCTCAGCCAGGCATGTGAACTCTTCAGACAAGAGATGCTTATCATATGGGGAAATGCTCTTTTACAGAACATGCGTTCTCCTGTGACTGATGGCGAAGCTAACATGTAATCTGATAGGTGCTATAGATGTCCTGTCATTCCTTATCACTATCACGTGGAGGAATAAAGGGAAGACAACATGTGCAAACCTTAGTGGTACGTCAGAAGGATGCTGAAATTGTTGCAACATGGAAGTGTATGAAAGATGTTTGTAGATTGTTTGTAGGGTTATTGGATTAGTGGAACATGCGTTCATTCCCTTTCAAACAGAACAAATATATGAATGCATAAAAAAAACCTCCCACTGTCCAAACACTGTTCCAACTTGCCCCTTGGTTTGAGAGTAATTGTGAACGGTTGTGTGATGGGATGGACTGGTGATCTCTTTAGGGTGTATCACACCTTCGCACAGATTCAGTAAGGATTCAGCGGTTTGGCGAATAATTAAATAAATAACTATGAAGCTGAAATTGTTTACTTATTCAATATACCTGGCTGGTAGTCAGTCAGTGCCTGTTGGAATTAATTACAAATTGTTTTCTTGGTTAATTAATTTCTGTATAATTACTTATATTTTACACTAGAGGGATGCTGTCCAAATGAGTGTGCTTCTTCTTTAAACTTTTGGAGAATTAAGATCTTTACCTTAAGATGAAGATCAAGATCTCTCTGCATCCCGGGCAAATCAGTATTTTTTTTAGGGTATTTAGTCAAGTGTGATTGGTTCTTGACACCTGTCAATCAGAATCACACCCCTGTAATGCCAGATGCACAGATGTGACTGTCACTCTGCCAAGTTTCGCTAGGCTGATGCTAGCAGAGGTTACATCGAAGATGATGGCAGTTTCAAGTGAAAGGTGGGAAACTAAAGGTTATTCTATCATTTCGTTCTAAAAAAAACTTTCACAAGGTATTCACTGGAAGAACAAAAAAAAAAAGGATAAAGGAGCTTGGACTTCTGTTTATTGTATTGTTTATTGATGACTTGCACCAAAGAAATTCTCCAGCATGTGAAAGTCAATCAATAAGCCTGTATTATACCAAGCCTCTGGGTGCATATCATTGTTTAACATCATTAAAAGGATCTCCATGTGAAACTGGATGTTGAAGACGGGAATAAAACCCTGGTGAGGGCTACAAGAGCAGCATTCTTTCTGAACCGCTAATGTTCCTGCATTTAAATGTTGAAATAATTAAAAGCAATGTCTGGAGTTTTTCAGTAAACTAATACCATTATTGAATTCATCCCATTGTTTGGTTATCTTTGTGTTTAAGGATACAGAGAGAATCTGGATGTAAGCCTTGATTGTGACTGCACATGATGAGTGTGTGTTGCAGTGGTGATGCTGAGTAAGCTGGCTCTGTTCTATAATTCTTAACAGCCTTTAGAGAGCCAGATGAAATTATGAGCTCGGAGGGTATTTACATCTCAGCTGACTCCATTTGTACTAATGTTCCTTCCTCTGTTATATCCTGAAAGGTGAGAGTAAATGGTGCTGCAAATGGTGTTAGTGGTGTTTATTTAATTTTACAAGGATTTCAATCACTTTATCAGCTTTGTGTTAATATTTTAATAGGCAACACGTCACCACCGTGTACAAATGAATTATTATAACTTGGCATCAGTATAATGAAATGTCTCCCTCTAGCGGGTTGGAAGAACATTTTGCCCCATGTTAAAAAATGAGGATTTTTCTGACTTTTTCAATATGATCCCAATCACGGATCACCTCCATTATGGGCTCTTTTCATGTCTAGGCCCCACCCCTCCACCAGGTTTAAGGAAAATCAGATCAGTAGTTTTGCGTAATCCTGGTAACAGAAAAAAATCCTTTATTAAATGCCTATGTAAAAAGGCTTTAATAAATTCCTGGATCCAGATTCGCCATCCGGATCTACTCCGGAATTCTCTGAGTTCTTGCCAGGCCCCTCCTTCAACCAAGTTTGAAAAAAAATCGGTTCAGTAGTTCAAGCAGTGGAGGTAAAAATTCATGCCTGATATTGTTTTCATACTCATGTGTCGGTTGATAAATGACTTTAAAGTACAATCACACCAGAGTTGATAGATCTCCAGTAGTACAAGAATGTTTTTGTGAACTCTCCCTGTTTTTCTTAATGCTCCTGTGAACGGTTTTCAGGAGTTCATTTATGTTTATGTTTGTCTGCGCTGAGAAATAAAGAATTAAAACACGAGCCTGGACAAGATATCGGATGAAACACAAGCAAACAGCGTGGGGAAGCGTGTGTACTGTGAAACACTGAAGACATTCCAAACTCAGGCTTTTATCGCTATATAACTCAAGGGTGGTGTACGTACATGATCAAGCTTATGATCGTCTGTGGTGGTGCCATCTGCTGGCCGTAGTATATTATATGCAGCATTAAACTGTGATGCTTTAATCCAGATTCATGATTTTTGGCGGACAGTCTGGCATCAACTCTGATGCCGATCTGTCACAGTAGTTCAGCAGCATAGTCCATGGGTTCAGCTCGACATCAAGTCTAACACCAACCTGCCGATATCCATCTTTAGAAATAAAGCCCATTATTATCTAGTTAGTTTACATTAGATTAAACTAACTAGATAAATTTAAACATTAGTTTGAATTACATCATTTATTTATTTAATTTCTTTGAATGTTCTGTCATTTTTCACTTTCACAAAATAGTACACAATAGAGAAGAGTAGTACCTGTTGTTTGTACTTCACTGGAGGCAGTACAGGGGTGAGTAGGGGGACTAGTGTTCACGAGTAGGCTCATGTGAGGTCATTATGGCTTCCAGTGGCTTCACCGAGACTGTAATTATACCCCCTCTCTCTTTCTCTCCCCCACTTTCTGTCTTTCTCTCTGCACTCTATAATTGGTTTTCCATTCAAGCTTTTATCATTTGAACCACTATTTTCTTAGAAGAAAATGCAACCATATCGGTGTTCCTACCAACTACAGTTAAATACCCAAAGTCCACAGCTGCATTTAAGGTTTCTGTTGGTGCTAATGTTTTTCCATGATAGGGTTGCTGGCCCTATTCTCATACAGGAGGGTTGGATAACTTGGTTTTGATAGTTTCTGGCAACCTCATGCCTAGATCCGACCTGTTCTGCTTCACCGCCCCATAATGGTTTTAACAGGGACACCTCAGGTAGGATATGGCTCCTCACCATGGAGGTCGTTCATTCAAACTGGGACAGGCTAAGGACTCAGCTCTTAAGTCAGCCTGTATTACACATCACCAGTCACTGGTTAGCATGCTGAACAGGCTTTGGGATGAGGTGCATAGAAACGCCCCATGAAAGTCTCTCCATTGAAAGTTATTGTGTTGGCCATGGAAAAGGAGGCATGGGGCATCATGCTGCAGAAGGCTAAGGGTGAAGTTGTAAGTATGGCAACCATATCCAATTATTGATGATTGATGAGAGCTTCTCAACTACAAGTACCAGTACCACAGCTGTTTCCAAATGATAAAGCAAAGATCTTAAACTTAGTGGATAGATTTGTTCATTCATTCTTGTCCTCATTCTTTGTACTTCGTTTTGTTAAATAAATTGAGGAAAAAAATAAAACTGTGGACAGGTGTCTAAACAGTATGTCCCATTGTGTCATCATGTACCAAATTAAATGATTTATTCAAAAATCCTGGTCCCATCACACATTTTGCGTCTTATGTTCACTGGTAGACCAACATTGCCAACTCAGCTAGGTGATAAAATGATTTTGCAATTTAGCAGCAGTTTGTTAAATTTCTCTTCCAGATATTTGATTCATATTTTCATTATCTCTGAAAGTGAGTTCATTGACCACAATTATTTTACACTCTATACACTGTGGCTAAAAATATGTGGACACTTAATTACCGAACATTTCCAAACCATGGGCTTTAATAGTGAATCATTCTTCTTTTACCTTTCTGGAAAGGCTTTCCTAAAGTTTTGGAATGTGGCTATGGGGTTTTGCTCATTTACCCACAAGCGTGCAGGATGTTGAGCACTGATGTTTGGAGAGGTTGTGTGTGTGTGTGTGTGTGTGTGTGTGTGTGTGTGTGTGTGTGTGTGTGTGTGTGTGTGTGTCTGTTGGCCCTGTGATGGTCTGGCAAGCTGTTCAGGGTGTACCTTGCCTTTACCCAGTGTTGGCGGAGATAGGTTTCAGCCTCCCCGCAACCCTAATAGAATTAAGTGTTTTGGCAAACAGGATATTATTAAATACAGGATATTATTATTTTTTTATGGTACGTTAATAAGTCATGATATATCAGGGAATTTTGTTTGTAGCATGTTTAAATGTTAAAATAAGGTTTTCATCTAAATGTAATACTTTTTGTGCCATATTATTCTGTATTGACTTATTTTACTATAAGTCCATAGGTCATGGAAACACAGCTCTTTTAGTCATGGAATTTAACATTTGGCTGAAAATAGAAACCTTGCATGTCTCTCACTGTCTGTGGTGAGAGGCATGTAAAAGAACCCTTGCTGATTTTCGTCAAGAGTAGGCTGCATAGCC
>JAQMYF010000026.1:22569022-22605835 GCA_030014195.1 Neosilurus mollespiculum | reverse complement strand
CCCGAGCTGGGAATCGAACCCAGGACCTTCTTGCTGTGAGGCGGACGTGCTAACCACTGCGCCACCGTGCCGCCCTTGGATTAGTACATGTAAAAGTTTTAAATTAATTAGTGTTTGTAACTGTCTCTTGTGTTTGGCATCGTCCTATTAGTGAATATCATATAAAGGTTTTCGTAGTGTTCAAAGTTCTGTTACTGACTCATTATCTTCCAGAACTTATTTTGTGGTTTGAACATTGCTTATATTGTGGATGGTACGGTGGCATAACCCATCCAAAGTGAGCACACATGTAAGCAGTGAGCGCACACACACACTCGGAGCAGTGGGCTGCTACACATTGTGGTCACCTGGAGAGCAGTTGGGGGTTTGGTGCCTTGCTCAAGGGCACTTCAACCATGAAGGTGGAGGAAGGGAAGGTGCCGCTCACTCCCCCACCACCGCACATTTTTCCTGCTGGTTTGGGAATCGATCCAGCAACACCCGTTTCCGAGTTTGCGTGTTCTCCCTGTGCTTGTGTGTTTCCTCCAGGTACCCCGGTTTCCTCCCACAATTCAAAGACATGGACATTAGGCTATACCAAATAGGTTTGAGTGTGAGTTGAATGGTTATGTGTATGTTGGTGGTCTGACAAACTGTTCAGGGTGTACCCCGTCTCTGCGCAGAGTCGGCTGAGATAGGCTACAACCTCTCCCTGACCCTAATAGGATTAAGTTGTTTGGCAAATGAATGAATGCTTATGATGGTACAAGAAAGAAAACTCTAGCAATGTAGGATTTGTGTTTGAATAAAATAACCTAAATAATAATAAAATAAATAAATAAATAAATAATAAAATAACTTTGTAATCTTTTGCTAAACAAACAAACATAAATAAATAAATAAATAAATCACCTACTGTGACTCAGTAACTCGGGACTTTTTGACTCGAACACAATGCCGGTGTACAGACTGTTGATTTGAGTTTTGCTCACCGCTGAGAGGTGAAGTAGCTGATGGTCTCTACAGCATGTGTGTGACAGACAGCTCCCAGGAGAGAGAGGAACAGCTGCGTATCAGGACACAGGTGGATGGTTCCGCCACCTCACCACCCCATCAGCATTTGTAAATATCACCTGAGGGGAAAATGAGTGAAGGAAAGACTTGGAAAACAAACAGACACAGAATTAATGTGATGACTTCAGGGGGGGAAATGATTGCTGTGACGCTGTCAGTCCTCACCTGCTTTCTTCCTTCCCTTCCACATCTTTTTTTGATGATCTCTGGCTTTGTTCAGTCCTCTATTATTTTTTTCTTTTGTACTCCCTCACTATTAGGCACAAAGGTAAAGAGGCTGTCATGGATGAGACTGAACGAATGGAGGGAGGACACCATGAGGAGAATCACTGCAGTGGGTAAATGAGTGGGGGAGTGATGATAGAGGGTGATGGAATCCACTGGTCATAGGAAGGACAGGAGAAAAGAGGCAGCAGTAGGGATTTGACAGGAGTCACTGATGGTTGTTTTTACTGATATAGAAATAAATATTTCCTCAATTGGTTCGAGACTCAGTGGATTGCCCTGATAGAAGTGAAAGAAATATGACATTTGATCCTGTTGTGACCTTAGTTATATATTGGTTTTTTTGGGTGAAGAGTTGTTTTTGTATTTGGGACATCAGAGTGTTTTGACATCCAGACAATTGACATTGGGGGAGGTGGGCCACATTCTTTTATTTAGAGGGTATCAACCTTTTATTTTTAATAAAAATCTTTATGACATATCTGGAGAATACTGGAAGCACTGTGAGGGTCATATTTTTTTGACTTCCCCAGTGACTTCAATATATTACAGCCAGCATTACTGAAGGGGAAGCTGAAGGGGATGGGAGTGGACCAGCATCTGGCTGCATGGACCACAGACTTCCTTACCAACAGACCACAGTATGTGAGGCTCAAGGGCTTTGTGTCAGATGTAGTGGTCTACAGCACAGGGGTCCCTCAGGGTACAGTGCTTTCCCCATACCTCTTTACCCTGTACACTTTAGGCACCTCCAAAAGGTCTCAAGGACTTGATGACCTCTTTGCCAGCAAGACAGAAGAGATGGTGTTCACCTTCCAGAGGAGAACAACACACATCACACCAGTGAACATCCAGGGTTTGGACACTGAGACAGTGGTGAGATACAAACACATGGGTACTGATCACAATGATACTCTATACACTCCAAAGTCGTCTCCACCTGGTTAGAAGACTGCAGTCGTTTGGTGTCTGCAGGATCTTATTAAGGACATTTTATGACAATAAATACACGTACACTGCAATTACAGTACCATCCACTCTGTAAGTTATATCTATTATATCCATCCTCTCTGTATAGAATAAGAAGGGGCATTTGGTCTGTATGGCCATGTGTTTTATTTATTTATTTATTGTATTAAGTTCAATTTCTTTTTTTGATTCTTTTATTCTTACCTTTTTTATCATCCACTATATGGACAAAATGTTATGGGCTCTTGACTGTAATACTCATGTGTTTCTTGATCGTTGGACTCCAAGTTCCTTTCCGCTTTGCTGTTATTATAAGTTTTTCTCTTTTAGGAAGGCTGTCCACTTGATTTTGGAGTGTGGGCTGTGGGGATTTGTGATCATTCATCCTCAAAAGCATTATTAAGGTCACTGATGTCCGGTGGGGACACCTGGGGCAGTTGGCATTCTAGTCCATCCCAAACGTGTTCAGGGATGTTGAGGTCAGTGCTCTGTGCAAACGACTCATGTTCTCCTACTCCAGCCTTGGAAAGGCAAGTCTTCATGGAGCTCAAAGTGCACATGTGGACTGTCATTCTAAAACAGGTTCGAGCCTCTTAGTTGTAGTGAAGAGAAATTGTATCCCAACAGCAGATAAGGACATTATGCACAATTGTGTGCTTTCAAATTTGTGGCACCAAAGAAGCTACAGATGGGTCTGATGGGTCTGATGGGCTAGTTTCCATAAACCTTATATAGTGTATTTAGTGTATCTACTGAAGTTTGATTGACACTTGGTCACTTTTTCCCTGTTCCTGACACTTGTGCTACTGTGACATGTAAATTTCCCTCGTGTGGGATTAGTAAAGTTTATCTATCTCTCTTATTATACATCAGGGAGGGATGATTTAAACCAGTGAATGGTGTTTTGAACCATTTTCAGTCGAGAAAATAAATATATATTTTTAAGAAAATCGTAATTTCTTTCTTGGAGAGATTATTTGTGAATTGAGGATTCAGTAAGAGGTCTGGCTCTCCAGAGAGATGTGCACTATAAAGAACAAAAACAGAACACCTGCTTGTCTGGCCACAGACCGTGAGAGAAGGGTGAGTTTAGGAAAAGGAGCTTTTAAAATGACATCCTGCACAATCTGTCATCTGATCTTCTACGGCCATTTTCTGTTGGCTTTGATGAAATGCTGTCGGATTTTTAGTTAATTAAATGGGATTAGATGCAGCCCAAGGATGCAAGCTGTTCATTTCTTTGCAACCCCCCCCAAGTAGGTGTGCTCTGGGACAGAGCTGTGTGGTCACCTGACATGAAAGAGAGCAGCTTTAACATAACTTTAAGCTTTAAGTAGCTTTAACCTCTTACAGACTGGTATAATACTTATTCATTTTAATCATTGTACTAGACTAGCTACAGAACTTGCTACTCTAACCAGAAAGTCAAATTCCTCTGTCAAAAAATTATTTATCTAACTTCAGAAGTGTTGTCACAATGAAATAATCTCATTTATATTTTATTTTATGTGTTTTTTTATGGATTTTACAAACATCACCATAATCTTAGAGTAGAGAGTTTTTGGTTGTGCAGTGGAGTAGTAAGCTGTCCAAGGTGTACCTTGCTTTTGCTCAAAGTCGACTGAGATTCCAGCTCCAGCCTCCCCACAACCCTAGTAGGATTAAGCGGTTCGGCAAATTAATTTAATAAGGATTGTTCTTAAAAAAAACAAACAAAAAAAACAGTTTTAGGCTGGTATCATTTGTTTGTGATGATTAGAGGAAACTGCACAAAGTATAATCATTTATGGTAGGCCTGTCATTTTCCTTAAATTTCCAAAGGTTGTTTGCTATGTGAGAATTGGTGTTTGTTTCTAGGCACCAGGTCCTGCCATCGCCCCTTCTCCTGTCAGTAAGAGCAGTTCTGCTGGACTTAAAATTTTTACTTGGTTGTCAGAGGGTATTTGAACCCCCAGCACTTTATAGTCAATAGGAGCTTATTCCTACTTACACTCCCAGCTTTTAGCGACCTTTGAACCCCTGGAGTTTATTGGTGTAGTATATACTTTGTATAGCCATACATCGGACAATCAGAGACCAGTGAATATAAAAATGGTTCACTTGTTAATTTATTTCAGTGATCACTGAAGACGGCCTCTTATGACTTTTTTTCTCATGTACCTACCCTCTTCCTATAAATAACCTCTTCTCTTTTTGATGGCGCAGTCCATGCTACGTGTACAATATAGTCTCGAACACACTTCACTACTACGATTATTGATCCTTATGACACTCTAGCAGTTTTCATCCATCCCTCCATCTATCCAGCCATCTGGCTATGCATAAGTAGGGCTGTCAACACAAAGTCTCAGTAATTACAGCCTGGCAGCCTCTCTATATAGGAAAGAGTGGGTGAGAATATAGTCACGTTGAAAGCTAATTTAAAGTGTTGTCCAGGAGAAATCTCATTCTCTTGGATCAAACAAAGAGAGCTCCTGCATATAGGCATTCCTGTAATAAGGTCAGTCATGAACCTTTCGAGATACTTTGTGTTTTGCCGAGCTCTAGCTACTCTCGAACCGTACTCCATGATTATCTAGTGCTAAGGAAGCAATGTACCTTGTTTACTACCACAGTTGATCACATCGTCAAAGTTTTTTCAGAAACTGTGATTGCTGGAGAATGATTGAGGAGATTCCCATTCAAATACAGCATGGATGAACCATTTTGAGCAAACAACATTCATTCATTAATTTATTTGCCGAATCGCAAATTATTATCTGGGTAGCGGGGGAAGCCGTAGACTATCTCAGTTGACTCTGGGCGAAGGTGGGGTACACCCTGAACAGCTCGGTACTCCATCGCAGGTCCAACAGACACATACCCATTTGCACTCACACCTAGGGCCAGATTGGAACAGCCAATTAGCCTAATGTGCATAAATGATAAAAGTGGGAGGAAACCGGAATTGCCTGAGGAAACCCATGCAAATATGAGGAAAACATGCAAATTCCACACATGTCGAGTCCAAAACACCCAAGCTCGGGAATCAAACCTAGGACCTTCTAGCTGTGAGGCGTATGTGCTGACCACTATGCTACCAAGCGCCCAAGCAGAGAACTTGTTTGGGTAAAATAATAAAGATAGGTCTGGGATTGGGTGGCACTGTGGCACAGTGGATAGCATGTTCGCCTCACAGCAAGTAGGTCCTAGGTTTGATCCCTGAACTTGGGTGTTTTTTTGTGTGGAGTTTGCATGTTCTCCCCGAACTTACGTGGGGTTCTTCGGGGTACTCTGGTTTCCTCCGACAGTCCAAAGTCATGTGCCTTACGCCAACCGGCTGTTCCAAATTGCCTCAGTTGTGAGTGTGAATAGTTGTTTGTGTGTATTTGCCCTGCAGTGGTCTTGTGAGCTGTTCAGGGTGTACCCTGTAGGCACCAGCCTCCTGCGACCCTAGTAGGATTAAGCGATTCATCAAATGAATGAGTGATATAAGTGATTCTGGATTAGCTGACTAGGACCTCTCTGTGTGGAAGTTCCACATTTTCCCCTGTACTTGTATGACTTTCCCAGTGATCTTATTTCCTTTTACAGTCCAGAGTTATGTTTGACCTGTTCAGGGTGTACCCCATCTCTCGCCTGAAGTCACCTGGGATTGGCTATAGTTTCCTCCATGACTCTGATGGATAGGAAGTATAGATATTAGATTTATGGGTGTTAATTTCATGTTAAATGACAAGTACCAACAATACTCCTGTGTTGCATTTGCCTTTCAGTATGACAGTTCCTGTCTGTAAAAAAAACTTTGCACTTGCATCCTACTGACTCTATCCCTCATGGATTACAGTAGACATCCCATAAAGAAGCTGATGTCCTGCAGCTGATGTACTTGGACAGATATAAGTGGGTTATTTGGAATCGTCAAGTGCCTCAGCTTAGATTGCAGTCAGAGCACAACTTAAAAATTTTAACTATAGTAATTGTTCAAGAACCCTAGGTGGGCAATTTAAAGTAATTAAAATAGAGGGTGACTTTAATCACAGTCATGCATGATGTCTACGGTAATCAGTGAGATAGGCTAAAAAGTGGACTGTAATTAGACTCAATTTCTTAAGTGTCAAGCTACAACTCAGCTTAAGAGAAACTAAATTCATCATCATATTCTCTGTACCTTTGCAGTGCTGACTATGGCCCTGTAAATACTTGGCAATGAAAGTGGAGCAAAATTGGTGGTTGCCAGTAGTCAGTGTGGTCGTCAACTTTAGATGGGAAGCCATGACCCTCTTGCTGTCCCACGCTATTACAATACACCAATGGCTTCTATAATTGATTACACTGAGCCATGAAAGCCACATGGTGACCTCATCATAAATTACACTGCTTCAATTCTACCCAGAGCTTGTTGTCCAAAGCATATTTATGACCCTTCTATACTCCGAGAATCATTCACTGTCTTCTCATATGCTCTTTATGTAATGAGTTCACCTTAGATGCTGAAGGTGTAATTATCTTCATTGGTTGGCAACCTATTAAATATCCTGTTAAGTGCCAGGCATGTAGTGTTCTTTGGCTGACTCAGCACTGAACCGACTGTACTGGACACAGGATTGTACCCTGACCTCAGTAATTTGCTCATATTTCTGTGAAGTGGGCAAAAAAGCTTATTAAGAACATCGTGGGCTTCAAACTCCCAGGCTTTCATTGGTAATATGTGAAGAGAGATGGAGAAACGGGATCTAAATGGGTATCGATTCATTTGCAGGTGCCGGAAGGCCCTGTGGTTTGCTGTTCCACACTATGTAGTTATAGCAACATGCTGCTGGTTTCCTAGCAATGATGGAGTTGAGTGAGTTTTTGTTTCAGTGCTCCCATTTTAAGTGAACTGCCAATGTTGTCCATCTACTACATTCAACCGATGAACCAGTTGCTCCATTAGTGGGCACCACTGCTCAGTCTTCACATTCAGATGTGTGTGTGTGTGTGTGTGTGTGTGTGAAAGCTTTTTATGATATGCCATTAATGGGCAATGTCAATTTGCCAGGTAGGACTTGAGGACATTGGACAGACCCACATAGAGCTGGAAGCTAAATGCTTTTAAATGTGAAAGAAGTATAATTAGAACATAAAATAAATGTCACACAAAAAGCAAGGCAACAAACCATGTCAGGTATAATGAGTTCTGCACTGGAACACAGGAAAAGATGTGTGAAATCATTTGTTTTGTTTTTCAGCAGGGATACAAGAAGTCCAGGCAAGCTATTCTATTAAGTAGAAGAATGGGCACTGTGGCCTAGCATGTCTGCTTGACAGCAAGAAGGTCCTGGGTTTGATTCCTGGGCTTGGGCATTTCTGTGTGGAGTTTGCATGTTCTCCCTTTGCTTGTGTGGGTTTCCTCTGGGTATTCCAGTTTCCTCCCACAGTCCAGAGACATGCACGTTAAGCTAATTGGCTGTTCCAAATTGCCTCTAGGTGAGTGTGTGAATGGTTGTGTGTGATGATCTGGCGAGCTGTTCAGGGTGTACCCCGCCATCGCTGGGTACCTTACGCAGTGCTTCTAGTTTGTTATTTAATTTAAATCTAAAATCTGTTTATGCCGGTATTAATATAAAAAACAAAAGTAGTTAGCGAAATTAACAAACTTATGGATAACTTGTCACAACTTTCTTTGATAGATTTTAGGAAAATTTCCCAGTTTGGCTGTTTGCCAGTTTCAGACATACTGTCTTTCTTTTAACACATAACAGCTTATGATCGAAGGGAGACCAATCATGAAGGCAATCTTCACATCTTTTAAAGTCGTTGCTTATTATTCAGATAAGGGCGGGGGGTTTATTATCTTGATATGGACCCACAGATTCTGACAACTGGCTAGTGTCACTGTCATTGACATGGAAGAGAGTGATAACTCTCCTCATGCATAATGGCAATGGCAAATTTTGCTTTTTTGGCCTCCTTTCTACAGATGACTCTCTCCTTGTCATTTGAGATTTTTTCCAAGTGCTTTGAAGGTCAGACTGAAAATGTGAGAAAGAAAGTGGATGTTTTTGCTCTGGTAAATATGCTTGAGTAAGAGGAGATCCAGTCTCTTTTATACATAAGTCGAGTACAAATCATGCAAAATAGTCGAGCAGTGAAGTATGAGGTATGATCGCGCCAATATTTTCCACCCATGCATTTCTGAGGTCTTATCTGAGGAGGAACTGATAAATGCAGTACAGCATTTTGTACTGTAATGAATGATAATTGCCTCTCTCTTTCTCTTTCTCTCTCTCTCCTCCAATTATATGTTTTAGTTTCAATGCCAGACAAAGAAAGATATAGATTGAATATATTGTGTGTGCATGTTTATATGGGGTATGTGTGGCCTGCAAGAATAGGGCAAATGCACCACAAGCATGAGGGAAGCAGAGGATGCAAGAGACAGGTGAGGCTTTTAGCGAATGCGTTATTAGAGAAAGAGTTTTAGTGCAAAGGAGAAGTCTGTCAACCCACAATTACTTTGGTGTGGATGATGTTTTGTCAGCTCTCAGTTCAAGTGTACATAGTTGTTAGCAGTAATGACTGTTGGACAGTGCAGGTTTTCTCTGTGCACTGTCTGTGTGAGGTATCTGGTGGATGGTGATGTCTGTATTGGTTTATGCATCTCCATTGTCCATGATGGAGAAAGCAGCAAAACTTTGTATAAACCTTGGATTCTTAAAGTCTCTTGGATGATTCTAAAGCCTTGGTCTAACGTATCCAAAATCACTTCACGGTAGATGGCCATACTTTTTTTTACATTTTTACATTAATTTTTTACTCAGATTCCCACTGGCTGTTTGTCATTGCCTCTCGTTACAGGGTTCGTACTATGCATTATCATTGTCAGACACAGTATGCAATCAATAAATGGCACTGCCGAACTTGATGTGGACTCCTCAAGCAAACTTGAGAAAGTGGTGGGTGTGTTTCCTGGGTGAAGGTATACGCTGAGACCCCAAAATGAGTAAATCAGAAAATAATGTAGTGTGCACCAAGTTTAAAATCGATATGCAGCGTCTGCTTTATCACAAGAAGGAACAGTTATGGCCAACTCTCTCTCTCTTTCTCTCTCTCTCTCTCTCTCTCTCTCTCTCTCTCTCTCTGTCTTTACCAAAGCTTGAGAGAATAGGAAATTGTTGCTATTACTCTTCCGGGACTGAGTTTTTTTTTATTTTTATTATTATTATTTTTTTAAACGTGTTTACATAGACCCCTGTAGGGGACTTGATCTTCTACCCTTTTACTCCCAGATTGCAGAGCTACTGTCATTACCATCAAATATAATAGGCATATTTTATATGGCCTCCGGGTGGCTTATAGAGCAAAGATATATGCCTGGAGAGCGGTTGTGAACCCCTGCCTGTGCCATTGGAGGAAATTTGCTTCAACGAGGTACAATTCAGTCCTGGATTATAGCTGAGGAGATTGGTTCACTTAGATCAAACTGGTTCTAAGGCAGCATTGGCCACTGGATATTTTGCATCAGCCACCTCTGGCATGTCAGAGACACACTTATCAGCACACACAGTGTTAGATATTTAGAATATCAGTAAAATCACATGGTTCCTTTTTGTTATAATTGAAAGATTGCAGTTTCAATCAGAGTCCAGGAGATTACAGTTGTTCCCTGCTTTCTGGATAGAAGAGAGTTAGTATATTTATTCAAAAATAAGTTTCTTGACACTGCACAAGTTCTTATGTGCCATGTGTTAGTTTCCAGAAGTCTGGTTACACCAAACCATCAGGTGTGGTCTACATCTAATCTCTGCATGATGTGTACCATATAATGGGATTGGTTAAACTTCCTTCAGATTTGTTGATGGTAGGGAAGGACACACTTTGCACACACATGCATTTGCCAAAGCACTAAATCCTATTAGGGTCACGCGAGCCTATGTCAGCCAACACTGGCCGAAGGCGGGGTACACCCTGGACAGCCTGCAATACCAGCGAAGAGCCATCACTCACGCAACCATTCACACTTACAATTTGGAACAGCCAATTAGCCTAATGTGTATGTCTTTAAACTGTGGGAGGAAACTGGAATACCCAGAGGAAACCCACACAAGCACAGGGATATACAAACTTAACACAAAAGAATTCCCAGGATGCTAACCCAGGGCTTTTTTGTTTTTTTGTTTTTCACTATTCAGCCATTGTGCCACCCCAAGACAGATTTCCTTATTGGTATATAAAGCCAGACTTTCACAGGATTGGAGCACTGTTATTATTTTGCAGTGAAAATAATGTATGTCTGGTCCCGATCTCCAATATCTTTTTATATGAGAAAGGTTTTTTATTTTGAGGTACTCCTGCACAATACCATGCCAAAAAATGGCTGTCTTTCATCACTGTCATAAATAAAAAATAGCAAAAAGATAAACCTAGCTCCTAGCATTTTGCAAAACTGCATGCACAAAGGTGTGATATAGAATCGTATAATATAATTGCAGATAAGGAAATTTTCTAATAGAAAGCAACCTTTCGATTATGAGCCACAATCATCCCAAATGTGTATGGGCCATATGTGAAAACGTGTAACACCGGACCACAGCACACCTCTGTGTTGCTGTCATGTAATTGAATTTGGCTGGTGTGAGCTGCACCTCTGATTTGATTCTTGGTGTTGCAGGATACAAAGTGTCACATCCTTATGTGAGGTTCAGGCATGATTTCCTTTCCCTGCTCCTCCACACTTGATGTGGCTCAGCTCCAGTGGGCCGGCCATAATTGGGCCACAGTTGTAAAGGCTACGAATGACATTGACAAGTCACTAAGGAAGTGATCTGGACAGCAGACATGTCTTTTTGGGGGGAAATCCCACAAAATAACAAAACAAACTATGAAATAACACACAGTACACAGTGCTTAATCTTTGTAACAGAGTTTTACAACATGGGAAAGTCATCAGGACTGAGGACTTTATTTTTCCCAGTTTCTCAGTAACATGACATGAATTACAGGCCTTTCATTAAGTTTTTGTAGAAGTAAACAGATTAATATAGTTATAGTAAAATAAACAACTTGTGGATGGTGAAAAAAGGATACAAATTGGAGGCTTATGGAAATGTTGGGTTGGATGATTGACAGTGAAAGAGAAAATCATCCTCGTGCTGATTTAGTAGATACGGATGGTTTACATCCTTAGTTTTTCTTCCATTTAAGGTGCGAGAAGCACCTCGGAGACCACATTTTCTCTGCAGAGCAGATACATTTTCTCTGAACACAAGGAACCATCACCATATATTACAAAATATTGTGACTAAAAAAAATTGCTGGCTCCACCTTTATTTATGAGTTCACATTGTTCAAGTTTTAACAGACATCCTGCTGTAGAAATGTTAATGGAGTGAGTAGGATGATCAGTAAAGCCAAAATGTTGTTCTTCTATATCTAAATTTATAGCAGTGCTCCAGAGCTATATACATGCAAATGTAGTAAAGTCATGTACACTGGCAACCCAATAAATGAAGAAGATGGTGGGAAAATATACTGCGCCGCTGTCAGCGCTGAGTGCACTTGCACTTCGCTGCTTATTTTCTCACCTAGCGTAAGCATGTTTCTTTAAACTTACGCATGCAAACATTTTCACAACTCCGTTTTAGGCAGTGCCTAAATATTTGTATTATTAAAATCTAGGTTTGTGCTCACTTTATTGAGTCTCTTATGTTTCTAGAGTCCAACAACTTTCTATCAGTGAGGTCGTCGAATCATTTTTGTAACATACCCGTATCAAAGTACACTTCCCAGAAACCCCTGCACCAGTCTCAATCACCTGACTTCTGATTCTCGCACCCCATGATCACTTACACACCTGGCTGCACTTGACCTCGATATCATGCGCATGTTTTTAAAGGACTGAGAGTATGAATGTCATCACTCTGACTGTGTAATACCAGGCTGCGTTTGTATTCTCTTTCTGGTTTTGTGATTTGTTTATGCTTTTGACCTTGATGTCTTTCTAGGCTCTGATACTCGTATTTTCCCACGTGTTACCTCTGCCTGTCTATTGACCTTCGCTTAGCTCACGCTTGTTGTTTACATGACGCTGTTCTGTCCTAGCCTGTGGTGTGGCCTAGTTTATTCTGTGTATCCATGTTGCTGAACATGTCTGTTTAATACGACACGGATTCTTTTATTGTCTTTGAGGCACCTGGTTGCCTGATATTCTGATTTGTGTCTCTTTTACCTCCTCCGAATATGTTCAATAAGATGACATAAAATGAGGTATTTAAATTAAATAATTAATGATTAAAAATTTATAAGTGGTGGGTCTCACGGTGAATTTGGTAGGTAAATTTGGAACTGTAATGAGGAGAGTTTTGAGATCTTGGTCTTGAGTTCCACACTCTTTCTGATTTGCATTAGACCTTCAGATGTACTTGCTGAATAGACTTCGACAGTCGTTGTTAAGTAGTAGGGATGAGACAGGGAGGTGATGGGTATGGAAATTTCTTCACCTGTAGAGAAAGAGAGAGTTGGAATGTAGACAGTTAACTAAAAGTTTTTCGACAGGTACTTTCTCACATACTCCAGAGATCCATTCTGAATTCACTTCAAATCAAGACTCAGTTTGGGAACACGCCAATGCCAATTTGGCACAAGTCCTGATTCAGTCACCTTTAGCTTAATATCATTATTCTTTATTACTCTCATAATAGTTTGGTTTGTATGATGGTTACAGCAGGGGGATGTAGTTGGCTTGTAACATTAAGGTATTGCTAATTGGCAGGTATGTGCTTGCATTCATTTACTTTTTTGACACTGACAAAGCAACACAGCTACAAATAAATGGTGCTTGCTAATTGTACTTTGGGAACCACTGTAATCATTGATTTGCTATTGGACCCATGGCATGGGTTTTCTGGCTAATCAGACCAATGATTAGTCACTATTTCCAGTGATCAATCACTGATCACCATTATTGTCGTAGACCAGTCACCAGTGACGGATCGCTACTGTTCCCAACAACCAATCACTGATTGCCATTGTTTGTCTATTCCCTATTCTATGTCTATTCTCCAAATAATTACTACCACAGCTATATTTTGTTTGTCTACTTGATATGAATTATGGTATTTTATATAGGCCCACTTCCTTCTACATGTACTGTACATAGAATAATAAACATTTTTTTTATTGTGGCGTAGTGGTTAGAATATCCACCTCACAGCAAGAAGGTACTGAATTCGATTCCCAGGATCAGGCCCAGGATCAGGCGCAGTGTTCACTCCAGGTACTCTGGTTTCCTCCTACCTTCCAGAGATATGCACATTAGGCTAAATGGCTGTTCCAAATTGCTCGTATGTGTGAATTATTGTGGTGTATTGGCCCTGTGATGGTCTGGAAAACTGTTCAGGGTGTACCTTACCTTTACCCAGTGTCTGAGACAGGCTCCAGCCTCCTCATGACCCAAGTAGGACTAACAAAGGACAATCTGACAAAGGAGTGAGTCATTTGTTGAGCCACTTAATCCTGCTAGGGTCATGGGAGGGTCACTATCTCAACTGACTCTAGGTGAAGAACGGGGTACACCCCAAACAGCTCACCAGTCCATTGATGGGCCAACACACACAACTATTAACAGTCGCACCTGTGGGCCTAATATGCAGATTTTTGGACGGTGGGAGGAAACCGGAGTTTAAGTCAAAGGAAACCATGCAAGCACTGGGAAAGCATGCAAACTCCATGCAGAAACGGATTCAAACCCAGGAACTTTTTGCAGTCAGCCGAGCCCGGGGCTCGAACCCAAGATTGTTACTGTCAGTTACATTTATAGTAACAAGCTGTCATTATGTAATATATCACAAAAAAACCTTCATACTTCAGCTAACAAACTTGTCGTGATTTTTTTTTTTTAATGGCTTTTCATTTTTACTTCTGTTTACACGTGTGTGTACCACCACTGAGTCATCGTCCAAAAACCAGAAAATATTTTGCTAAACTTTCAAATGTGACTTCCTTTGGGGCTTAACTTAAACTGTAATTAAAAGTTTGTGAGTTTTCTGTATAGATATGACCTAACATTATCATCAGGGTTTCACACAGTTCCTAAAAGAACCCAATTAAACAAATGTGACAACTATTTTATATTTGATCATTTATTTATTGAGGAAAATAGTCCAATATTACATATCTGTGAGTGGCAAAAGTATGTGAATCTGGTGCAACTCACTTGAACAGCAATAACTGCATCCAAATATAAATGTTAGTCGTTCCTGATCAGATTCAAGAATCTAACAGTGCTTTGCAAGAAAGATGTCTTATTTATGACTGTAATGTGTCCAAGGCTTTTCTTACATCTCAGGCAGTCAGTAAACTCTCTCCCGTGGTATTAATCCTGAAAGCCAGCACTTAATGAATCTTTAATGCCAGAGAATGTAGATATGTACTGTAGATAGAGTGGATAATATGTGAGTTCATCCACTTTTAAGGACTTGGAGGATATCGTATTCATATCGCCATCGTACTGTGTCGTATCTCAGTTCGTATTTAGACATGATGGAACATTGATCTGAAACTACAGCTTCAGGGTTTGGATCTGATAAAAAGCTTGTGTGTGTGTGTGTGTGTGTGTGTGTGTGTGTGTGTGTGTGTGTTAGATTGCTGGAAGTCTTTGCATCAATCCAGTGGTACTGACCTGGCTGATCGAGTTAATTTTCTGCACAGGTGAGCAGTGAGACAAGAAGAGATTATAGGCCATAGATCCAGACCTCACACACACACACACACACACACACACACACACACACACACACACACACACACCAGGAATAAAGAGAGTTAGTGATTGTATGTGGAGTGCTAGCTGAGTTCAGGAGGTGACACCTGATTATAACAGCCAGATACTCACAGGAAAAAAACGACCACTCACCAGTCTTACAGCTCAGAGCTCTATCAAGATGGTGGAGGAAAAAATTGCGCAGATAAAAATAGGAGCAGAACACCCCTGATTTAATACAACATTTACATAATGAGTCAGTGAATCAGTAAATGGTATTTTATCATCTATTCTTGATTGCAGCCCTGTCTTGGTCAGATAGAGCAAGATAGTTCTTATTTTATTTTTAGATTTAAGAGAGTTTTTGTGAACTTGTGGACTTTTGGACTTGCTACGCATATCTGTATTGCTCACTGATTGCAGATTTGAATGCGTCTTAGAACAGGGTCAGGATATAGGCTGGCGGTAGGTGGTTTAAAGAAGTGGTCCACATATTTGTCTCTCACAATGAAATGAACTGCTGCTGTTGATTTCCTCTTGTTGGTACTACAGAAGTGTTATGCGAATAAATGTTATATGATTGTGACTATTACTGTGAACAAGCAAAACCATCAGCTTTGATGACAGTTTGTTTTTGGCTAGTTAGCTACTAGGGCTGCCTCTGTTAGTCACAGATTTGCACCATTTTTATTTTCTTTTTTTTAATAAAAGCTATAAATACAATCTTGTTCGTTTTTTTTTTTTTAATGGACACAGGAAACTGAAACCAGCATGAAAAACCAATTGGTTTCACTTGACAGGAGCACTGCAGATAGTCCCATGGGTGATAAGCAACAAGCTGCAAGTGTACGTGATAATTGCACTGATGCTTCGAGGGTTGGTGCTGAAAGAATCAAAAGCCATCCCACTATGAACACCAGGAAGTCAAGTCAACAAATAGTCTTAGATTATAACAAGTTCATGTAGATCCAGGAAGTAAGAGCCAGGATGTAACAAGGAATTAACAATCCAAAACAGGAAACAGCAAGGCAGTAAAAAGTTCATGTAGGTTCAGGAAGTAAGAACCAGGATGTAACAAGAAAGTAACAATCCTAAGTAGGAAACAATAAGGAAGTGACAAATTCATGTAAAACCAAGTAGAAAGAGTGTAGGACTTAACAAGGGATTAAGAAGCCAAGAATAGAGAATAAGGAGAAAGGAAAGAAAGAAGGCTTTATGTTCAACCATGACATCACAAGGATATAACCAGTTCATGCAGAACTAGGAAGTACCTAGCTGAAGAAAAAAGGAATCACCTATGCAATATGGCAGCCACTCAGGGCTCAGCCCTCCGTGATGACTGCCGGACATTGTTGAGGAGTCCTGAATGCCCCTGCCCCAGATATAAAAGTAGTGCCGGCTCCAACATAGCAGTCCCACCACCTGAGGCTTTACTTTGAGGGAAATCACAGAGGGTTCCTGAGTGTAAGAGGATGTGCTATAGATGCAACTGAATATTTCAATTAAATTGTCCCAGGCTCAGGCGGTATAGTGGTTAACACATGCACCTCACAAAAAGAAGGTCCTGGGTTCGTGTCCCGGGTGTGAAGTTTACATGTTTTTTCCGTGCTTGCATGGGTTTCCTCTGGGTACTCCAGTTGCCTCCAATAGTCTAAAGACATTGTCCTAGGGGTGAGTGTGAATGGTTGTGTGTCTCGCTGCGATGGTCTGGCTGCTCTTCAGAGTGTACCCCGCCTTTGCCCAGTGTTGGCGGAGGTAGGATCCAGTCTACATGTAACCCTAGTAATGTCTTTCGGCAAATGAGTGAGTGTCCCAGAATTCTGAGATGCTGGTTTTGCTACACCTGTGTCATCACCTAATGCATAACCTAAAGTAGATCACTAGCTAATGGTAACTAGCTATTAAAAAAGGGAGGAAAAAGGGTGACTCCCTTGTCCTTTCTGGTATACATAGGGCAAGATGGATGCCATCTTTCAGAAAATAGCAGAAGCTTTTGTTACAGTGTGTTATAAAAATGTATTAATGTGTTTTCATATCACTCACCCCAATGGTCTGACTCCGCGTATTAGTCTAACCAAATATAAACAAAGAGGCACTTAAAAAGGAGATGAATGACACTGGAACAAAAGCAACACTTTCTTCCCAGTCAGCCAAAAATTCACTCGCTTATAGTGAGACAATCAGTCTTACATCCTGAAGGACAGTGCATCTAATGAATGTTTTTGAGTCTGGCCTAGTAAGCTCTAAAGAAGACGCATGAGACAGACAGCACCTGCTGCATATAGAGCTTCAGAAAGACAGGGATAAGTGGTGACTGCTGTGAGATGGAGTCAGAGCTGATGGGCAAACAGTGTGGACGTCGATGGAGTAGTGGTTGCAGTCATGTGAAGCATAGCAGTTAATGATAAAAAGAGAAATATGTAACATGATTTAAGTTAGTTTTTTCTGAATACACACATTATAAAATGAGAGCACACTGCCATTAAAAGCCTTTTATAACAGAATTATCGTCTCTCGAATTACAAGAAAAACAATCAATTCTGAATATAAATCACACACATTTATTACGTTCAAATTTAAGCAGAACAGTATATCACGTTGTTCTTTCATCATCGTGGTCCCTCAAAATTGCAACATCTGAGTGTATGTACTGTATGTTTTGTAGTACATACTGTACTTGCGGTAGATTTTATCATGCATTAGCATGTACTCTATGGGATGCACTATCAGGGGGTAAAAAAAAAAAAATTCTGAGTGGATAATAATTTAATTGAAAATGATGGATACTCATACTTTGTCACAGTTAAAGTTGTTTTCAAGGCAGTTTTTTTTTTTATTTCCCTGTAGTACTAAAATTATGAAAAAGTATATACAGTCACCATTAACTACACAGCACTTGGGTCGGGTTAGAGCTCACCTGACCCGCCTTTATAATAGTTAAAATATGTGCTTAAAAAATTAAGTTTAGTTTGCTTTTCTTTGTTTCCATGTAACATATACTAAAACTCTTAGAGTTACTGTGCACCTGCTCACTCGTGCAAGGAGATCATCTGTTCGTCATGATTTTAAAGATGTAAAAAAGAAAAAAAAAACCAAACCCAAATTTTTGTTTGCTTTTTGCCCATGTTGCCGTGTAGTATGTACTAAAACAGTTATCACCTCCGGCTCAGTGGATGTCACTAAATTGAGTAGTCCCAATTAAGAATCATTGATAATTATATTTGTTAATTGTCATGTATTTGTTGGTTAAACTGTTTACACAGTCTTCATCAGCAGGGTCAAAACTCAAAATAACAACAATAGCCTCTGACAAGGATTTAGGGTTCAAGAACTTAAGATTGTACTTGAAGATTTGTGCATCTGAATTTTGGACGTTCTGACATGTGGACCCTGTGGAAGGGAAATTCCTTGAGTACATCTTCTCTTCCATATGACTGAACAGGAAGACTTCAGAGCTGCATTCTCAGCTCCCTCTTATTCACCCTGACACAGCTCCAGTATGAGTTTTACCTTTGCCCATGACACCACCATCCCAGAGAAGAGACAGTCTCCAAAAATGCTCACAAGAATGAACCTCAGAACATCAGAAGCTTCACCTCAACATTAGTAAATCTAAAAAGATGACTGAGTGAGGCTGCCAGGAGGGTTGAGGATGACCACCCCCATTATACATTGGTGGGGTTGCTATGGAATTGAAATGACAAGTTCGATGGTGTGCACATCATAGATAACCTGACCTGCCACCTTCCTCCTAAGTCAGCGACATTAATTCCTCCGGAGGATCAGGAACTTATGTGTTGTATTTAAATATGTTGAAAATGGTAAAATATATAGACGCGATTCCCATTATACTGTGTATCAGAAAGGAAAAGTGGATTGTGTCACATTAGTATTATATGATCATATTGCCCAGCTCTATGCAAGATATTTCTGTCTTGCATAGAGCTGGGCAATATGTATTTTTTCACAGAGATTTTATTATAAACAGAAATGTGAAAATAATTTAATGCTGGGTGAGTTAGGGAAAAAAAAGCCAAAACAAAATTACACAGCTCGTCAGAACATTGCAGGGCTAACACACACACAACTTGAACCTAGGACCTTCTTGTTGTGAGGCAGACATGCTAACCACTTTGCTAGCGTGCCGCCCGACGAATATTCAATAAAAGCAAATTATTTATTTTCATTATAATCTTTTCAAATTAATTTGTTGAACAACCTATCAGAAGCTATAGGAATGGGTTCCGTCTGTCCTAGCTAGGGCTTTCAAACTTGGTTCACTACTATGAGTGTTGGATTTGTGGTCATTTGTGGATTTGTGTGTGAGTGACCTTGACCTACTTTTCAAGGTCACAGAGGCAAAACTGAATATTAGGTTTTTGGAGATTTACTTGCTGCGCACTGAAGCTGGGGCTTTCAAACTTGCTATGCTTGTTATCTCCCGCCACATAGGGGGGGTGGGGGGGCGCTATTGGAAAGGGTGGTGTTCGTCCGTCCGTCAGTCCGTCTGTCTGACACACTTTGGTTTCCGAATGATGACTTAGGAAAGCCTGCTCGGATTTTGATAAAATATGGTATGCGAGTTTGTCTTGCAGGTACCACGCCTGGGATTGGTGCATGCCAAAATCTGTGCTTAATTAATGAGCCAGCTGGACTTCGTTTGTTTAACACAACAGTTAGGTTTCCAGATGATAACTTAAGAATGCTTGCTCGGATTTTGATGAAATTTGGTATGCGGATTTGTCTTACAGTTTTGATTTTAGTTTAAGGAATATATAGATTAAGTTTCCTGGGCGGCGGGAGCTTTGGACCTCTGCTGCCTATTTTTCTATATTGGCATATCATGAAATGGTCCTTTCGGCGTGAGCGTCTATTATTATTTTTCGGGGGAAACTTTCTCTAAGTAAAATTTTTGTTTGGTCCCGACAAGCAATTTAATGCTCTCTTTCATGGCTTTCTGTTTAGCTTTTCTTAGGCATCCAATTGCTAGATTTTCAGCTTCAATAAAGCACACAGTGAGACTTTTTTAATTATAGAGCAAGCTAAATAAACTGCTGTTTGTACTAGAAATTCCCCATCTATTCATCTGTTTGAAAAATGGGACAAAAATTCTTTCATGCAAAACAAATGGCTGGCTGCGCTGTTGTTCATCTCAGGTATTCAGTAACAAATTAGGAATAAGAACACCAAGGAGAAAAAGTGTAGGAATAAGCTAATGAATAAAACTCCACTGTCAATGAATTGTAGCATATAGAGTGTGTCTGGAAATAATTTCACTGTAACAAAGGGATATTATTTTGAGCTGTGAAATGTTTTGTTTGTTGTGAAACTCTAGACCTTTTGTAGTTTTTCTTTATATGGTGAGGAATTACACTAAAAATGACCCTTTCTGTCATCTGCATACTTCATTCATATATTCATTTATTCATTCTGATTGAAATTGATGAGCAAAGGATGTTGTAGGATGTCATACATTTGTCGGCAAACAGCTGAACAATAAAGACAGGTCGGAATGGAAGCAATTCATAAAAAGAATTATGTTTTTCCTCGACTTCAAAGAGAATAAATCAACTACAGGAGGCATATCCAGGACCCTTTAATCTTTTCATGTTGTATAACCATGTTTTCATTGAAAAACATCTAGTCCAGCCTGTCAATGCTATTTCTGTGCAATGCAGCCATCTACATGGGACACACTTATTACTGTGAAACAAATATGACTAAACTGCGTGTACAGACGGATGCCTTTTAAATGACACGCATATGTAGCTAATGACAGTAATTTTGAAAATCCATTACAAAAAGGTTGTGCGTATGAGTTAGCATGCTAATTTCACATCAAGAAGGTCCTGGGTTCAAGCCCTGTGGTTGGGAACGGTGTTTCTCTGGGTGGTTTATGTTCTCCCAATGCGTGGGTTTTCTCTGGGTACTCATACACATTAGGTTAATTGGCTGTTCCACATTACCTTTCAATGGGAGTGGATGTTTGTCCTAGAGACCAGGTTTTGCAGGAGGCTTGCAACTCTTCTGGTCATCTGGCAGCAATGCCGTCTTCTCCAATGTTTTGAGTGGCCCATTCTACTTTATAGAACTGTAAGGATGCAAAAACAACAGGCTACCTTTAACATTTAAGCAGCAGAAATGTGGTTCTACAGAAGAATGCCAAAGGTCCCGTGGACAGATTATGAGACCAACGAGTCTGTCCTTTAGCACGGCTAACACCAAACAAAAAAGTCATTGATATGATACATGAAAGTCACTGGAGGTTCCTCACTCACATCATCCAGAACGGCGTGATAGAAGATATTTGCCTCACCAGAAGACATCTAGGGAAGAAAACCCGAGGAGGGCAGAGGAAAATCTTTCGACTGCCAGCAGACCCAGGAACAACAGGGGACACTGTGAAACCGAGGCATGTGCCATGGAGCCTAAAGAGAGAGAGAGCAAGCCTTCAAGGTAAAACATACATTGCAATGGAAACATCAGTGAGTCATGACATTTTGGACAATATTCAAGTATAATACTGTTATATTATAAAAGGCGATTTGGGTTCCCGAGTGTTGCGTCGACAAGGTGCGTGATCAACCTGGAGATCGCATCCAGGTTAATGCTCACCTCCCTGTCACTCATAGCTATCGCCAGCCATTCATGGGCGCCTGTTAGCTCATTCGTACAAAGGGGAGGGATAGCATTTTCCCTCCGAGTGTGTAAGGCCATCTCCAAATGTAAAAAAGGAAATTTATTTATATTTTAATCAGTCTCCCCATTGTAACACATTTATCCCATTACTGTGATGTACAGTATATTGTGTATCATAGAGCACACACATTTAAGGATCTGGCAGGAAGCTTGATTGTGTATTATACGGCATAGGCAGAAAGAACCGCAGCTAATTTACTGGCAGCCTTGGACACAGATGATGCCAGGGAGAGGGGGAACAACACAGAATATCAGCAGTGGTATAATAAAAGAAGAATTCTACTCAGTTAATGAGATAAAATTAATTATTCAAGTAATTTAAATCATTCGTTTTTATTATAATTAAAATGTAATGTGTTGTTTGGTTTAAACCGCAACATAATTAGGCTGGATTTGTGAACACAGTCACTGGTAGTAATCTTTTGTATTTAATTTCTATTATTAATTATAACTCAGCCAGTATAATACAACTTTGTATGGAGTTCACACATATCCACATAGCAGATCAGTGTCTTTATGCGCCATACCAGAATGAATTTACTGAGAAAGGCAGGAAGAGTCATACCCACCATGGCTCTGTGCCACCCAGAAACTGATCAATTGAAGGAAAAAAGATGCAAATCAGTTGGACTAAAGCTGGAATCTTCAAAAAGCATGCATGGGTTCTGTGAACACTGTCCCTTGGTCTAATCATATTTCTTGTACATTGGTGGTGTACTCAATCACACATTCACTCATTTACCAAGCCGCTTAATCCTGTTAGAGGCTTATCTCAGCCGGCACTGGGCAAAGGCAGGGGCCGTCGGAGGACCAGCACATGTTTAGGGGCAATTTAGAACAGCCAGTTAGTCTAATGTGCAGGTCTCTGGACTGTGGGAGGAAACTGGAGTGCCTGACCATCTCACTCATGCATGCTTTTTGAACATCTTATTCCAGATTCAGGTCATCTGATTTTCTGTTGGAATAAATTCCAAGCTTTGCATTAAAACAAGGTTGAAGGGATTTGGTCACTTGCCCACAAGAGCATTCGTAAGATTAGGCACTGCTGTTGGGCGAGAAGGCCTGGTTTGGCATTTCAATTCATTCCAAAGGTGTTCTGTGGGGTTGAGGTCAGTGCTCTGTGTAGGCCACTTGAGATCTTACACTTTGGCCATATATTGTTCTGAATCTGCTGATTGAATCTGGTGACGGTGTTTAGTGCCATTAGCATCTGTTTGGCCTGCTTTTGGGGCAAATGCAATTTGTGGATGATTACCTCCGCCAAGGTGACTGTGTATTACCCTCAGATTGTGTGTTTGTTTGTTAGCAGGATCATTAGCAGGATAAAAAGTTCTATACAGATTTTCCTGAAATTTCTTCAAGGGATGGGGATTTGGAATTCTGGAACTTGTGAGATTTTTTGGAAGTGTCGGATTAAAGTACGGCCAGCAGATCCTAGCATTCATAGTAGTGAGCCAGCATATCAAGTTTGAAAGCCCCAGCTTCAGTGCACGGCAAGTAAATGCCCGGAAACTAAAGTGTGATGGGCGGACGGTTCCTATAGCTCCCGATGGGCGGGAGCTAAAAATCATTAATATGATCCATGAGAAACAATGGAAGTTCCTCAGTGACATCATCCAGAAGGGTGAGATAAAAGATCTTTGTCTTACTGAAAGACATCTAAGGAAGAAAACCTGAGGAGGGCAGCGGAAGATCTTTTGAATGCTCAAAGACCCAAGAACAACATGGGACACAGCTTGAAACCGAGGTCATGTCGCCTAAGGCATGTGCCATGGAACCTAAAGAGAGAGAGAGAGCAACCATGAAAGGTAAAACATACACTGCAATGGGAACATCAGTGAGTCATGATATTCTGGACAATATTCCAGAGTGTCACATCGGAAAGATGCATGATCAAACCGGAGATCACATCCAGGATGATGCTCACCTCCCTGTCACTCACCAGCCGTTCATGGGCGCCTGTTAGCTCATACGATCAAAGGGGAGGATGGTGTTTTCCCTCTGAGTGTATCAGGCCACCTCCAAATGCGCATGCACAGCAGTCTGTAAAGAGTGGCAGAATCATGTGTCACGGAAGGGGCATGTCTGCACTTACACCTCTCTCTGGTCGGTGGTGGTCGTATGTGATAGGTAGACAATTTGATGGGTGGGAATTGGATACAACTAAAATTATGGGAGAAAAAAAGGGGCGGGGGGACATTGTGAGATTTTTTGAAGTGTCATATTAAAGCATGCCCAGCAGATGTGTGCTTTCTGTTATTTGTTTAAAAAAAGTTATGTGTGGATTTTCATAACATTTATTCCAAAGGTGTGGCCTTGGACAAGGAAGTCTCCATGAAATTTTGTAGATGATCCAGATCAAATTCTGTATCCAGGAATTTTTAAAGGGTTTTTTTAACATTGTGAGAGGACCATTTTTGACATTTTGGTTCATAAGGGAGATAGTTGAGTGGTGGGGTGGTCTTGTTTTCATTATGTCTGTGATGGTCAGCTCACACAGTTCTGCTTTCTATCAAGGGGCAGATTATCTGTATTTATCTAATCTGATATTGATCATGACAGGTTGTTTCAGGACAGCTCGAACCAGCATACAATACTAAAGCATAGTTGGTATGTACTATGAGATGGGGGCAGACATTTTTTGACAGCCATGCTGCAAAACTGATGTGAGATGGGAAAGAGTGGTGAAGCAGAGAGCTGGAGCACTGAAAAAACAGGTTGGGTTCTAGGGGCTAAGAAGGAATTCTCAGTACAGTTCAGAAAATCAAACCAAAAAAACAAAGGTATCAAGATTTACTCACATGCTGAAGACTGAGTGATATATAAGAAAGCATCTAATTATGAGTCATGAGACCAGTTTGACTGTACGGAAAATATATAAAAAAAAAATGTTAAAAAAAATCAGTGTTATGATGCTACTGCTGGTAGCTCATATTGAGCAATGTGAATTTTCCAATATATGACTTCCCTCTAATATCACTCTTAGACATATCTGTTTGACTCTTTCTCTCTGTCTCTCTTTCTATTCCTCATGTATGTCTTTCTCCACTCTCTATCTGTATATCATCCTGTCTGTGTGTGAGACTGCTTATGAATAATTCATCAATAAAAGTGAGAGATGGAAGACGAAATGCAGCACTCGGGGAAGTGATGGCTAAAAGGGCAGGTCTGTCTGATATACCAAACTGCAGCGTGACCCTCCAGTTCTGAAGTCACGCTGTCTTGGTGCTGACGTGGCTCCCAAGAAGATGCCTCTGCTGTCCTTGGCTTCCAGACTGTGATTCATGCAAACGATGATTCCTCCATGTTTTAATATTGATTTATTAAAATATTAGGACTACCTTTGGAAAGCGGACATCGCGCCGTTAATCGCTCTCCGGGTTACGTTATGCAGTTTTGGTCTCGTTATGCAGTAAAGAAGATTTTTATTACAGACAATGAGACTGTGAAGGACGTCGAAGGTTACACAAATGAGATGCCATACACAGTCTGCATGAAAGACGGAGTGTGATTATTAAAGGAGGCATGTGAAGCACAAGCACGTATTTGTGTGCCTTGGAAGTGTATTGCTACGTTCCATTCATTCTTTTAATGCTCACCGAACACCACATGCTTTTCACAGCTGTTAAGTTTTACTAGTTGAGCAGTCATTTCCAAATACTACCTGATGAGTTCGACTGAACTGAGAACTCCAGGACATCACTGTAAAGCCTGCTATTAGTGCAGTGAAAGAGGATGCACCAAACCACACTTTATCAGCTAAAGTAGCCATATGGAGGTTTTCAGGCTAAGCAAGTAACAATAAAACAATCACTGGAATTGGTGGTTCTGCCATGTTGTACAGCCTCAGTCCCCACTTAAGAACCTTTCTGATATTTTGTCGAAATATGCTTTGGATGGTGGGCGCTTCATGTTGGGCATTGCATGATGGGTACTTTGGAGCTGGTACACCTTTTATATCTGACGCGGGGCAGTTGGGATTCACTTGGCTATTTCCAGTGGTTTCCGCTACTCCCTCAGCTATTTTCAGCGAGTTTCCTGAGTGGCTGCCGTATTGCTTCATAGGATCACTCTTGTTTATAATTTAGCTTAGTATTACAGCACCGCAAAAAACGTGATTCCTTTTTCATCTTGACCTAGAAGGTACATCAATGAACCATGGTTTATGGTTACACTCACTCACTCACTCATTTGCCAAGCAGCTTAATCCTATTAGGGTCACAGAGATGCTGGTGCCTATCTCAGCCGACACAGGGAGAAGGCGGGGTACACCCTGAATAGCTCGATTAGACCATTCAACGGCCAGCACACACATTCACACTCACATTTACATTCTACAGGCAAGTGAACAGCCAATTAGCCTAATGTGCATGTCTGGGCTGTGGGAAGAAAACCAGAGACTCTGGAGAAAACCCATGCAAGCACTCCACACTGAGTCATTCTCCAGGTTCCAAAACCAAGGTTGCCTGTGTACAAAAATATCATCAATTCAACCTTCAGTACAGAAACCACATTAAGAATCACGTATACAGGACTATAGTGATTCCATTCATGGACGGACAGAGAGATGACTGAAGGTACAGGAAAAGAATTTGGACATTAAATGTGTGGCTGTGTGTGGATGGCACCCTGTGAAGCTCTGACATCTGATACATTTTGTATTCCCGCCACAGCTCTAGTGACTAGCTGCTAGCTGCTTTGATTAGCCACATTCTCTCGATGGTTAGTGTGTGTGTGTGTCCATGCAGCTTTGCTTTATGTTATATGCACAGGATTGCTGATTGGTTACAGTCCTTGGGTCTTTAACTGGCCTCTGCTATTTATGAGTGTGAACCTGGTGGCTCCATGTTATTTATTGGTAAATAAACCCTTCAGAGTCATACAAGGACCATCTTGTGAACGGCCAATCTATTTTTAGCAAGAGCTGCTAATTCAGGCACCAAGAGTTGCAGTCTGGTTACAAATTACTCTGATGGACGGTCATGTTGAGGCAATGTTTTCCAAAACAATCTACGTATGGCTTCTGGGAGGGCTTGCACAAACATGCTTTTGTCATACGCAAACTGATGTTGATTTGGGAGCCATTGACTATCTGATTTTACTGTATGCTATTTCACATTGTCTGCATTTTATTTCTATGTTTTATATTTCCGTCAGTGTGTCGTCAGTGTGCACTGAAAATATGAACAAGGCAAGGAACAAGGCTGAACATTTAGCTTTGTATTGCTGAACAAGGATACCAAGGCTGCATGATTGGCATTAATAGACTTAGCATTGCAATCATTGGCATCCTGACCACACCAATCTACAGGTTTTCACCAAACTTGGTGGGGACACTACCCTACTTGAGTCCTACGGAGGATTTGATTTTAAAATGTCAGAGACAAAGGTGAAGGTCACAGCAAAGGTCACAAGTTTCTGGAGCACATATAACTTTTAAACACTGCTGATAGACATGCTGTTACTATGGAACACAAATAGGAAACCATATATTGACTTTCAGATGAGATAGTTACCTTTGACCTTGGGTAACTGGAAAGGTCATAAATACTTCAAACAATTATTTTTGTTAATTTGATGTCAACATACTATAAGCCCTATTTGCGAAATTATCCATGCTGCATGGCAGTACTTTACACCTCTAGTATATTTATGATTTTAGTTATGTACTTTGTTTTATATTTCAAGAAGTGTACTTTGTTACATTTTCCAGAACCCAAAAATTGAAGTATTTGTCATGTTTGCTTAAACGCAGCTGACGTGTTTTTGTACTGATTGTGTTCAGATGTGCACCATTAGTATGGGTTTTGTGTGAGTATCTAGATAGCGTTCATGTTGGTTGCTTGAGTCTGTGTTGGCTATGACTATAGGCTTCGGTGTGTCGGGGAATCTGAGTCCTGAACTGAGAGTTAGGGGTGAGAGGAAATATACAGTACATGTGAGCAAATGTCAGTCTAAGATAATTAATATGTTATTTTTAAGTTCATTTAAAACATTTGGCCTTTTAAACTAAACTGCACCCCAAAAAAGGGTATCAGCAGCTTCCTGGTTCACCCAGATAATGAAATAAATGTCAGTATTATTCTCATTTAGTAATTTGATTTATTACCAGCATTACTAGGTACTGTACAAAAAAATGAAGCTACCTTGCAATTAATAGGAGAGAATAATTAGCATAAGAAGCGTTAAGTACAGAGGGAATAAAGATTTATTCTGAAGCAAACTCTCAGATGACTTAATGTTTTTTTAATTACCTTCAACGCTAGCTGTAAAATTTAAGAGCGGTGTGGCTGCACCGCAGCAGAAGTAGGGCATAAACACAAATGTTTTAATACAAGTAATTATTTCTGAAGAATGAATCGGATTAAGCTTGTAAATGAGAACGGCTGCTACCAAATATAGTACCATGACAAAATATTTGCCCCTTTCTGATTACCTCAGCTGTTGTTTATTCATAATATGCAGTTGGTTCTATACCCTGAATGGAGTGGGCCGAAATTTTTCCACAGTGATGCTAAAGACATAAAGATCTTGTGATGCTGAAAGCATTTGATTGCAGTTGTTGTTGCTAAAGTAGGCAAAACCAAGTATTGAGTTTGAAGGGCAATTACTTTTTCACGTAGTTGATATACTGTAGATGTGGTGGGCGTTTCTCCAATTAATCACAGGGTTATTTGAAAACTGTGCATTTCGTTGACTCAGCTTGTCTTTTGTATGATAGTAAAAGTGTTTGGAGATAATAAACAAGGAAAATATAAACATAGGAAAAATATAGGAAGCTAGAAAATGCATTCAGAGAGTGCAGACCTCCACCAAGGTAATGTAATCTTGTCTTTACATGGGTTATAGTGGCAGATGATGTAGAATTACACTGCCCCTTGTGGCCTGTTCCGCAATTATTTTTAAGCTCTGTATTTATTTTTTTTTCTACCTGCACATTCTGGGTAATTTCTGCCTTCTTACCCTATCATGCAGTTTTAAAAAATTCTTCAAAATGGTCCTGGATCCAGATCTGGATAATGGGCAAAATTTAATCAGTTCTTTGTTTGCCCAAGACCCACATTTGGTTAAAATTTCATGTAAATCTGTCCATTAGTTTTCGAGATATCATGGTCAAAGACACATAGACACAGACAGAAAGACAAACATGACCAATCCCAAATTTTATGCAAATTCAGTTAAAATTCTGCTCTGCACTGTGCATTAATTAACAAATTTTAAAAAATAATAAAAGTAAAAGATACGATTAAAAAAATCTGTGTGTGTGTGTGTGTATGTGTATATATATATATATATAATTTTCATGGATTTTTTCGAATCCCTCATCCTATTTTCTCATGGAACATTTCTTGTAAGTTTTTTGGAAATTTTCTACCTCAGCTTCACTTCCATTCAAAATCAGGTGCGTTTCATTCACAGAATAAATGAGCGTGTTACATTGTGCGCACCACACAGCGAGCACCATTTACTAATGGGCCATTTTGTCATGCTAATTCTCACAAGTGGACTCTGCATTTATCTTTTTATATGCACACTGTATAAGGACAGTGTCTCTGTTTATATCAGGCTCCATAGACACACACATTTGGATTTGTCTCCTTATTCATTGACAGAATTATTAATGCAGCTAATTAACGCTGTGCCTAAACCTGAATACGAACTGTTTGGGCTTTCTAGGATTTCTTTGCTTGCTTATTTATGAACATGGTGCCAGTCTTGGAAACATATTCTGACAGTTTTGACCTTGTGGAGACATTTAGTTGGTAACCACTTAGTCAAAACTGTCATATTCCCATCTTTTAATGTAAATAAAAGATTTTCTTTTTAATTATTCCATAAAACAAAAAAATGTGCCCAGAATTCAACAGTGTCAAGCATTTCTCTCATTATTCATCCTCGGATGTGAATAAATACATAGCTAAGCAAATACACACACACACACACACACACACACACACACATACACACACACAGCCTGCTGTTTATCTGAAGCTGCCTCTTTTCATGTAAGCTGTTCTCAATGCACTTCTTTCTAAGCATATTCTATGTAATGATAACCGTGTTGTATAGATTTTTCTTCTATTTCCTACGCTGTGCAATTTTTTTTTTTACATCCAGTCAAGAAACGCTCCCGTCAGCACTTTAGACAGTCGGCACACTTAGATCATCAGTGTCGTGCTGCATTTTATTCATCTTCATTCAATCCAGTGCCATTTTTTTTACCATTTTTATTTCTGTCTTTTTATTCCCCTCACTTCCTTCCTTCACTTTCTTGCTATATTACCGCCATGAAAATAAGTTGCCTCGTATCGTGGTGTAGGTGAGCCTTGTGTGGTGTTCGTTTTCATTCTTGAAATGCCATGTTTTAGATCAGGGAAGGTATTAGTGGGCATCTGAGTACATGATTGGATCTTAAAGCAGTTTAAGGACAGGAATTGTGGGATTAATTCCTACTGTGTTCACTGTGCTTGTTCTAATATATTATTCTTTGTACAATAATAACTTGTTTACATTAATATAGATTTAGGCATGGCCTAAATGCAGAGCTCCCAATAGATATACCTACTGATAGGTGTCTGAGGCTGGTGTTATAAGAGTAGTGCGGCTGCTTTAAGGGCTGAATCAACTGGAGGGAAAAAAAATAAGTCTGTCCTGCATTTCCCGACCTAAAGTCTGGAGTGGAAACAGGAAGCATAACACAGTCTTTTTTTTTTCTCTGCCTTTCACTCACTAATTTCTGTGTTCATTTGTATCACCTGTCTTGTCAGTCTAATTATCCGTTTAATGAGTTCATGTTCCATGTTCCTGTTAATGATTGATGTTGTTTTGCTCGACGAAAGTTTTTCTGCCTTCCTGAGTTCAAATGTGGTTTTTTTTGTGTATTTTTTTTTTTTTTTTTTTTTCATTCTGTGTGAGTCTGAGTGGTGGTGTTTTTGCTGCCCATCATCGTAATGCCAGTTATCAGCAGCAACTCCGGCACGGATATGGGACAACTATTTAAGTCGTATTCCATGTCTGTGAGGCTCCACTTAGCAGCTCTGCTATTATTCACTCCCTCCAGGATTTTGTAGGCTTCTTTTGTGATTGTTGCAGTCTAAAATGTCCAATTTTGAGGGTAACCCTACATTAAAAAAAACTGTTTAAATTCTGTGATTGTTGTGGTGTTTTTCAGTGTTTATTGCAATGAAATTGCACGATTGAAGGTAAATTGCAAAAACAGTACTCATGTCCACATCTCGATGTTTTCAAAAGCAGAAACGAGGAAGTTACGTGGTGGTGTATGGCTATATATTTGTGTGGCGGACTGCTATGATGATAAAAGTCAAGGTATAATACAGATATTGGGCAAATTTGCTGAAACGTTGCAGTCATTGGTTGAAAATGAAGAAGGGTTGAATTCATGTGAATTGATGCAGTAGTGACATCACAAATCCCTGGAGGGACTGATTATTATACAAGTTGTTCACTGAATGAAGTTCATTGCTGTCCTTCGCTTACAGGATAGGAACCTAGTGTGTTTATTGATTGATTGATGCCCATATGCCTTATGAAATGCTTTTCTGCTCATCACAGTTGTAACGCTTGCTTATGAGAGTTAGTTTTCCTGTCCATTGAACCTGTCTGGATGCTCTCTCAGCTCCAAGGCATTTCCAACCACAGGTCTGACCATTTGGAGTATTATCTGTAAAGACTGTCGTGTGTGAATATACCAAGAGATCAGTGGTATCTGAAATCCTCAAATCAGACACGCAAACAACTGTGCAAGGGCCAAAATGATTGAAATGACAGTTTCTTCCTTGTTCTGATGTTTGAAGTGAACTAAAGTTAAAAAAAAAAGTGAATGAAGTACAAAACACTTAACATTTGGCATTAATATAGACGACAGTTGAACATCAGACTCACATGCCTTTGAGATCAGGGGGATTTTGTGTGTGTGTTAGTACAGAATCATTTCACACTATACAGAAGTCATACTGTTACGCAGTGAGACTACATTTGATCTGCAAAGTCATAGCAGCCATTGCAGGTTCTCGGAGGTCAATGAGCCGCAGCACAGAGGAGCTTTCAGTTTATCTCCGTGCATTTCATTCAGCCTGTCTGTATGAGAGCCTAGAGCTGTGGTTGGCTTAGGAGAAAGAAGGATATACATGGATAGAGGAAGTGGCAAATGAATCTCGCTGATCTGTCAGTGTAGGTGGAAGTCTTCCAAGAATGGATTTCTCTGTACACTTAATTAAATTTATATCAGTTGTATTGTTTGTTAATCTTTATTATTTCATTAATTTATTATTAGCATTGTTTACCATTATTTAGGTAGCACATTTCCCCCTAGCTCCTAAACTGTAAATCATAAGTCACTATATTTTTATACAACACTATATAGTGATATACACGTATCAGCCATAACATTAAAAACAATATACTTTTCATGTCAGTTATTTACTTAGTGTTCTCCATCATTTGTTTGCACCTCACACTAACCCCGTCTGTTTTTCCTCGCAGGTGCTGAAGGGCAGTAAGAAGCTGTGCATGTCGGTTCGTTCTATGGGCCGCATCCCAGGCGGTTATGTCACAAATCATGTGTACACGTGGGTGGACCCTCAGGGCCGCAGTGTATCACCTCCTCCAGATCTGCTGGAGCACCGCAGCGCTACCCTGAACAGAAACCATGACCCGCAGCGCAGTCACCTGCAGCTGCTCCAGGACGGAGATGAGAAGAAGGTGAGGTGCGATGTAAATATCTCAATATCTGGTTCTAGTCCCAATGGGACTCTGTGCAAATACTGGAAAGGCGAGTGAATCATCTGAAAATTATTATTTAGTATATATTGCACAGAAATATCACATTCTGATTGGCTTGCTATTTTAGGATAATCAACGACATTGTCTATACACCCCTGGAGTCAATTTTTGAAGAATGTCATGGCTTTTCGGGTCATGTCGGGTGGAACAGCGGCGATCTCCTGTGTGTTGCATGTGTGCACATAATAATTTGATTATCTTTAACATATTTTGACAGGTGGGAGTTTTTTGGGTCACCCTGTACTTTAAATAAAAGCCTGTAGTTGTTAACATCTGCTTCTCTATAATGGTATTATTTATTCATTCCTATATTTGTCCAACAGTTGCTTAACAGTTTGAGCATGCTTTATGATGACCCGTTTAATTATGCAGATGTTGGTTAGGTGTCTAGACGAGAAGCCGTAAAAAGGAAGCAAGAATTTATTCTCTTATTTGAAGTAAGTCATTGCTGTTATCTCTGTATAACTATAGTCTGCATTGCTAGCCACTGATCGTAATCTTCCTGACGTCTGAGAGCAGACGGCACTTTTACTTTCCTTTTAGTCCTGCTTTATCCACTGTATCAAACCAGTCTCAGCGTCTCAGCACTGAGCTCTGTAATAATGAGCACTGACTAACAAAGACCACTTCATTCAAAATATAAAATAAATGAGCTAATGCACGTGAGCTCTCTGCCTGAAGAGAGATAAGCTCTCTGTGCGACACGATGACAAAAGCAGTTTGATTTTGTGCACAGTGTGTCCAGAATGTGTCGAGAGATTATTTCATTCTGACACTTGTCAAATATGTGCGAACTACAAAGCGGCGGAACTTACTCTAATGTAATCGCTACGCTATCTTTACTCTGATTATATTATGCATATTACAATACTTGCCAATCTTCTGTAGCAGTTGTGTAACATCGCTAGTAGGAGTTGTGGGCAGCACCCAGTGGTTAGCATGTCCACCTCAAAGCAAGAAGGTGTTTGATCCCCGGGCTCAGGCGTTTCTGTGTAGAGTTTGCATGTTCTCACTGTGCTTGCATGGGTTTCCTCTGGGTACTCCGGTTTCCTTCACCAGTCCAAAGACATGCCCATTTGGCTAAATGATTGTTCCAAATCGATCCTAGCAGTGTGAGTGTGAATGACTGTGTGTATATTTGTTGGTCCTGCGATGGAATGGCGAGCTGTTCAGGGTGTACCCCGCCGTCGCCCAGTGTCGGCACAGATAGGCTCCAGCCTCCCTGTGACCGTTGTAGGATTATGCGGTAAGGCAAATTATATAATAAGGCAAACATAAAGGAGTGAGTATGAATCACAAATATATTTTTCTCCCATTACAAGCTCCACCCCCTTCGCCCATTTCACATGCTTTTGGCTGCACTCACGTGGCTCTTTCATTTCTGTCAAGGTAAATAGAAAATATTTTGAATATTTACTCACTCACTCATTTGCCGAACCGCTTAACCCTTTAGGGTTGCTGGTAGGATGGAGCCTATATCGGCCAACTCTGGATGAAGGCCGGGTACACCCTGAACAGCTTGCCAGACCATCGCAGGGCCAACACACACAACCATTCACACTCACATACACACCTAGGGGCATTTTGGTGCAGCCAGTAAGCTTAATGTGCTTGTTTTTGTACTTTGAGGAAACCCAAGCAGGCATGAGGAGAACACAGGAAACCTCAAAGCCCGTGACTCAAACCCAGGACCTTCTTGCTGTGAGGCGGACGTGCTAAAAACAACGCCACCAAGATCATTACTGAAGAATCACTGAAGTTTTTATAATTGCCACTGCCAAACAGCAGTTCCTGCCTCCACATCTAATGTTATACCTACACTCTCACATTTACATGCCTGATGTAAAGTCTTGTTTACTGTTTGTGTTTTAAGTACTAAACTGCAATGCATGGAAATCTGTGGTCACTTAAAAACCTGGGAAAAGCTGGAAATGGTTTACAGTAAGAAAAAAAGGCTCGGTTTACTCACTGGACTCTTAAATCTGACTTTCAAGTTTATTGCCTCACCTTGTTTTGCCTCACTTTCCATTAGAGTGTCAGAATCTGCTAAATATTATTTTAGGAGGAGTTTTATGACTTGCAGTGAATCTCTCACTGGCTGGAATTAGCCCAAACAGCCTCGGAGGCCGTGGGTGCATTAAAGCAGAGGAAAAGAATCCGCTTTAGCGCTCTGACTCCGGGTGCACTCTCTTTGCCCACTTTGATTGATCATTCTGTTTGTAGAGTAATATATAAAGTAATCGGGTGAAAGTTCCCACTCTGCACCAAGAGTTCCAATAAATGCTAAGAGGCCCTTGTGGAAGTTGAAATGTGTTTATTTTAACACAGTAGAGACAATTTTTTAAAAATAATGTAGGGCATTATACACAAACAACACTCAATGCAACCAATGCACCAGACTGACCTTTCAGGGATGACTAGCGCTGACCTTTAGTGGAGTGGAGTTAGCAGGCTGAGGGTGGTTGATGCATGGTGAGTGTTACAAGTTTCCATGAGTCCGCTATTGCTAATTATTAAGGGCAATATTCAGAGTTGAAGGTCAAGTTATTTATTTATTTACTTTGGTTAGTTCTAGAGTGGCACGTTGGTGTATCGGTTAGCATGTCCGCCTCACAACAGGAAGGTCCTGGGTTTGACTCGTGTGCTTGGGCTCTTCTCTGTGGAGTTTGCATGTTCTCCCTGTACTTGCGTGGGTTTTCTGCCGATACTCTGGGTTCCTCCCATAGTCCAAAGACTTGCGCATTAGGATAATTGGCTGTTCCAAATTGCCCCTAGTTCTGGGGATGAATGTTAATGGGAGTGTGTGTTGGGCCTGCGATGGTCTGGCGAGCTGTTCAGGGTGAACCCCGGCTTCGCCCAGTGTTGGCTGAGATAGGCTCCAGCTTACCTGCAACACTAGAGTTTGGCAAATGACTGAGTGAATGAATGTGTGTATGTGTGTATGTGTGTATGTGTGTGTGTGTTTGTTGGCCATGTGATGGTCTAGTGAGGTGTTCAGGGTGTACCCCACTTTTGCACAGTGTCGGCTGAAATAGGCCCCAGCCTTCCCATGACCCTAGTAGGATTAGGCGGTGAGTGAGAGTGGTTAGTACTCTGTTGTGAGAGGTTAGTGGCTGTGTGTTGAGTTGACTGTGTGTTAAGAAACAGTGCTAATGCAGTTTCCATGGCGTTTAGTTTAATAGGAGAAAAATGTCAGCCATAATGTAAAGAAGTCATAACAGCAAGAGCTGAGTGAGAGCATGAGGCATCGTTTTCTCATCCACCATTGTTCAGCAACAGTCAGTGTCATATTAACGAGAAGTTCAGTGTAATGAGGATAACAAACCCTGAAGTTCCAGCATACAAAACGGAGGCCTTGAGACTCAAGCAAGGTCACAAAATTATAATGTGTGTGCAGTTCTTCATGCACCATCTTGCAAGTTTGAGTTCTCAGATGGATAAACCACATCCTTGTTTTGGCTAATTATATGTGCTTTGCTAAACAAACTGTGCACACTGCTTAATGAATGAGCTTACTAAGCAGTCCTCTCCTGCATTTAGAGCTCGCTTTAAGAAACAGCTCCGAAATTTTACTGTAATAATTAACACATAAAATTTAGATGAGAGAAGTATTTTCTAGTGCAGTGGGCTGATTTTAATGATCTAAGAGCACCGTTTGAAGTACGTTGCACATGTGCATGTGCGATGCAAATTCACTTTTGCTGGTTTAACATAGGAATAAAGGGAGAGGTACATGGCTCAAAAATGGTGGATTTTGGATGCAACATGTAGTAAACCCGTCAGAGTGTCATTTCCCATTCCCAATAAGATCCAGATGTGCTTACACCTTGGCAGGTTGCTGTTGTGGTGGTGGATTTGCCAGAATAGGAAAGAATGCAGATCCATCTTAAAGGAAATCCTGGAAAGCCTTAATCTTGCATGAGTACTGTACATATCCAACCACACTTTAGTCAATCACAGTACATACCAGTACCTACGTGGGCTTCCCTAGATATCATATAAATTACACATTGCACATGTGTGGTGTTTCATGTTACACCACCGTCCCATCCGAGGTCAGAACTCCGACATGTGTCTTTTGATTCAGCTTTATAGGGAAATACTTTTCCTCTGTGTAGAGTTTGCACGTTCTCCCGGTGCTCATGTGGGTTTTCTTCCACATTCCAAAGGCATACACATTAGACCAGGGGTCACCAACACGGTGCCCGCGGGCACCAGGTTGCCCCCAAAGACCACATAAGTCGCCCGCAGGCCTGTTCCAAAAAGTAGCACAACTCACTAGTGAGCTGCGTCTAAAATTAATTTTTGATTTTTATTGTTGATAATTATTGTGAGAAATCATT
>JAQMYF010000026.1:22543421-22560125 GCA_030014195.1 Neosilurus mollespiculum | reverse complement strand
CATACACACACACACACACACACACACACACACACACACACACACACAGCAGGATGGGCGGAGGGGCATTCCGTTTCGCACTGCCTCTCACAAGCAACAAGCAGAGGAGGCTGGTGTATACAAGTGTGCAGTAAGAATTGGCAACACACAGCAATTTTTTTTGACAATAGATTATGAACAGACGGGTAAATGTTTGAAATAACGTCATTCGGAAAGGATAAATCTTGAAGCCTACATCAATGTAGATCTTTAATCACACAGGGAGTCACCCAGTCAGAGAGAGAGCCAGAAGTAATAGCAGCGGTTGTGTTGTGTGCAAAGGAAATAAGATGAGCAAATCTGATTAGTTCCACTGCACCAGTAAACCTCTATCAGGGATCAAGCTGAAGACGACGATGATGATGATAATGATGTACAAATTTTGTTAAAAGCAGCCAGTGCTTCCTCCATTTTACTCATCTGGGGCGGCTGTGATGGATGGATTTAATCCCATCTCCTCAATAAAGATTATGACCATTGTTCTCCACAGGCCACACCAGTGTTTGTTTCAACACGTTATCCGTTATGTCCTGCTCTTTTACTTCTCACCGTCATTCCTGGAGGATTAGATGGGAAAGGTATAGTTGTAAAATGCTGTAGGTCTATGGCTAATGCCTTAGTACTGTTAACTGTTAATGATGTAATTATGAGGGAACACAGTGGGAGCTCACCTGGATCATTGCTGTTGGGTTGCTCATCATCTCTTATAGGCATTCAGATAGCGTAACATCAGGGCAGAGAGTTGGGAAGAAAAATAAAATCCTCTAACACTACTATTACTACTTATACTACTATGTTGGCCACTGCCGAGCCAGTACTCTCATTGGTTATACAATGCGATAATGGAAACTTGGTGGATCTCAGCTCCTCAACCAAGATTTGCACGATGGCCAACTTGGAGCTCATCCACCCTTTAACAGGTCTTGTATTTCGTCCTGCTGGTGGACATGCCACCCTTCTCACCAGCTCAAACTGGTGGGGGGGCTGGTTTAGTAGCCGACCTCTCAACCATGTAGCAGGTTGTACTGGGTTGAAATGTTACCAGTAGCAGATCGAGCGCTGAGCGAATTATGATCTGACTTTTATTTCTCACCATCATTGAGGAAAGGATGGAAAATGTATGGATCTCTAAGAGATTTATTCCTTTTATACAGCAGCGATTTGCAAATAAAATGATTTGTTCATCTTGGACATTTATACATATGCAGTTTCTAATGCTATGTTAAATTAATAGTCATGAGAAGGGCAAAGGGAGGATAATCAGATCAAAGGATGTTTGTCATTAAAAACCAGTGAAGATAAAATTTCAGCTTTTGCACTCAACAAAATGTAGCTTACACAACCTCTGGTTTCCTTTCTGAGATATATTAAAAAAGTATATAAATACTTGAAGGGGCCAGCCTGAAATTTGCTGCATCGGTCAAATGGCCAGTAACTGTCGATATAAATCCATTAGAAGAATGACTATAGACAAATATTTTGAAAAATAACTACAACAAAAAGACAGCCCATAAACTAAATGCTAATCTTTGTTTTGTGGGCATTAAAGAAGGCATATCATAATTTTATTTATGTGATGGCATTGGAATGTGACATCAATCTAATGGGCTATCGGTGGCTGTTGGGCAAAGCAAAGTAAAGAAATATGGAAAAATCAGATTCAGATAAGTTATTATTAGATGTAGACTAGTTTAATAACATAAATCAAAAATCCTTGCATGTAAGTTTTGCACAGAGCCAGAATTTACATGAGCAGGAACAGCCAGTTACAGACAGAGTTACTGCAGGAGGGGCCAGATGTAGCCATAGTGTTTGCAGAAGTGGGCGGGTGCACTCAGAGTCTCTGGTGAACAGCCAGCAGAGTCTGGATTTCTCTAATGGAGTATGTGGGTATAGTCAGAATTTTTGTGGGAGGGGGTTATCATGGTTAAAATCATTGCAGGATCAGGTGGGTGCAATGGGTGGGTGTGGTCTGAGTGTCTGTGAAAGTATGTGGGTGTGGTCTGAGCATTTGTGGGAGTAGGTGGTTGTGGTCAGAGTGTCTGAGAGTGGGCAGGTATGGTTGGAACATCTGTGGGAGTGAAGTGGTACGGTCAGAGTGTATGTGGGAGTGGGCAGGTACAGTCACTGCGGGTGCGGGAGTGGGCAGATATGGTCAGACTGTCTGTGGGAATGAGCAGGTACAATCAGAAGAAAAGTGGGTATGGGTGGACCTGGTCAGAGTGCTTGTGGGAGTGGGCAGGTGATGTCAGAGTGTCTGTGGGAATGGTTAAGTGTAGTTGGAGTGTCGATGAAAGTGGGTAATTGTAGACAGAGTATCTGTGTGAGAGGGTAAGTGTAGTCAGTGTTTCTGTTGGAGTGGTCTAGAGTGTCTATGAATGTGGGTAAGTATAGTCATAGTGTCTGTGGGGGTGGGTTGTTGCAGTGGGAGTATCTGCAGAAGTGGGTGGTGGCCGTCAGCATGGTTGCAGGAGTGGATGAACAATAGAACTGAGAAAACAGTGCAGCATCTGTACTTTGTGTCTTTTTAATGCATGCTGTGCAAGCATGGCTGCCAGATTTTAGTATTTGAGCCAGTAGTAGAATCAAGTACCATAACTTGTTAAATGGAAAATGGGTTACACACAAAGGTCCTTTTCTGTGTGACTGTAAAGCATTTTAATGGAAGAGCCTCGTAAGTCATTAGGTTCAAATTATTTAAGCTGTTGTTAAAAAAGAAGAAGGAAAGAAAGACTTTTAAGGTTTCATTTATTCCGCAGAGAGAAATTAAATTACACTGAAGCGCAGCTAGATGATCCTGTGATCTGCATACTGAAATTCGTAATGCATCTGTCAGTGTATTTACAGTCCCGGGGTTCAGTCATGGCTTGTTTATAATTGCTGGGCCACAGGGGAAAAGAGTGCACCACAGAGTGTGTCCTGGTGGGAACATAGTAGCTGCTTTAGAACTGTTTACACGTTTGTATGCCAAGTATATTCGTGGTAAGAAAAACAAGCTGGTATTTGTTACTAAACTTCCTTTGGATTGTAACTAACCCTCAGCCTTATCCTGCAATACTTTTCAAAGAACAGGTATGAGAGAACTGATCCGATTTCTTATGTCAGTCACAGGGGTAAAGGGAAAAAATGGAAATACCAAAGGTCTGCGGTTCAGAGAAAAGGTTTCTAATGCCACATGCCACTCACCGCTTCTTCTGTATATGGAAGTATAATGAAAGGGAATAAAGAGCTAATATGAGAATATTGACTATTGAGTATCCACTTAGAATTAATGTCAGTGGGCTTGATGGTTAGACGACTAACAAGCGGTCCTGTTTTACATGAAGTTATAGCCTAGACTGCCTGACAAGTTAGTTTAATAGAGGTTAATGTAAATATAATTAAACATGATAATTCTTTATGTACAACCGTCCTAATGAAATCAAGCCTGTAGTGTTAGTTTTCAGGGAGGTGTATTTCAGTTATGCTTTAAGACAAACATATTCCTTTAGACATCCACCAAAATAAATAGGGGATAGAAAATAAGGACTGAGAAAAGATTTCTTTCACCTAAGCTGCTAACTTCAATATGATATAACATAAAAGAAAGAGACAAAAAAGTGCAGTTATATCAAGAGCACTCCAAGAGCACAAACCTCTGCCCATCCCCTCACATGATCTAAAATCTCACAATATTAAAATTCCTTGACCCTGAATTTGATCCAGATCATCTCCAAAATCTAACGGAGCCTTTCTTGTTCAAAGCCCACTCTTGCTAGAAGTTTCCTGAAAATAGGCACATAACTTTTTGCACAATCCTGCTAACAATAACACAAACCGAAGGTAAAACATAATCTACATGGCGGGGGTGAAAAATACTGTGAAAAAATAGCCTACAGAAGTACGTGTACACCATTTAGAATGCTGTACTGTGAATCACCTGTGCAGTTCTCACCTCTGAGTTTGTCAAATTTTCCTTGAGTAGATGTGTCAGAGAACTCCCCTCGTACCCCATCTCCAAAAAGAATCAGGAAAAAACTTTAACAAGTTTTAAGATGAGCATAGGACCGCATTTTAGCTATAGTAAGGATGAATCTTGGGTTTGAATAATTTTTTTTTTTTTAGAAATGCAAATTGTTTTGGTATTCACATGAGATCCACTGCAGCAGAAAGTCAGTCACAAGTGTCAATAGCTCCAAACTGAAGAAGCATCAGGGCGATTCAGGCAGATCAGAAAGATGAGAGGAACCAAAGTGTGACAGAATCAGAGAGAGAGAGAGAGAGAGAGAGAGAGAATAGAGTATTAAGTTTGCTGTCATGCTACAGTGGTTTAAAGGGTGTACATTGTGATGAGAGTGCATGCAGAGGCTGCAGCAGATCCAGCTTGACAACATAAAGGTAAAGCCAGAAGGCAACATCGGCATGAGGGCACCCTGAGATATAAAGTGTCCTGCCATTCCGACGTCAACAAGCCTGACTGATCACATAAAAGCGCTCCTTAAGCATTCATTAATATCATTATCATTGAAATGGATGCTTAATTACCCATGAGGCTTACCTGGAGTTAAAGGAGGTCAGCGCAGGAATCGATTTAGAGAGCAAAAGAGCAAGATTGCTCGATGCATATTTCTTGTTTAGTTGGGTATAAGCATTTTTATTGTAAGTCACAAGGCATACACAGCACTTTTTTTTTATCTTATTTTGACCATAATTGTCTTGTCTTTCTCACAGAGAATCTACTTTTCTGATGATTTAAAGTCCTTTTCTGTTTCATGCAGTCAGGTTTGTGAATGTTCCCTGTTTATGTTGTCAGTTGCTAATAAGACTATTTCACATAAGTATTACTTATTTATTCATCACACACAACAGACACAACTACACACACTCACATCGAGCGACAATTTGGATCAGCCAGTTTGCCTAATGGCACCATTAACAGCGGTATTGGCTCAGTGGTTAAGGTTCTGGGTTACTGATTAGGAGTTCAGCGGTTCAAGGCCTAGTATCACCAAACTGCCACTGTTGGGCCCTTGAGCAAGGCCCTTAACCCTTAAATGATCAGTTATATAAATTAAATTAAAAAAGTGAGTTGCACTGGATAAGGGCATCTGTCAAATGGTGGAAATGTAAATGTAACGTGCAAGCATGGGGAGAATATGCAAACTCCGCACAGAAATGCTCTCGCCAAGCACTCAACTCAAACCCAGGATCTTCTTGCTGTGAGGTGGACATGTTAACACCACCATGCTGCTTAAGTACTAATTAAATATAATTTATTTTCCCTTTTAATTGTTGTAACAAATAGGAGAGGGAAAACTCTTACTTTTAGATGTTTCCTTTAATGTACCAAATCTATAAATTTACTGGCAGTGGAAATGCATTAAAAGAAAAAAAAATATGTCACAGGTATTCAAGCCAGGCAACTAAAATGAATCTATAAAAGCATGAATATGGAGCGTGCATGTCATTAAAAAATTTAACTGAGATATGGGTGTAAAACCAGGCTTTCAAAAGAATGAAAAGAGTCAGTTTCACAAAGTCGCGCCCCAGGTGATGCACACAGCCATCTGTGGCTGGAAACCCATGAGAGCTGACTGCCTGAGCACTCAGGGAAGGAAGGATGGCATATGCTATCTTCCTTCTTCCTTAGAAGCAACATTAACTAGTCATGGGCTTCCGTGAGTCCACACATGTGAAGGGATGGATAGTGCTTTCCTTTAAGTGTCTTACACCACTTCTGACAATGTGCAAAAAAATAAAATAAACATTTTACAGGCAGTTAGCACGACGTGCCTTGGAGGAAACATGTTCACCATGTTGCTTTTACTATCCCTGGTTGTCAGTTGTTGATTGATGGGGTCTCATTTAGTTTTGATAACACCTTGCACATCTCTTTATAATTTATTTATGTTAACTATTAACAGTACTTTTCTTTAGGTTAGCACTTTTCCCAAGGTCTGCACAACACACACACACACACACACACACACACACACACACACACATCGTAGTCATGATCTTGTGACCTATGCATGTGAAAATGAGGCTGTCACTATTGAACAGGGAAGTGAAAATGCAGAGATAAAATAAAAAAGATAAAAGGGAAAATAAGAAATAGTGTAAGAAATGGAGAGGAAGAAAAAGGGAACATGACAAAAGTCAGGAATAATAACAAAGACATTTGTCTGTAGAAAGGACATTGGAGAGATGTGTTGTGTGCATGTACTGTATATCCATCCAAGTGTGTATGACTTTCATTTTCAGTCTTGTCCAATGCATAGTCGTATTCCTCTCTATTTATTTTCACCACATAATCTGTTGCACAGCTGGATCCCCATTCAACCCTTGATTTCCTTGAACCTCGCCCAGCTGTGCCCAAACCCCTGCTGACAACACGACCCTCTCTTTCGCTCTTGTGGTCCTCAGGTGGGCGATCAAATCCTGGAGGTGAACGGGCGGAGCTTCCTGAGCATTCCACACGACGAGGCAGTCCGGGTGCTCAAGGCCTCACGTCACCTCATGATGACCGTGAAGGATGTAGGACGACTGCCTCATGCCCGCACTGTAGTGGGCGAGACCAAGTGGATCGCCAGTTCCCAGATCACAGAGAGCTCGGCCAGCAGCAGTGTAGCAGGGTAAGGTTAAAAAAGTGTTTTAAATGCTTCATAGATTTTTAATGCTCTGTTTTTTATGTAATGGAGAGTTTTTGTGTATCTGTGTTTGTGCAATCTATTATGTGATGCCTCTTTAAGCACCTAATAATAGACTTTATAAATCACATGTGTGTTCTGGACTCAGATTTGTTTAAAAGAGGTTGTGCCACCAGTTATTGGATTATATCGGTCTTGCACTAAATATACACCTACCTTATATTTTACATCATGAAATGTTGCGTATAGTATAACATGAGGTGTTCTAAACATTTTAACTTAAACTAACGTGTCTCCACTGAAAAGTGGCTTCTTCTTTAGCTCAAGTAAGGAAAGGTTACTGAAGTTTACAAGCATGTTTCTAATAAGCAGACTGTTATGCAAGCAGACTATTAATGTACAAGTTCATTAAAAGCAGAGTGCTTACTGTGAGCAACAAGCAGAACTGATAAATAAGCCTAAATATTTTTAGGTCTGGTGTTTGTTAGCACTTTAGGTTTCATGGTAAGTAACTGATGGATAATGGGTGGTTTTTAAAATAATGGAGTGTACGAAGTCTGCCAAATACTAAGAGTACCCTACATGCATTTCCAGACAACTGTTCAGACAGTTTTAATCATTGGAAATGGAAAGGCACATATTTAGGAAATTTCTGTTGTAACTACATAGTTCTAGGGACTCACCGAGAGGAACTACCTACTGAGGAGCTTCCCTTAATACTACATACACTACCGTTAAAAAATTTGGGAGTCACCCAGACCAGAAAATTTCACATTTTTCATGAAAAAACAAACTTGCATTAAATGAGTTGCAAAAAGAATATCAACTAAAAAAGCGTTCTTGTCACAGAACACAAGGTGATGCCCCCGCATGGTCAATGTCACACTTAATATCATCATGTTTTAAAGGTGGTCACTTACCAGGGATATTAAATAAACATGTAATACAGTGCTATCTTTTGGAAATAAAATGGAATGTACTATAACGTCTTTCTGAAACCATTTGCTTACTCATGTCAATGACTCCTCCGTCGTGCGCCATGATATTAGTAAACATCTCCATCTTGAAGCAAGCAAGAGTGCAGCACACTTGTTTTCAAACTTTTTACGAATCAGCATTGCGTTGCCAAGTTGCGCAAAATCACACATATACAAAATCGTTCTTCTGGTCATGTTACAGTTATTGAAAACAGATACAGAACCATAAAACAGGTGAATAAGTGATACTAAGCCTATGAGCTGGGTTGGTTTCACTGGGAATGTAAATTTATATCAAGATTTCTAACGAGAAAAGGAAAGACTCCCTTAGATGGGCATCTTACCCCAACACTGGTATGTGCTTTTTAAATGCGCACGTTTCCTCCAGGATGCTTAACGCTAGCCACCTCATTTGCACTGCATGCTCAAGTGGAGAAGGAAAGCAGGGAGATCTATAAGTGCCAATTAATTAAATTCAAAACAGTACACTGTAAAAATTAATGTGCGAGGAAGGACTTTGTTAATGTAGTTAATGAATGTTCTTGCAAAATAATTCCCTGCTATATTATCCTTTACCTATTACACAAGTAATAACCCTTTTGAGTGTTTGTGTTGTTTTCACTTATATCTCTACCTGAGTAAACACCCTGTGGGTGTTCAGGCGGCGTGTTGGTGCTTAATAAATTGCCAATTCTATGCTTAGACATGCTGAAATAATTTTGTGTCTACAAGCTCCTCTAAGGTTGGGTTCACAACACCATTTTAAAAGTAGGTCTAGTGGGAGCTGCTTCTTGTTCTGTTTCCTCATCTCACTACATCTTTACAATCTGCGAGGCAGAAAAGAGTCCCGAAAATGCTGCAGTGTCACAGCTGTATGCTTTACTGAAGCATGAACTTAAGCATGAAACCCAGATCAATGCTTTCATTTCTGAGGCGTGTCCCAGGTTTTATTTTAAATTATTTCAGTCAATAGTTGTGGCTTATGCTCAGAGAGCGTGCTGTTGCATGCAGGTCTGTAAATACATGTGTGTATGTGTGTGTAGAGCAGGTAAACTGTCCTTTGTGTCCACTGCAAACAAGCTTCCTATCAGCTTTAATGGAACGTGGCTGATGGAAGTTTGTTTGTACTTGCCGGCCAGAGAAAATTGCAAGGTAGCACTTTATAAAGGAAGGTTTATTAGCTTATTTCTTGGCTCAGGTGTAGTGAGGTACACCTACACAGAAAAGGCAACAGTCTCAAAGGACTAGTCACATTCCTACTCTAATGGTTTCATCAACTTTACAGAGTGAGGCTCATTATAATTCTGGAGAAGGAGTGTAGGATTCGTTCTTTCGTTTTAGTATTCTTAATTCTTCCTGATCTGCCCTACACAACGGCTCCTATACGTCACTATAGAATACCTATTCATAGACCTCCGCCGTCGTGAACATCTTTCACGGGTATGTCAACAACAATGTCTCAACACTACCTGAGGGTCGTGAACTCTATCATCATGTTGTCATGTAAAGGCCAAGAAGAAGATGTCAAGACGGTATCTGCTGCAGCGCCAAAGAAGCATGGGATTGATTTCTCAGAAGCGTTTAGTCATCAGTGTCGGTGCAGATGTATAGCAAAAGCGTTGCCATACATGATACTGTATGATAGTTCCTCTTGTACACCATGATAGTTATCTGAAGGTGCGCTGACACAATCATATTCAGATGTTACATTAAAGGAACACAGAGGACATTAATACACATCAGAAAACATCTGTAGGCTACTCTGTAGAATTTCGGGGAAAACTTTGGGAAAGAGTAAAATACTTTGGGAGTTTTAAAAAATTTGTGTGTTTTTGTGTGTTCCGGAGTAACATGGGTACACATTGGTAGTGATTGGTGTAACACTGGTATAAAATTTGGAAAAAATAGGAGTAACATCGGGAGACATACCGGTCACATTTCTGGTAAAATCACACGTTTTTTTTTATATGATATGGGAAACGCATTGGAACAATATCGGTACAAATCAGAGTGATCAGTATAGATCATGATGAAACATCAGAATAATATCAAAATCACATCGGGTAACAGTCAGAGAACATCGGTACATATTGGAACAAAATCAGTTGAAACACTGGACTAACATCGGAATATGATCGGTTCAAATCGGGATCATGACCATTATCGTGTGAGTGCACCTTTAATCAAATTCCTATTTTTTGTCATTTGCATTTATGCTGAATGGTACTGTACAAGTGGACCTGTAAAACACACAAATTTAATACTTAGATTTTTTTTTTTTAATTTCGATATACTGTATTACTCCCACAAATTGTAGCCTCTGCATTTAACCCATCCAAAGTGAGCACACACACACACACACACACATACACACACACACACACACACACACACACGTAAACAGTGAGCTCACACACACTCGGAGCAGTGGGCTGCCCTACACTGGGGCACCCAGAGAGCAGTTGGGGATTAAATGCCTCGCTCAAGAACACTTCAGCCATGAAGGTGGAGGCGCACTTCCCTCGCCTCCACATATTTTTCCTGCTGGTTTGAACCAGTGATCTTTAGGTTCCAAACCCGCTTCTCTAACCATTAGGTCACAGCTGCCCCCAATGTGCTTTAAATGTGCTGGCAGATATTCATCTCAAACATCTGTAGCCAAATAACTAAATTTAAATACATTTACAACAGATTGGATGAAACAACTGGTTATTCCAGCTAATATAAACGGTTGAAATGGGACCAACCAAAACATCTCAAACACTTGACATTGGTTACTTTGCCAGCTGTTATGAAACACTTTAAGTCATATAACTTGCCTAAGATTGGCATTTCCTACTTGACCCAAAAGGCTAAAAGAGGGGGATGTGTAGGCCTATATATGTTACAACCTGGAGAGTCCAGCAATAGGCCCTATTTAGTGTCTGTACATGCTGACGCACAGATTAAAGACTATACAATCATCTATCTGAGTATTGTTTTCTCTGACTGTAGCCTGAGCTAGCTCCTAACCACAAACATAATCCATGTTTATCACTTACTAACATTTTTACCAATTTAAGTGGTAACCAATATTGACTGGTATCACCAACTAATTTATACTGTATGGGTTACTTTGAATTTCTGGCAACCAAAATACTGCTTATTATAACCAATATTCCGAACACCACTTGGGTTTGAACTTTTAACCAATCTGTTTTTGCCGTGCTTGCAATGTAAATACTGATCAATAATAATTTTCTGAATCTATATGTGTATTTTTTTGTTACTAAACATTCATACCTTGTTGCCCATATTGATGGTGGCATCACGTGCAAGCAGTAGGGTAACCATGTCTACATTGCCCTCTTGGGCAGCCAGGTGGAGAGGGCTAATGCCCTGCCGAGTGACGGCGTTGGTGTCAGCGCCATATTCCAGCAGTGTGGTTGCAATCTCCATCTGATTCTTCTTGGCAGCTATATGTAGAGGAGTGTAGCCATTCTGAGCACAGACAGAGAGACAGAGAGCAAATAGGACAGGGTCATATGAACCAGGCCAAATTCAGGAAAGTTTATTTAAGTATATGAAGTTGATGAAATGAGGATAGGATCTTAAAGTTTTAAAAAAAGAAAATGATACAATTTAGGCATAAAAAGCGAAAGATGATGGAGACGCTGAGATATTTTAAGGAATGTTGTTTTTACTTTACACCAAGTCAATTTTAGATTCTGTACAACATAAATCCAGGGCATTCAGCAGAGAATGCATTTCCCATTTTGTCTCGCAGTATGACTCTGAAAAAAACCACAAGTAGGGAAACTGTCGCCACTGTCGCCCACAGATTTATGGGATTTCCAAAACTACAGTCCTGCTCCTTGAAACCCGACATAACATATGTCAGATGACGCTAAAGACAGGGATGGGGGGTTGGGCAGGGGGTGACAAGCCTTGGAAAGAGAGCTGTTTGCTAAATGCCATGGAATGAGTTTGCCAACAGCAGTGGTGATGTCATGGCAGAAGTGGGTGGCCAGAACCAAAACAGCCTTTTCCATACTACAGTGGGGAATAGTTGGGAAAACAACAGATTGAACTGAGTCAAGCTTTGTAATCAATGACCCCAGAGCGGAAAGCAGAGAAGAGACTCAAAAGAAGAGTATTTTCAAATGAGTAGTAGTATCAGGGCACTTTTCAGTGGCAGCATGTCTGTAGGGGTGGTTCAGGCAGTCCTGATTCACATCTCCATATTTCTTTTTAATTTTGCTGAAATACTAATTATGTCTTCTGAGTTACTAATGATTTTTTTTTTTACTCCAGATTTTCTCTCCTAATTTAGCTTTAGCCAATTTCCACCCATCAAGTACACCTCCCTATCACATGACCATCACCAACCAGGGAGGGGTAAGAGCAAACACATGTTTGCTCCGAGACACGTGATGCCTGCTGCCCACATCTTTTCGAAGTGCTGCGCATGCATATTTAGGGGAAGCGTAACACACTCGGAGGTAAAGTGCTTTTCACCTCTTGTATGCATGAGCTTACAGATGTCCACTATTTGTTTGGTGATTGCACATGCCATCCTCCCATTGCTTGAGAGCTTGGCCAATCAGCTTCTCTAGGCCGCTAGTTGCAGATGGCTGCGTGCATCAGCTTGTAACCAAACTCCCCATCTCCAGGATGATGGCAGCAAACTTTGTTAATGCGCCACTTAGGAGCCGAGCTACCAGTGATTTTTATTTTTTTAAGTAATAGATATTTCCTAGAATACGAGGCAAGTGGCTTTCAGAACGTGGAAAGCACCTAGTGGTCAAAAAGAAGAAGTGCAGCAAGTGGTAACATCTACATGGGCAAACATTTTTCATTCCGCATGCTATGAAAGGTTCCCGTAAAGAATCCATGATAGTTTAAGAGGTATTGAACAATTAATAGGTTTTTGTAAATTAAATGATACGATAGTACTATGAGGAAACACATCAATTCTGGTGTTTTGATATTATGATATTATGATATATATTATGATTATATTAAGTTATGATATTATATAGGTTGAAAAAATGGCTCAGAACAACATTTACTGATTAAAATCATCTTCAACGTGTTCATGTTCATCTTCGTGTTAACTCCGTCTAAACCAAGGTAGGTGGCCCATACCTCCCCCAGCCCTTAAGTGGGCCTTAAGTTTTTTTTTGAATGCATGCTGAATGAGATTCATAATTCACAAGTGTGTATGTTATAGTTCCAATCACCCCCTCCTCCCTCTCCCCCTTTTTTAGCATGTTTCAAAATTATGCAGGCAATTTAGAGACTCAGTCTCAGAGCAATATATTAAGTTACACTTGAATGAATTATCCAGCTTCCCAGGGGTTATTTTTAAAACACTCCAATAATATGTTGTTTTATTGCAAAACAAGTCTGTATGATACAGAGAACCATTTCTAATGTAAGATATATTACAAAGATTTTGAGGGAAAGTGGAATTACAGGGTGAATAATATTCTTACATCAGAAATCCATGTGAAATTCTGGTTTCCCTCTGAAAAGCGAAGAGTAAAAAAAAAAAGCATCTCTATTTTCTGGTGTCCAAATTGTTTGGCCTAGTTTATACTTTATAGTATAAACTATAATGTATAGTTGATACTTTTTGACTGATTGCTACTCAGTTTGGTTTAGTCGCTCTGGATAAGAGCATCTGCAAAAAATGCTGTAAATGTTTGCTGTAAAACTGAACATAATTCAAAAAATAAAACCTCAAAAAGTTGGCTTTAAGATGTTTACAGCTAAAAACATAAAGCTACTTCATTGCCCAGCCAGCAATAGGAAGAATCTGAACAAACAAATTTCTGCCAAGTATGAGTACAACCACAAAATCCCCCAAGCTCTAAAAAACTAGCAACTTATACAAATAACCATGTCCTTCCAGTCATCTCTCCATTATTTATATCACTTGTCCATCAGGGAAGCTGCAGCAAGACCAGGCTGCCAATCTATTACCTGGCTATCACAAACAAAAATAACAACAATATACACATTTACGTTTACACCTGTGGGCAATTTAGAGTAGCTAGTTGACCAAATGTGCATAACTTTGGATTGTGGAAGGAAAGTAGGGTAGCAAGCATGGGGAGAACATGCAAACTCCACACAGAAAGACCCTTGGCTGAAATTTGAATCCCTTTTTTTGTGTATATCACATCCTTTATTTAGTTTATTCTTTTTTTCATTTTTCAGTCTTGCCACATTTCATTGTCATTTGGCTCCGATGTGTCGGGATTAGATAATAATAATAATAATAATAATACTAATAATATTAATAATATATGTGATATAATAAAATGATGTTCTGTTTACTCTCCTCTCACAGCAAGAACGTCCCCGTGCTCAGTAACAGTGTTTCTGTTCTGATTTCCTTCTACAGTCCAAAGACATGCACATTAAGCTAATTGGATATTCTTGATTGCCAATAGGAAATGTCAGGGTGAATGGTTGTGTGTGTGTTGGCCCTGCAATGGTCTGGTGAGCTGTTCAAGGGAAGTCCGCCTTGCTAGGAGTCGGCTGGGATGGGCTTCAGCCTTACCATGTCCCTAATAAAGGATAAAGTAGTTTGGAAAGAAAAATTATTTACATGAATTATGTCCCATTTTAAAAAAGAGACCTAAATATCTAGTCACAGATGGGCAGGTCCAAAGTATATAAGTCAATAAGGCTTGGGTTTGATGGTAGTGTAACTGTGTAAAACCCATAATACTCAATGCATATTATTTTCCATCTGAGTGAAGTAAGATAAAATTAAAAGATCCATGACATCTTGAACTAGATTGATAATGTGCCTACTAAAGCAACTCTGATTGGTTCAGCATGCTACTTTCCCAACAGGCTGTGTCCTGTTCTTTCTAGGCTTTCTGGAAGGCAGACTGTTTGTTCCTGGGATCACGAGGCAACAAAAATGATAATGATCAGGAGCTTTGTGCAGATCCTGGAGCTCACCCACAACACAGCAGAAACACAGGGCATGTCCAGGATTGGTGTTAATGAGGACGCATACTTTGAAGGATGACGTTTGGATTGTAAATTGCATGATCGAAAAAGAAAGGAATGTAGCCTGGAAGTGGCATTAAGCTGTGGGGGATTTATAGGGAGTGCTTATTATGTAGTGCATGAACTAATAAGTGTGGTGTGTGTGTGTGTGTGTGTGTAGGCTAGTACCTTAGCAGCTGCATGGGGAGAGGCACCCTGGTCCAGGAGAAGAAGTGCCACTTTCTGGTTATCATAGTGCGCAGCAACATGCAGTGGAGTTAGTCCGCTCTATAAACAACACCCCCAGACATAAATATACACACGCAGTGAGATATAAGTCACCACCAGCAGGCTGCTGACTGCTCAGATTCTTCAGCTCAATGCCATACATACATATTATGCAGATCTGTGTACAGACTTGTATATGAATTCTAAAAGCTTTTGGCTAAACTATGTTCCATAGCTAGAAATTCGTCTCTATGAAGTGCATGGGGGGCTCATTTTCCCTTCTATGAACTAGCAGTTCTTAGAAATCAGGCTATCGTTTGGCAAAAGTAACAAAAAGAAAGAAATAGGGAGAAGAAAAGCTCAGGATGACTTGTATCTCAAAGCATGCATTTTGTTTGCCTGTTTTACTGTGGTCATGTTTTTCTTCTAACAGCAGTTACACAGTCCCCTTAGAGAGGATATATTCATCATGAAAATTTTGGACATTACCTTTCCTGATGCATCTGGAGGGGCTCTCTTCTGCAGCAGGAGGTTGGCGACTTCTATTTTACCATACTTAGCTGCTACATGTAGCGGTGTGAATCCCTTCTGAAAAAAATAAATAAAATGGCACTTTACTAGCATGCACGATGATGCTAAGACAAAATCAGTCCCATTTTGGTCAGCAAATACTTTGGAAAATGACGGTTAAAGGATTGTGACAGTACACTTGCTCTTTTTTTACTATGCCAAAGGATAGTGTAATCTTTGTTGCATAATATCCTGTTGAGTAATCAATGCAATTTTGTTTCTAATGTCATGAACACATCGGTTTTATCTATGGAAAAGATGCATAAGTGCACTATAATGTTGAACCTCTTTCATAAAACTAAGCAAACATCAAGCTAAGCATTTTAAATTTGCTAGTATTGCTCTGGACAAGCCAGTGGGGTTGGTGAAGGTCATTCTCAATAATGACACACAGACATGACACACAACCCAGTGTTTGTGTTTGTTGCCGTGTGTTTGATCACTGGTGAAAAGCTGCCTTCACGTCATGTAGCACAGTACAAACAAAACCAGCTTCTCAATGTTCACCAAATAATGGTGTGTCCTGATGCATATCTCCTAAAGCATAATGACAACAATACCAACTGTACATTTTAACACTTTTTTTTCTTAAAAATGCACAGACGGTCTTTAATTTCACTCATCAGTATGGACTTTTCTCACAAAGGATTTTTCACTGAGAGTTTCTGGTGTGACTCGAGGTCACAGCCCTGGCAAATATAATCAATCATGCAGATTCCCACCATGTTGGACAAGTCTTGTTCATCTGAACATTCCTAAACTTAAATCAACATGTTTAGCAGAGGCGGCACAGGGGCGCAGTGGTTAGCATGTTTGCCTTACAGCAAGAAGGCCTGGGTTCGAGCCATAAATTCTGGGCTCAGGCGTTTCTGTGTGGAGTTTGCATGTTCTCCCTGTGCTTGCGTGGGATTCCTCTGGGTACTCCAGTTTCCTCCCACAGTCCAAAAACATGCACAGTAGGCCAAATTGCCCCTAAATGTGTGTTGGCCTTGCAATGGCCTCGTGAGCTGTGTAGGGTGTACCCCGCCTTCGCCCAGAGTCGACTGAGCTGGTCGCCAGCCTCCCCATGACCCTAATTAGGATTAAGCAGCTTAGAAAAAGAATGACTGAATGAATGTTTAGCAAATGCTAATTTCTTAACAGTGATTGGTTTTAGGTTGATTGCTAACAAAATGTACTAATAAAATATCATACGGGCGGCACGGTGGCGTAGTGGTTAGCACATCCGCCTCACAGCAAGAAGGTCCTGGGTTCGATTCCCAGCTCGGGCG
>JAQMYF010000026.1:22497708-22526041 GCA_030014195.1 Neosilurus mollespiculum | reverse complement strand
TATATTTATATTTTAATGTTTTGAGACAAATAACTGTAATTTTAAGATTTCCTATATAGGCAGTGATATGCATTTATTTCGAATCAAAAACAATAACACATTTACTTCTCTTCCTTTCACTGCTTTTTACTAACAAGTACCCTACTGTGATGGCCAGGTTTCAAATAAGTAAGAACCTTCAGGGGAAACAAAAGAGCATTCTGTTCTGGAAAAAATGTTCTAGCTTTTAAAAAGAGAGAGAAATAAAAGAAGAATTAGAGAGGAATAATGGTAAGTAGAAGACAAACAGAGGGAAAAGCGAGCAGTTGGAAGAAGGTAATGCAGCACAAGGTGACCAGGTTTTGTACAAATAACATGAAAAACTCTGGAAAATTGCACATGTTGTTTTATTGACAAGCGTTAGAGTAATGGGATCTGCAGGTTGTGCTTGCGTTTTTTATTTATTTTATTTTTCAGCTTGAATGTAATGAAATGAACTCTAAACTGTTTTTAAGGAAATTGAGTGTTGAGGTACATGCGCTAAATTGGATCTACATTCCTGCCCAAATAATTACAATTTTATTATATAGTATTACAAAACCTATTTGGATTCGTGGTAATGTATTGCGCTGCTCTGCAATGGATGTGAGTACTGTTTAGTATAGAAATTAGCCGACTCCAGTATCACCTGCTGACTGTAATATTAATCATTTTAAATGTATCCACTGGGATTTCATACCATAATTCCAGCGCATGATTACAGTGATAAATAGCGCTCTCTTTAGAAGTGTCAAAGCAACTGTTTGATTTTCCTCAGCCACGTATTTAAGCCTCTTTGCAAATGTTTAAAAAATAAAAACAGTCATTGCTGATGTGCTTGATGGTCTATTTTGATCAGGTCAAGTCAGCGCTCAAAGTGATCCACTGTTGGGAAAACACACACATACAAATAATTGGCATAATCTTTAAAAGGAACATTTCCCTTGTGTAATTTCATTATGAAAGACCTATGTCAGGTGCTTTGTCTCTCCCTAGTGCATGAAATGAATTTAGTCCAGCAGAAACTCATAGAATTAAAGATTTTAGAGTATCTACATGACTGCTCGCTGTCACTCCATACACAGTTTTGTCCCCTTTTAAAGTTTTGAAGCAGGAAATAAAAGGATGTGCTATAGTTTTCTCAGTACAAGTGAATGTGGTGTTTTCAGGGTGGCACGGTGACATGGTGGTTGGTGTTTCCATGTGGAGTTTGCATGGGTTTCCACTGGGTACTTTGGTTTCCTCTCACATTAGGCTAACTGGCTGTTCCAAATTGCCCCTAGGTGGGTTTATGTGTGAATGGTTGTTTGTGTGTTGGCCCTGCAATGGTCTGGCAAGCTGTTCTAGGTGTACACTGCCTCTATTGTCGGCTGAGATAGACTCCAGCCTTCCCGTGACCCTTATAGGATTAAACAGTTCTGTGAATGAGTGAATGTTTGACTGGTGTGGAGAGTGGTGTTTTTAAAAATAAAAAAGTCACAATCAATCTTTATCTGACTGCTATATGTTTAATATGTGTAACTTTGTATAATATATGTAACTTTGCAAACATAATCAAACCAAAATCTAGAATTAGTAAACGTTAGAGTTAAAATGTTTGCTTCAGTATAAAAATTAGACTCAGAAGAATATTTCTTCATTATTTTACTGATGGGGCAGCACGGTGGTGTACTGATTAGCATGTCCGCCTCACAACAAGAAGGTCCCATGCTCAGGACAACACACACAACTATTTACACTCACTCACATACATAGGGGCAATTCGAAACAGCCAGGCTTGTCTTTGGACTGTGGGAGGAAACTGGAGTACCCAGAGGAAACCCACACAAGCACGGGAAAAACATGCAAACTTCACACAGAAATGCCTGAGCTGGGGATTCGAACCCAGGGCCTTCTTGCTGTAGGTCGAACATATTAACCAAAACACCATTGTACTGCCCGCCTAATCTCAATTAGATTAGAATTTTTTTATCAACAATAGTAAAGGTGTCAAAACACAGTGCATTGCAGCTTGCTGTGTATCAATCTGCCTAACTGCAGACCAGTCAGGTGGTGTTAATGTTATGGCTGATCGGTGAATGCAAACCTCTTTCAAATAATGTATTGTTCTGCTTACTCCAGATCCTTGATTTGACTTTGATCCCAATTCCTTAAACAAATCTTAATCATAAATCCACTTCCTCTTGCCAGTTTCCCTGAACGAAGCCAAATAACTCTGAGGGATATTTTCTGCTGAGCAAGTCACTTATCGTTATAAACCACGTTGTGAAATTGCAAGTCTTGAGAGAGGTTCAGCAGGACTGATCCTCCGCTTCTAGTCTCCTCCAGCTGTAACCTTCACTTTACTGAAGTTTCTTAAAGAAAATAGAACTTTGATTTGCAGAAAATTGCTCTCCACGCTCTCGGGTGAAGACTGTTGCACATTTACACATGGAGCCTTTGTGTTTCATTTTATCTGATGTAAAAATAAATAAATAAATAAATAAAAAGTTTTAAATCTGAATTCTGTCCTTGTGCATGAAATTGGCTTCGATAGATTCACCTTCCTCTGCTCCTTTTTAATTCTCGTATTCTTATTCTTTTTATTTCATCACATATTTGTGTTGAAATGGAGATTTCTTGGAGTATGTCTGGGTTTGCAGGCTTTAATGCAATGCAGCAAAGTGAAAGAAGATAAATGTGCATTTTTTAAATCTTGATTTACCCTTGCAAAACTTTGGTTGGTGCTTCTGAATACTTTCGAAACAATTAAAGAATTCTTTTGAGGGCTTTATTTTTTATGCACACAGAGAAGACAGGGTGCAGTGTCTTAATCATAGACAATGCTTATCTTATAGCTTGTATCTTACAGAGTGACGAATGCTGACGAACGTGGCGAATTTTGGACACCAATGAAAATCATGGTTCACTGTCATTTTGTGAGATTTAGTGACATTTAGTAATAATTAGTGATTTTAGGGACTATTTGTCACTCTTTGTCCACTGCTTGGGAAGATTTGGGACCTTTTGCCAACTCCTTGCAAAATACCAGGCAGATCTTTGAATTGAACCACTCGTCCCTATAGAAAGGGTGAGCAACCCCCTCTGGATATAGAAGATGGACTTCCAGAATATGAAAATGGAAGAAGCCAACATGCTGCTGCCCCTGTGGGAGAATTGCTTTGTCTGGCTGCTGCTGCAGCTATCTTTAAGAGGAAGATGGAAAGAAGAGGAAGAAGAAGAGGTATGATTGATGGACCCAACCCTATAAAAAAGGTGAACAAACAGTCTCCAGCATTGTGTTTACTACTAAAAGTTACTCGTATTCAGAAATGGGTAACATTTAGTGCTTAAGTTATTCTCTGAGCTCCACGTACCTCCAAGATTATCCGGAATATTTATGAATAAAGAGTTGGAATTCGAAAAACTAGTGCCAAGTACATGCTTTAAAATGAAAAAATATACCATAAAAATCTAAACTATCTACTAATCTAAATCCCAGTTTATTTTGCTTTTCTTGTGTTTGATCCTAACCAGTTAGGTTAGAAGGGAATCTCACCATCTCATGATGGCTTTTTATTCCCGAGCCCTGTTCCACGGAGCAGGCTGAAAGAGTTGCGTTTGATGGAGGGTGAAAATGCATAATTTTAAAAAATCAAAAAGAATAAGGTCCTGCCTTTGGACACTTTCTTCCAGAATTTTCTTGCTTTTCGTGGAATAACTTGAATGAATGGTAGAATGAACGAAAGATTCAGCTAGGTAGGTTACTTTTTAGCCTAGCGACTGCTTAGCAAAGCCTAGAGCGCGAGCTCACCTGACAGAGTCTGTCATGGTTAAAAAATTTTTTTTAAATAAATAAACAATTTAAAAAATCTCATTTAAGTGTTGATTTTTGCTTATGTTTCCATGTAGTATATACTAAAACAATTATACGCCTCAGGCTTGGTGCATATTATTGCACTGATTAGGCTATTCAGTGACATCCACATCTCCGTCGATGAATAATTGTGAACTGATCACATGACTGAATCAGTGCAATTTTTGCTTTAACGTAACAATATAGCTTCCATTTTCATTATTTAGCAGTTATAATAAAATATATTTTAAGGTCAACTGAATACATAGTATCAGTGTATTGCTGTTTGAAGGAGCTGAGCAAGCAGTTGTCAGCTACTCTGCTGTTATTGCTGTTTGTATTTTTATCAAAAAATAAATGAATAAAAGATTAGTCCTTGAGCTTCAGATTAAGATGCTGTTTCTTCCAATGTCCTCCATGTGAAAGATTTATTCCCCTACTTTATAGGGAAAATACTATTAATTACTTTTGTTTTATTTATTTATTGTGTTTATTATTGGCCTACAATAGAACTCTATAGGTTTTAAGTATATTTCCAGCCCAAAGCAGGAATTTTAGCATGGCATATTGTGCTTGCTTCAAAATCCATTAAACTGGGCGAATTGTATTTACAGGAGAATCAGCCTACAACGCTAATGTGCACTCATTACAATTTCATGACCTCAATTGAGTATCCCTATGTGCACAGTGTACAAGGTATGCGGTATACATAATTTAATAAATCCAGTCCCTTCTGCTGCACCTCTTCTCTTTTCTTACTCATGTCTAAGCTCTTCTATTGATGATGTTGGATAAAATACACTTCTACTTTACTGTGTTCAAATAATAGGAAATGTTACTGTCTATCAAATATTATTTTTATTAGCTAGCGCACAATATGAATAGAAGTGGTATTTAATTTTACAGTAAATAACATAATATTTAACAGTTATTTCCCTGAAGGCAAGGTGGATGTCGCTGAACAGTTTTTGAGGAATTAATATTGAAGGGATTATACAGTTCAGTGACGTCCACCAAGCCTGAGTCAAGTAATTGTTTTAATATATGCTCCACAGAAAAAGAAGCAAAAAAGCACACTAAAACAAGATTTTTATGGTTTATTTTTTACATTTTTTAAATCCTGATTGCCTGAGATAGGCTCCAGCCTCCCCGCAACCCTAGTTAGGAGTAAGCCGCTTGGCAAATGAGTGAGTGAGAGAGTTATGCAGGTACATAGTAATGGCGTCTCTTTAATTCCTTTTAAGAGTCTCAGTATATACTACATGGACACACGAGCAAAACAAAAAAAAATTTGAACGATTTTTATGATTTTTTTTCCCAAGCTGCCCGGGGTGTACTCTGCCCTCACCCAGCATTGGCTTAGCCTCCGTGCTATGCTAATTAGGAATAAGTGGTTCAGAAAATGAATGAATGTGGATTTTTTTCCATTAAAGTCTGATCATCATCATGCCTCCTGCTCCAAGCAGCCGTGACAAACTATGATTGTCCGCCATTTTGATTCAAGCAATTTCCAATCAGGGTAATGTTTTCTAGTCCCCTGATTGTGGACCAGTCAGATCACACTGTTCCTGTGTAGTGTTTACTAATTTGGATTAGGCCCATTCATGCAGCCTCAAAATGTTATTTCTTTCAAACTAGGCTCAAGGTGACAGCAGGAGCATCGAATTAAATCCTGCAACTTGCAGCTGATGGTTTTCTCTTTTGTGACAGGACAGCATTAAGGTATTGATCAATTATTCCAGAGAAAGCCAAAAGCAGTCTACAGTATGTTGGTATGTCTTTTTTTTTATATTAATAGAGACACAGGAGATTATAGGAGCCTGTCATACCTTAATTGCACATTTCAGAAGCACCCCCATCTTTTGACCTTTGACATACCTTTAGAGATGTAGCTGATCAGCCAGGCTCCGACTGTTACACTGTAAAATTAGTCACTCACTCATTTGCTAGCTCATGTGTTTAGTATCTTTTATTCACCTTTGTTGGTTTTGTTTCTCTTTTCAGTAAAATTACCAAGGCTGCATGACCAGAGGAATGATCTAGCGCATACACAATAAATTAGCAATGCAACAACGATTCATAGAACGTGGAAAAATCTTAGATCATGTGTTAAGAAACAGAAGAAGGCCTACGGTATTAAGAGAAATGATAAAAAAAAAAGGATAGCAGTGTTTACTAATATCATTCTTGGTGCAAAGGCCATTGAGACTCACGTACAGGAGTAAGCAAATGGTTTCAGAAAGACATGGTGGCTGATTCCATTTTCTAAAGAAATAACATCTTGCTTATATAATATGCCTGATAAGCTAATGGGTTACTTTAAAAGCCTTTGAAAGGAGGTACAGAATCAGTCATAGCTAGTGCTTAAAACAAAGTGATGAATCAAATATCCTTCTAAATTCAAACACAAATGCTCTATGGTACTCTGTGTAAGAATCTTAGTTTAAAATATATAAAAAAAAAATATATATATATATATATATTTAAATAAAATTATGAACAGAATCAGAAGAATGTTATGTCAAAGACTCTAGAGTTGCAGATTTATCTACTGAAGTTAACATGCTAAAAAGCTGGCACTAGTCTGTCTTTCTTATATCATTTTGGTCATAAAAAGAGATGTTAGTGAGTCACTGTAGTGTTCAGTCTTCCCTCAGTTCAATAGCACCGCCCCGAGGACATATTCTTGTCAATATGTTCATGAAGGGTGAACATTCAGTGTATAGAGTTATGTTTATGATGGTGTGAGATGGTGGCATAGTGGTAAGCACATCTGGCTTAGGCATTTATGTGTGAAGTTTGCACGTTCTCCCCGTACTTGCCTAGGTTTCCTTTGGGCACTCTGGTTTCCTTCCACAGTCCAAAGACAAGCACAATAGGCTAATTGGCTGATGTGAGTGTGAATGGTTGTGTGTTGGGCCTGCGATGGTCTGGCGAGCTGTTCAGGGTGAACCCCGGCTTCACCCAGTGTTGGCTGAGATAGGCTCCAGCTTACCTGCAACACTAGAGTTTGGCAAATGACTGAGTGAATGAATGAAGGGTGAACATTCAGTATATAGAGCTATATGTTCATGAAGGATGCCAAGAAATTGACAGAAAGATGATAAAAAATTTGTCCCTGACTCTGCAGCTTAAGACTCTCACCTCTTTTTCCTCAGACAATATATTTTACTGGAAGCTATAAGGATGTAAAGGCAGTTCCAAAAATCTCTTTCAGCAGCTTTATGTCTCTCTATCTCTCTCTGCCATCAACCACTCTTTTTCCCCCTCATTACACTTAATAGAGGCAAGTTACCCATGCGATCCCCTAAATAAAGCAGAATCTATGATGCTAATACTTCATTTTAACTCAATTGAATTGCAGCGGAGCACAGCAATGTGAAGAAAGTTCAGACTTTCTTCTCTTTGTGTCATCAGGACGAACGTCACCAGAGGCACTGTTTTTTTTATTGCTTTGTCGTGCTTATGATATTGATCAGCAATTAAACATTGTCATGACTAAAGAGAGTGTCAGTAAAATGGGAAAATTGTGGATAATGTTGTGTTACAGATGGCAAGATATTGATCTGATCTCAGCCGTCACTGTTCTTATGAGATTATGTCAATTGGGATTCTACTCCGATCATTGATTATTTGTGGCAAGAGGAATGTCCCACTAGGAATGTTGGTTAGTGTCTGTTAAACCATGCTTGAAAGCAGGATTAAAACCCAATGGGTGTGCTGTTTTAGGAAAACAGTCCGTGACGGCTGGTGTGATGTATATGACAGAGTTTTATTTCTGTTCATCAGCAATTTCCAAGCAATTAAACCAGTGACACATTTAATGTTGTGGAAAGTAAGTTTCTTTACTCATCGACCTCTTCCTCCCTCAATGACCTCTCGCTTTCTTTTGCTTTCATTTAAGCTTGTTAACGTTGCTTTATTTAAGTTGAAAAAAATAAAAACTACTTATTAACTGAGCGCGAGGTCTATATCCATATCTGTGAGGGCTTTAGTAGTGTCAACACCACTTCTGATTTGCTGGCAAATTGTGTGTGGAGCATTAAACCTTTTAACAGCCGTCACAACATCGGCTTTTTTTCTTTGTTCTGTTGTAGTTTTCCGTTTTTCTGTATATTCCTTGTTCTTGGTGTTTTCTTTGCCTCATGCTCATTTTGGGGGCAGCCATAGCCTAATGGTTAAAGAATCGGCTTTGGTACCTAAAGGTCGCTGGTTCGATTCCCGAACCAGCAGAAAAAATGCGTGGAAGTGGGGGAGTGAGCTGCACCTTCCCTTCCTACACCTTCAAGGCTGAAGTGCCTATGAGCAAGGCACCTAACCCACAACTGCTCTCCGGTGCACCCCCAATGTGTGTGGCATCCCACTGGTCCGAGTGTGTGCTCACTGTTTGTGTGTGTGTTCTCACTTTGAATGGATTAAATGCAGAGACAAAAATTTCCTGTGCAGGATTAATATAGTATAGAACAATTAAAAAAAATTTTTTTTTACTTAGTTTGTTGTTTATTATCCGGCTACTTGCTACTTGATTTAGTTTGTGTTTCATTTCCTGTATGTCCTGACTTGCCAATCCACAATAAACTCCTCATCTTGCATATGCATCCTGTCACCACATACATTCATGACAGGTAGCTTTCAGCTTGTTTTCCTTCTGATGAAAGCTGCTAAAGAAGGTGACTTACGGCTAACTTGCAGGGCAATATACACCAATCCATACATAATTTATTGCCCATGCGTCGACCAATCAGATTGCATGTTTTGTTGTCATATAATAATTCACTTCACTGTCAGTAGTCCTAAAGCTTTTTAAGTTATGTTTTCCCTAAGGTTAGTTACTTGAGAACTTGCTTGTGCTGTACTTTTTTTCCATCACTCACTGCACTGCAGCCATTTTGAAAGTGACTCGACTGAGTTAACTTTGATTGCGTTTTCATTTTATACAATTGCTTAAGTAATGACCCGTTAATGTCTCCTTTAGTTTAACCTTCAACACAAGCCCAGTTCTTTTTGCCAGAATGATTTGGCTTGTGCTTTGTACAGAACAGAACTCTTTACTGACTTTTCTTTACCCAATACCATGGCATGCATCTGGAGTGCCATACAGCAGGAATTTGATTTTAGGTACAGTATAGTGTAAAATTGCTCATATTCCTAAAATGCCTAGGACCAAAGAGTCAAGGCTTAAATCGTTTAGCCAATACAGACCAGCAAGCATCAGGACCCCAGTTGTCTATATTGATCAGGTGCAGTTCAGTGCTCTCTCTCTTTCTCTGTCTGTTTTTCTGTCTCTCTCTCTCTCTCTCTCTCTCTCTCTTTCTCGTTCTCTCTTTTGTCTATTTAATAAAGAATGTGATCTTTCTGGTTGAGAGTGCCCACTAGAAAAACCCAAAATATAATAGCCGATTGCCAGTTTAAGTTAATAGGGCATGTTTTTCTTTTTTTTCCTTTTTTTTTTTTTTTTGTAAGAGACAAAAAGAGAGACAATGCTTATGACAGACAGATAAAGTTACATCTCTGGAGCTGTTTTGTTCAGACGGCCAGTGAGATGTTGTTGCAGCTGGAACCATATACTGCAGTGAGGTACAATAACCCCAACAAATTGTAAAAAGAACGTACTCTGGCAACATGCCTGGAACCTACCAAGCTGTAATAATGAGTATGCCACATTGGAATACAGGCACAGTCAACACTAGAATTATAATGAGCTCATTCTAAAAATGAACAAAAAATGTATATACTGTATAAAGCAAATAAAACCTGCAATTAGTGATATTTTGAGTTTAACAAACACAGGTTTTCCTATTAAAGGGTTTTTTTTGTTGTTTTTGTTATTTTATGACTGAATTTCTTGCTGTAATGTTTAATAATGTTAGAGATTGTGGTTCAGTGGATCATGACCCCTTTCTTCATGCACAACATTTAAGCTTCTTTATATTTTAATATTTGTGCATGTGTGTTGGTGTCTCCTGTTCCACAGCGTCAAAATCCAAAGCTTGAGATGCCAGATGTCCAAAATAATTTTATGGTTGATTTGCATTTAGATTTGGGCTTATCTTGTTAAAAGAACCACCTAAAACAAAATTGCAACCTCCTGGGAGAGTAAAGTACAAGAGAATTTAAGATGCTTTTCAGGATAAGAATAGCATTTTTTATTATTGTTATTATTGTTATTTTTGTGTGTACAGTTGCTAGCAAGTATTAGTCCAAATCTGTTCTGAGATTTAGCTATTGATCAAAGATCTACCTTTGGACAAGTCCTAATCACATTTTCAGTGGCAACCTGGTTTTGACTAAAGCACACTGGTACAACAATATTGTACACATGATGATAACGTCCATACAGGTGTCAAATTCTGCTTGGTTTTGATAGGTTTCCTTTACTGGAACTAATAAGTTTGAACATTTTCCAACATGACAATGTCCCTGTGCACAAGGAAAGCACCATGAAGCAATGCTCTGCCAAGGTTGGACGAGGTGTAAAAAATCTGCACAGGGTTCTAACCTCATACCTACTGATCACCCAGGGCTTCCTCAATCAAAATAATTCCCAGAATCTAGTGAAACATTTTCTCCAAGAAGTGGAGGTTAATATATAGAGATTAGGGCACTGCCTAAAATCAGAGCTCTCCATAAGATTATTGTGAGCTGGGTGTCTTTTTTATTCAAAATGAATTATTAAATGATCACTAGAAGCATCAGAAACTTTTTTAAAAAATCAGATATTTATGTTAGGGGCAGATACCCACAGACTACAGGACATATACATTCATCAGCCATAACATTAAAAAAACATTATGACCACTGACAGGTGAAGTGAATAAAATTGGTTATCTCATTACAGTGGCACCTGCCAAGGACTTGAATGTTTTAGGCAGAAAGTAAACAGTCGTTTCTCGAAGTTGATGTGTTGAAAGCAGGAAAAATAAGCAACTGTAAAGATCTGAATGACTTTGACAAGGGTTGTGACGGCTAGACGAATGGGTCTGTTCATTTCCAAAACGGCAGGTCTTGTGGGGTGTTCCTGGTATTCGGTGGTAAGTACCTACAAAAGGTGGTCCAAGAAAGGACAACTGGCAGGAGGGTCAATGGTGCCCATGGCCAATTGATGCATGTGGGGTCTGATTCTACAGAAGAGCTTCTATAGCACAAACTGCAGAAATTGTGAATGCTGGCTATGGAAAAAAGGTATGAAACACACAGTGTATTACAGCTTGCAGTGTGTGGGGTTGCCTAGCCGCAGACTAGTCAGGCAGTGTTAATGTTATGGCTGATCAGTGTATTGTATAATTTTTACAGAAAGTCCCTGAAGCACCAGATCTAAAATAACCCCAAAAGAGGGAAAGAAGGACCATGGTGCACTTTGCAGTTTGGATTTCTGAATTAGCTGTTGGATTCAGTTGGAGGCAAGCTTGGATATTTATGAAGTTACTGGATTGAGACAGGTTTCAGGGGCAGCATATGCCACCATGTTACCAGATTACTAACACATACATATGGATGCTTGCTCACCCTAAAGTACATCTTACCGGGCAAGACGGATGAGTATTATTGGTGCAAACACAGCAAATATTCTCTGATTACACCAGCCATTCCTCCCAAAAAAGAATTTATTTTGTACAAATAAAGCAGAAATGATATAGAGTAAATATGCTGCCTTCAAAAACCGGTGAGATGAAGGTGCCTCAGAAGGTAGCATTTTATGTAAACATAAAGGAGCAGGCAGACGGGCTTTGCCTGTGTGTGTTTGTGTCTCTCTTTCTTTCTCTCATCATCTCATGGCGAGAAACCTTAAGGTTTATAGTTTTGATTGAGAAGCTAATTTAAAAAGCTCCCTCTGTGAAGGAAGGCGACTGATAGGAGAAAGAATAGGGAAAGCAGGATAGAGATGTGCGCTTCAGTGAAATATCATCTTTTCCATTTAAGATTGAATGACCTCTCAGCGGAGCTGTTGCAAGGAGATCTTTCATATATTCTCAGGGAGCTGGAAGTGAGCCAGCAGGTGATTTGGATGACAGGAATATAATTCTTTGTTTGTTGCCAAAATTCTAACTTTTAACCGGAGGGAGCCGTCTCGGTGGAACCTGTAAAAATCTGCAGAAACAAAATAAAAATGGTTGTAATTTAGGTTCCTTTCTTATTTCATGGAATGACTGGGCTTTTATCTAAGTTAAGAAGACTGGTGTATTTAATCCACTTGATGCAGTTGTCCTAGTAACAAAAGGTTTTTATGGTACAGATGGTGTTTTGTTGGTAATTCATGCTTTCAGTGATTCCCTTTACCTTTTTCTTTATTATCTTTCTGTCTGCATCTCCAGACAGGTTTTTATAAAGGAGTAGCCGGTTCTCAGGTTACTCTGTCCAGCCTGGTGAACCAGAGTTGGGCCATGCTGGAAGAACAGGCCAGACACCTTCTTACTGAGCCCGAGAGACAGACCATGAGCTACTACATCCAGGAATATCGCAACGGACACATTGGAGTTGAACAGCTGGTCATGGCCCTGTTTGAGCTCCTCAACACACATGCCAAGGTTTGTTTATCTGAAAGGTTTTAGTTCTGCTTCATCACTTACATCTCTTGAGATCCTTGCATCAGTGTTGCCCTGTAACCATCACATCCATTTGGTTTCCAGACACTGAGATAGTTATTGTTAATTACAAAGCTGGTATTTAATTTTCCTGATGACATATTCAGATGATCTTTGTGTTACCGCACAGCCGAGTGTATCTGGTGCTCAAGTCATAGATAGTTGTAACCTTAAATAAGCCAAAACGTGTTTGGTGTTTGAACTTCTTGGGGATACATTAGAGGTACTGTTGCTAGTGAGTATTAAGCCTTACCAATACTGCTACTCATAGTTTTTCATCTTGAGGCTCAAGACCTGACCTCATGACAGTGGCAACCAGGTTTTGACGAAAGCTTTCTGGTACAACACAATTCTCTATGCTTTACCTTATGGTAAAAAGTTTGTGGGAATCTGACTTTTACATGGGGCTTCCCCAAACTGTTGCTGCAAAGTTAAAAGCACTTTCAACATCAATTTGAAGAATGAACTTCATGTTTAGGGACCCAAGCATCTTTTAACATGTCAATGCCCCTGTGCACAAATTGAGATCCATGAAGACATGATCTGCCAGGTTTGGAATGGAAAAGCCCTGAGTAGCCTGCTTATAGCTCTGACCTCAACCCACTGATCTACTGGAATGCGGATTATTGTCTGTCCTTGCTAATCCTTTTGAGGCTGAATGGACAAATCCCAACAGTGACTTTATGAAACCAAATAGAAATATATTTTGAGTAACCAGTTGACCTAATGTTGTATGCCTTTGGATTGTGGAAGGAGTACCCAGAGGAAACCCATGAAAGCATGGGGAGAAAATGCTAGCTCCCCACAGAAAGGTCCTTTTGGTCATGTTTCGAACCTAACACTTTCAGTTCAAGCCACTGCGCCACCCAGTATTGAGTCCTTTGTTTTGTGCTTTAAATAATGAAAAGATGACCACTGAGTTACTTTTGTAGGTAGTTGTTAGCTAGTTTAAAAAAAAAGAAAAAAGTCATGTGAGCCCCTGGCAACGTCATAACACACTCAGCTCCAACCCCATTTGAGAGTCAGACTTTCTTGTCTGGTTTCTGACTCTGTGCACTGACAGTGTTGTCTAGAAAATAGAAAAAAGCACATCATATAACTTAAAATTGCTTTGTGGGCCACCTTGAAACCAGGGTACTTTTCATACCCAACACACACACGGAGTGTTTTATGTTTTATTATAGTTTAGCCATAACTGGAAACAATTTGTGTATGTTTTTTCTGCAGTTCTCGCTGCTGTCGGAGATGCGGGGGCTGGTCAGTGCACAGGATCTTGAGCGTTTTGATGCACTGGTGCTCCGCAGGGAAATCGAAGCTCTAAAAGCTCGACAGGGAGCAACAGGAGGAGCAGCGCTACACACCGACTCCTTCTCAATGGTGTCCTACCCCGACACGCTGGCCTCCTCTTCAGGCAGCTACATGACTAGTACAACACTGAGCTCAGCACGGGTGAGGAACACTGTGTGTGTGTGTGTGTGTGTGTGTGTGTGTGTGTGTGTGTGTGTGTGTGTTGGTTGATAAGTATATCCATATAAGCATGTGTGAATAAATGATACAGGTGTAGGATATTTGCTAAAGTCTGTGCTGTGTAAGAAAGGGGTTTGGTGCCTCTGCTTAAATGTGGCCTCTTCATTGTCACGATAGTGCATGTGATTGTGTGTATCTCAGCGTGTCAGCTGGTCAAACGCTGATGGTGTGTAAAAAGTGATTCAGAACAGTTTGTGGGTATAACAGATGGATAAGTGCTGAGTTTCTGCTGATTTTATAGCCTAGAGTGTAAAATCCTACATTCCAGACACCGTTTAACACCCAGTATTCCCTCTGCATCCAATTAGGAGCGACTGCTGTGGTTGATTGATATGATGGAGGTAGGACAGTGATACAGATGTGTTTGCAGTGGCCTGACTTCTTTCTTTCTACCTACTATTTCCACACTTACATACATGCATTTCTTTCTATTTTTGTGAATACCTTAAATATATATACTTACTATTCCTAAGCTAAGCCTGACCGTAAACCTAATCTTAACCTCATTAGCCAAAAGGAATCTTTCCGTTTGGCATTTGGCTCCCACCACCATAGAAAAGCATGCCTCCCTGTACACACACTTTGTTTTGTCTTAAGATTGAATAGCCTTATTTCTCTCTTTTCTATTGAATGTTTACGTACACAATGCACACATTTAACCACTACTCAAGCTGGATTCGTTTCATAAGAGGATGTTTAGTATTTTGATTTCTAATGATTCAGACATGATATGCTATCTATATAATTCACCCAGATTGGTACATCATCCACTCTCAGAAATAAAGGCACCAAAATTATCTTTTTCCAGTCAAGTTATGTTTTGCCATGAAGAGAATATCTTTTTAGGCTTAAGTTCAAATATTTCAGCAGTAACTTGACTTAAAAATAATTTAGGATGCATAATTGGGACATAAGAACCAATAATATGCCCTTAAAGCTAATTAAAGCTAGTCTATTAAGATAAAGGCTCTTGACTGGTGCAGCAACAAGGTGCGCCTTTACGTAATCTGTGAGCTCATGCATACGAAAGGGAGTATAGCGCTTTCTTGTGAGTGTGTTACACTACCCCTGAATATGCATATGCACAGCAGTTTGGGGAAAAATGCAGAAGCTGTCGCGTAATAGCAAAGTCCTTCTTGATGGGTGGGAATTGGCTACAACTGAATTAGTGTGAAATCAGAGAGTATATTAAAAAAGATATATACTGAAAGTGAAAGATATTTATCCTGAGCACAGTCAGGTAACACATCAGTAACACTACAGGGGTGAAGCCAATACTAGAAAAGCATATAGCAGTATTAACAAAAGCACATGACGGAAACCCAAAATAAAACAATGCGTGAGTAGAAAGGTGCACTATATGATGCTAAGAGTGTAGCCTGGATGTACATGTCAGCATTATGCAACACTCTCTAACAAAAAACGACAAGCCACGCAGCCGTATCTAATATCAGGTTCGGCTATTACATTACTTTAAGGTCAATACAAACATGACTGCTATTACTGAAAGAGCTCTGTGTTCCATAAAATACAGAAGGTCATTTGCTCCAGGAATTATAACTTTTTGCACTTGTCAGAACTACAGATACAGTACAGTGGCTGTGTGCTGAATTAAAATCACGGGTAATGGAGTATAAAACATATCCAGCTCGAATAGGGCTGCATTTGAATGCTAAGATTATACCTTATGGAATGTTTCACATGTGTGCTTTATAGCAGTGCAACACCTCATTTCTTTATCGAGTGATACACACCTTACTGGATATCTTGCATATATACATATACAGATGGGTGACATTAAGGGAAAAAATAACATAAATTGTCATTGTTGTTCACCTTAAGCCACCACAGCAGCTTCAGTAGTGATGTAATGATGCCGGTGGTGTTCAGGTGGGTTATGATTTGCTAACTGTGAAAGCCAAAGCAATACGGCTTACATAAATTCTACCCATTACAATAGTTTTGCCTTGTATATGTAGGCAGAGTCATACTGATGATCAGCCCAAAGTGGTATTTGATTGGCGGTGCCACTTCTTTCTTTTTTGAGAGATTGGTGTTCAATTGGTGTTTGTTACCCAAGCAGTGCATGCAGTCTTACAGTAACAGAGCCAGTGGTTTTTCCTTTGATTTGTCATTCACCTGTATATTAGTGTGTTTGTTTGTTTGTTTTTCCAGGGATGCCCAAGTCCCGAACTAAAAAAAAAAAAAACTCATCCCTCTACATCACATTTATTGTATTTGTGCACTTAGTACAGAGGCAGAATAAAACTGTATTACACTCTTAGAATAAAAAGCAAAAATGTGACAAGTATTTTTTTATGCTTCCCAGTTAATGCTGTGAACCCAGCAAGTTATTTGTCACCGTAGACATGCTTTACAGTTAATACATGCATTTTAAAATGCTTTATAAAAGAGTCTGACTTGACTTGACCAAATAGGCTATGAAAGAATAAAGTCGGCACACCCTCCCCCTTTTAGTTTTTCTCTGCTTATTGGATTAAGGACCTATTTGTAGCAACTGGAAAGACCCCACACCTGCACAGTCCTATGACATCTAACTAGCCTATTGCATTCATGCTTTGTTCAAATTGGCCATTCCTGTGTTGCCTTGCCACACAATGACAATCCATATACAAAACCCCAAAAGTTCTGTAATTAATAAGGGAACATCACTGAATGTGTTGGTGTCTTGCTTTAGTGGTGTTCACTGCATGGCTGAGAGGAAGAAGCTAATCTCTGACTAGAGATAGAGGGGAGTCTCTAATGGAGCACAAGGATTTCTTTTCAGTCATCTTTCCCTTTCCTTGATATTCAGAGTGCAGCAGTTCGAAAAGAGGCGGGCGGTAGCATCGCATGTCACGGAGGGGGCATGTGTTTACGGCCCTCCCTGGTCGGTGGTGGTCATGTGATAGGGAAGGCAAAAAGTTGATGGGTAGGAATTGGATACGATTAAATTAGGGAGAAAAGGGGGGGGGGACTAAAAAGGAAGAAACCTAACAGGCTATGTAACGATAAAGGGCGTATTATATTTGTAAATAAACTGGTAAACAAACATAATGCGCAATATTCTGTATGTTTGATTAAAAACAGCATCTCCTTACTCATTTCTTCTGAACTGTCCCTTAGGAAACTCCAGCAGCATTTGTGGGGCATAAGCCTTATTATAAGCATAGCATACCTCATACAGAGGTTATACAGAAGTTTACTGAAATTAGGGTATTTGTTTTTTAATTTTGTGTCTGTGCTTAAAGTTATATATTGGCATGGAAGTATTACAGTAAATCTCTTTTTCCACGACTGGACAACTCTATACAAGCTTTGTTAGCTATGTGCATGTGAGCAAGGTTGTCTCCAGATATATCTTTGAGCTTGTATCTCTTCTCCCCCACATTATTGTGGTGTTGTCGGCCCGCCGTACAAGCTGCCAGCGTGAAATCTAAACAGCATTAGCAACAGTGAAGTGTAACCTTGGCAGCACACTTCACTTCACTCTGGGACTCGTACATAGTGGTCAGATTGGTTGTGCAGCCCACAGTTCTGTGGCACCTCAAGCCAAAAATGCAGAGCACACATCTGTCACAGCCTGTACGGCTTTCTGCAAAAAAAAAGTTTTAAAGGAAATCTTCCAGCTTACCGCTCAACTGGAGCTCAGCCAGGGATTGTGGACAAGTAGGGGACTTGGGCTGACTTAGCACACCAGAATTTCACATATGAGATTCAGAAGAGGAGTGAAAGCATGGAGAGGCAGCTAGATGGACAGATCACCTAAGCTCATGCATAAAAGGTTTGGATAAGAGACATGCTTGTCCAAGGAACTTCTAGGCTAAAAGGTTCAGTGGTCATCTGTAGTCAAGCGCAAAAGTGTGTACACCCTTTATTTAGGATATAAAGAAATACTGAAGGCTTAAAATACAGCCAAATTTGGAAAGGCATTGATTTGATGTTCTTACTGTTTAAGTTTTTGATATTCTGATGTCCTGGTTTCCTGACTCTCAATCTCTCTTGTTCAAGTTGCTGATTGCCTTAGACCGTCACCGTGCTAAGGCAAAGTCTTAACCACAAGGGTGCCCATGTCCACCCAGCTGTATAACTGTTACCTGCAATGGACGAGGGTCCCATCCAGTAGGAGTTGAACTCCAAGTCACTTCACTACAGAATCCAGAATTAGCTTTTCCCAATAGACTCGGTTGTAAAAGCCCAACAGACTTTACTTTAATATTAGGATGGAGTGTCAAACTCATTTTTACCAAGGCCACATCACTCAATTTCTAGGTCTTCGCAGGCCAGTTGATCACTGAAGATCTATTCAGAAAGGGTAACCTTGGAATCTGCAAGGCAAAATGATCAGTTAATAAAGTCATTACCAGGCTAATTTCTCATTTGTTTTATTTGATTCCATTTTAATTTACTTAGAACTTCTATCTTCCTAGTCTCTTTTAACATACAAACACGAAAATAAGGGCAGTCAACAATTTCTATTTAATATGTCAGTAGGTTCAAAACTGTGGCAATAAAAGAAGAAAAATGAATACAACATCTTTAAAAGCCATAAATTATTGTTAATTAATAATTAAGTTAATTAATAAAGTCACAGCATACCAAAGTATATTCCAGTGCATATTGTTTATTGTTTATAACATATAACACAATAGAATTATTGGAAGTCAACAATTTAATGGAAGTCAATAAATTCTAAACTTGTCCTGCCCTCTCTGAGTATGTGGTGTATTTGAATTCATGGGAAACAGCACAGAAATCGATTTGAAACAGCAAGTTGCTGTGAGCCAACTAAACTAATTGGCTTACTGTTAACTTCCCAAAGAAAGCAGGCATTTGTCTATTTGTCCAGAAAACTCCGACACTCTTCACTGACTTCCCTTTTCTTTGCATCTTGTTGCTTGACCACAGAACTGAATGACAGACGCAACAGTGCATGTAGTACATAAGCTTTTGTCTGAATGCATGCGTGAGGCCACCATATTACAAGGCCAAAAACTAGCATGCAATGTTTCTGGAGTCATCAATGACCAGCTGTTTAGATTAAATAGACTGCCGCCACCAAGTGGATATTATATTATATTATATAATAGATATTTTATGTACAATAATCATATTTTTAGGTGGCGCGTCGACAGGGTGGTTAGCACTCCGCCTCACAGTAAGAAGGTTTGAGTCTTGGACTTGGCCGTTTCTGTTTTGGAGTTTGCGTGCTCTCCCCTGTGCTTATATGGGATACGTGCACATTAGGCTAATTGGCTGTTATAATTTGCCTGTAGGTGTGAATGGTTGTGTGTGTGTTGACCCTGCAATAGTCTGATGAGCTGTTCAGGGTGTACTCTGCCTTCGCCCAGTGAGATCCGTGACCCTAATAGGATTAAGCGGCTTGGCAAATGAGATAAGTAAGCTCTCACAGGCAACATAAAATGAGTTGACGGATGGGGTTTGGAAAGCGGGTCTTGTGTTTGACACCTGTGCTCTAGAAACTTTGAGTTTCTAAGCTACAGTAATTTTTTTCATACGTTTATCACCTATGATTTTTTTTGTCTCTTATTCAGTCCACTGAAATATTTTGCCACATACAGACAGTTAACAGCTAACAACCTATAAACATCTGTTCACTGTTTTTGAGTCCCGGCCTTTCTATTCGTACACAAACCACGAACATTACTTAACATCCACACTGACATCTATTACCATCACTGTTTTCTAAAGATCTCACATGCTGGTCCCAAGAAGCAACTAGTAAAATCATCAGTGCACTGAAGGACCATTTCTCCCATAAGAGAGTTCCAGTGACACCAGCGTCACCCGTACGTCTGTTTTAATTAAAATGCTCACAAGGAACATTACCATAAAATCAAGCAAACATCCACCTACTCTGACAGATAGGTCTTTGAAGCTAAATGCAAATGAATTAGCCACGAGTGTTTCCTATACTTACACTGAGCAAGCAATTAGAGATAATTGATGGAGCTTTTGTTTTGCTTGGGGAGAGCTTTAATGAGGAGGACAGTGGGCGTGTACTCACCAGGCTGTGAAGAGCAAATCCCAGAACCTCGCCGCCATTCTATGCACCTCTTAATCTTAATCAGGATTCCGTTTTTTGTTTTTATTTTTTGGATTTGTTTTTTTGGGGTTTTTTTTTTTGGATTTGGTGCAATAGAGAGAGAGAGGAATTGAGTGTCTGAGAGTGAGTATGCATGTTAAATAGTACCTCAAGGCACTATTGTTTTGTGATGACTCCTCTGAGAGATACAGACTCAACTAAATGCAGTTTGGATTAGACATTTGTTGGGTAGACATTTGTTATTTTTTTGTTTCTTTATGCTGTCCATCTCATTCTCAGAACGACACTGCAGTGGAGACTAATGGAGAAGATGCCCAGGAGAGTAGAAACGCCCTTCCTGATGTCTCCCTGGTGAGCTCGGCGGCACGGTTTGAGCACAGCCACATACGCACCATTCAGGTGGAAATGCCCTGACAAGTCTTTTCTGCAGAAATTATACATCTAAGCAATGTGACGGAAAATTTCAGGCATGAAAGTGAACATGGAAAAGGCCTTGTTGGTTAGTTTTGGTGCTGTTCACACCAGAAATAAAAAAAAACCCCACCAAAATAATAAACAAAAAAAGATCTACTACGTCTGTAAAATGTTTGCATATTAATAAGCGTTGTAATTATTATTGATAACCTATTAACACTGGATCACTTGTAATGTAAACCTGAGAGTGGTTGTTTGAATTCTGGCTGTAGACTGTACTCTGATGCTACACTGTAAACAGTTCAGGTCTTAGGTCTGAGTCACGCATGGTAAATCTCTTGCCAAAGTTGTTCCGTAGTAATTTTACACCTTTCCAACTCAGAAGTAATAAGAGCAAAAGTCATTCTGGTGGCTTGTATGACTTGTAGTTTCCATATAGTAGATAGGAAAAGAACATCAATTGCTGCATACGAAATGTCCACTTGCTCACTACAGTGTATATAATCCACGATGTAGTGAATCAGCTGTTTTGTCGAGCTGCTTAAATTCTTAACTGTACATTTTACATTTGCATTTATAGTATTTGGGAGACGCCCTTGGAAACTTGGACTTTATCTCATTTTTTACAACTGAGCAGTTACGGGCCTTATTCAAGGTGCCAACAGTGGCAGCTTGGTGATACTGGAGATTGAACCCCCAAACTTCTGATCAGTATATTATCAGTAACAACCATAACCACAGGCGTCATGGTGGTTCAGTGGTTAACAAGAAGGTCCCAGGTTTGATTCCCAGGCTTGGGGAGTTTCTGTATGGAGTTTGCATGTTCTCGCCGTGCTTGTGTGGGTTTCCTCCAGGCACTACGGTTTCCTCCCACAGTCCAAAGACATGCACAATAGGCTAATTGGCGGTTCCAAATTGCCCATAGGTGTGATAGTGAGTGTGAATGGTTGTGTGTGTGTTGCCCTGCGATGGCCTGGTGAGCGGTTCAGGGTGTACCCCAGAAGTTGCTTCATCTCACGCTGAAAAAATGAGAAAAATCCAACTTTTAACTGATGTTAACTAATTCAAAGTAAAACAAATCCATGCATATAATAGTTGGTAGAGTCTCCTCCTGCACCGTGACTTCTCCTATAACGTTTTATAAGGTTGGAGAATACAGAGCAGGACATCTTAGATTATTTCTCTTATGTATTGTGGTTTCTCAGTACTGTGACAATCATTAACTTCAAGTCAGGTTGATGTGGAGATTATGTTTTATAACTGCTACAGTATAAGTGATAACATTTACAACACATAACTAAAATCTCCAAAGATTCATTATAAAGATTGAAAATTTAATTTATAAATAACTTTGACTGACATTGATTAAAGCGTTCTACCAATATAAACACTGACACCCATGGAACTGCCCCAAGACTGCTCTAAAAGATTATAAGTGAGTTTTATGAAAGCTGTCAGGTTTTTTTTTTAGTCCAAGGAAATGTCAGAGAGGTTGACTGCAGTAACTGGACTACATATGCAGTAGATAGTGATTAGATGAAAGCCTCTGACGTGTGTAATGACACTGTGTGTGTGGGTGGGTGGCTATGTAGGTGTGTGGGTGTCACCAGTCGTCCTGTGTTATGAGGACCGAGCACGAAAGACAGGTGCTCCTTTGTCAATGTGGGTAAGCAATGTGTTAGACCTCTAATAAAACCCAATCAACTCCTCACAACCGTTTCCACGGCAACAGACACCTTGAGGCTGGGATTTGTGTGGCTGGAGTTTTCCAGTGATTTTTGAGTCCCAGGAACGCCACTCAGACAGCTCCTACTCACCCCTTTGATTAGTTTCTCTCTCTCGTCACTCCATCTGTTCGATTTCTGCTGCATGATTTATTTATTTATTTTTGCTTTGTTTTCCATCATTTTTTTCCCTCATTGTTTTGATTGTTGTTTTTCTCCTGGATGAATGAGTAAATTCATTATTTCGTGCAAGGCTTTAGCGCTGGATAATTGAATGATTAAGTGGTTTGTATGTTTCTGTGTGTGACATACTCTAGACATTTTATACTTTAATTAGTTTAACATCAGATGCCCTGTTCTTCCATCCTAGGATGAAATGGGGTCGACCTCAGAATCCCCACCTTCCTTCAAGCCCCCTCCTCCCCCTCGTGTACAGCGCCGCTCCAGTCGTAAACCCTCCCCCAGCAAACGCCCCCCATCTGACTCATCTAATTCTGACCTGCACCTCAGCACGCCTTCCCACTCACCTACCAAAGAACCTAAACACCTTCCCAGTGACATGAAGAAAGAGCCTCCGTTAGCTCAGCTGTCCATGGTGAATCAGCACTTGATTGGTCCTTTCCCACGAGTTCAGTCCCCTAATAGGTTGAAACCCCCTCCTGCACCAGCAGTCCCAGCTCCCTCTGCTCCTCCTCCTCCTCCTCCTATTCCATTCTTAAGTCCAGAAAAACCTAAAACCTCTCCTTCATCCCTGTCCTCCAACCAACACTTTGTCATGGTGGAGGTGCACAGGCCCAACGCAGAGCCTGACGTCAACGAGGTCAGACCACTTCCCCAAAGCAGAGGTGAGGAGATCCAGCATATCACACAGTTACACAACAAAAATAGCACTTTTTTTTTATTAATGCAGCATTTTCTGGTGCAATAGGACATTTAGAAATATGTTTTTTGGATTGTAAAAAGTGGCCAATAAAAACAACATGCTCAGTAATAGCAGCAGATAGGACAAGGTAGGAAAGGGGGTGGAACCTGCTCTTGGTTCCTGGTTCATTGGTGGTATCACTGGTTCATTTAATCTTGTTCATTATGCATGTGTTTGGTGAAGTCAAGAAAAAGTCAGATAAATCAGTTTCCTTTTAAAAGGCGGTCACTGATATATGGTGTACACTGAGGGTCACATACTAAATTTATAGGTCATTGAGGGATGAATAATTACTGAATATCTATTCAGAGAGGGCGACCATAAAATCTGCATGTCAAAATGATTACTTCAGGCATTTGTCCACTTTTTCTTTATTCACTTTTCATTCCTAACAATGCTTAATAGCGACAAGCCAGGCCGGATTTGGCCCGAGGGGCTTGAGTTTGACACCTGTGCTGTACACTATTACCATGCGTGTGAGGTATGTTCCTTCAAAGTAATAAAAGATTTTGGTATATTTTGAATTATTAACATCGAAACCACAGCCTGGAGCTAATTGCCCGAGCTCTCATGGGAGAGAGGGATGGTATACGCTCACCTGGACGTCTGTGAACTCATGCATACACGGGGGCAGATAGTGCTTTTTCTCCATGTGTGTTAGGTGTGTAAGGCTGTTGGGCTTTTTACACCTGAGCCTAATGGCTCATCACAGTCGGACCTTATCCTGGTTTCTGTAGCATGCAACTACAGTTCAGCAGATGGGACGATAGTTCGTTGCAGGTTACCTTCCCAGTATTTTTAGTTGTGGTTGAGACCTCGCCAAGGGGTCTTAGCACGGTGGGGATCTAATGGGAATTCGAACCCATTAACTCTCAATTATGAGCAGCACCCTAACCGCTACTCCACCGGCCTCAAGTGTGTTAGGCTCTCCCTAAATATGGTAGCAGCATCACTTGTCATGAAGGGGGCATTATGCCCCTTCCTGATTGGTGGTGGTTGTGAGATGAGGGGGACATATTTGGTGGGTGGGAGTTGGCTAAGACTAAATTGGGTAGAAAATTTATAAACAGTCATCTCTTAGCCCTCACTTTGCACCTTTTTTTGCCTCGTTGATAACTTGGCATATATGTACACAGCCGTGTAAAGCATAACATTAAAGAAAATGTAAATAAAACATAAATGATACGGTAAATGTTGCAGAGCTATATAAAAAGAGCACAGCACCATGTTAAAAACTGTGACTGGTGATTTACATAATGTGTGTGTTATATGCAACCCTCTCATCTCAAGAAAAAAAATTAACACAACACAATCATTTCTGTTTTGGAATGAGCCTCAAGCATATTATTATAGCTCTAATAGCATTTAATAATAACAAACTTTACCTGTCACCATAGCAACAAGTATCAGTGTTGATGATAAATTTATATTTCTTCCAGCTATGGCCCTGGCTTTGAGTCTTTGCTCAAGAAGTGCATGTCACTTCTGTTTTATAGGCGTCTTGCATTTCAGTGACAATGTAAGAGAGATATAGTGTACAGTGTCATAAATGAGTCCTTCCACTTGTGCATGTGTCTGCGCTGTAGGATCCACTCTGTCTCAGCTCTCTGACGGAGGACAGACACTGAGCGAGGACAGTGGGGTGGACATCGCAGAGTCGGGACATCTGAGCAAAGAGAGCAGTCCACGTTCTGCCCGAACTCGGCCACTGAGAGAGAGTGCAGGGGGAGGGGAGGGGAGCGGCGTTAAACCGGTGAGACCAAGAGAAACAGAGAGAGTGAGAAAACTCGCATCTGAAAAAAAAAAGTCTAAAAGAGAAACTAGATGAATGTGTGCTGAACTATTGCGTAAGGATCATGTGGCTGAGCTTTGGTTTGAATATGAGTTGAATATCATGCTTTATATTTGTTTCTCATTCACTTTTCCTTGTTTCATTTTTCTTTTGTTTTCATTTCATCTGCCATTAACAAATGATCTCTCTGAGATGAAAGCGAACTCCACTTTACACATAGACACAGGAAATACTACTTTACAGATGCACACAAGGCCGTGCTAAAAGCACAGATCGTCGCCTTTTCGTGTGTGTGTGTGTGTGTGTGTGTGTGTGTGTGTGTGTGTGTGTTTGGTGTTAAAATCTCAGAAGGCTGGTATGAAAGCCAACTGAGTTTATGTTTGTTTCTCTCTTACAGAAATTGTTTATTATTCTTGTCTTTCTATTTCTCTCTGTGCAAACCTGGCCGTGACTTTGACAGCCCGGTCTACTGGAACCCATGTCAACTCTGGTGCGAGTCCCGAAGAGTGCTAGCACGCTAGGTATCGCTATTGAAGGAGGAGCCAACACACGCCAGCCCCTGCCACGCATCGTCACCATACAAGTGTGTAACCTGATACACTCTCAGTTTTTAACTCATGCATGCAAATCGTATGCAAGCATGATCATGAATCATGACTGCGTTGGCTCATAGAGCATTTGCATTACAGATCTGATGGAAGAAATTCAAGTCATGAAATGGTTTTTACCATTCTCAAAGTAATTTGGACTCTGATCTGGATCTGTGAGGTGTTTTCTGTGTGAAATGTGCTTGCATGGGTTTTCTCCAGATTCTTGTTTGCTCCCAAAGTCCGGAGACATGCATATTAGGTTAGCTAGTTACTCTAAATTGTCCATAGGTGTGAATGTGTGTGTGAGTGGTTGAACCTACTCACTCTGAGGTGACACTGCTAATGACTGAGCCACGGTGCCATATATTGTAGGGGATGGGAAGAAGCACAAATGTGTGTGAAGGTCATTTGTCTACAAACTTTATAGTGTAAATTAAAAAACGCTTTTAGTTTTACTTATGAGAAATGGATCCTGGGAGAAACTCGTGTCAGCTTCAGTGTTAATGTTATCTATTTTAGTTACAATAGCTGTCTTTCTCCTGTACATTAAAGTACATTTTAAGATTCATTGTCATTTAAATCAGTTCTGCTTTGATTCTCCAGGCTGGGCTGCTAAAAAGTTGTGGCACTCGATTTTATGGCTTTAAAAAATCTGCTATGCCTCTTAAAGCATTTGAAAGGCAGAATATAGAAGTTCAATTAGGAGCCACCTGCCGTCTGCCACATAACGGCCTAATGAGGGCCAAGGGCAGCTCGACTCGGTGAAATTGAGACAAAAGAACCAAATGTGGTTTCGTCAGACAATGAAAGTCCACTTATGATTCCATTCACAAGGCACTTGCAAGTCGAGTTTGCCTCGCATCTCCACTATGAAGTAGTGAACACCCAGAAGTACTGAACATCCATCTATTATCTGTAATTCTTATTCATCAGGGTCGCAGGAGAAGCTGGAGCCAATCCCACCTGACTTCAGAAATGGTGCAGGAATAGAGCTTAAACAGGTCGTCAGTCTATTGCAGGACTCATATAAAGACAAGCAATTTTTTTTGTCAACTTTATGCAAAATGTTATTAATGGATTTTAATGTTTTTTTTTGGAGGGGTGGAGTATGGCTCCACCCCAATGAGTCTCCATTAAATTCTGCAGATATTCTGGATCAAATTTTGGATTTGATTAAGGTTTCTTTAATATTGTGAGATAGGACAATTTGTTGGAAGTGTGTTATTACAGCAGGCCCATCAGTAAGTACTGTGCACTTTCTGTTTAGTTTTTTGTCGTCCCCCCCTTTCTTGGCAGAGGTTTGCACTCTTCAAGTGCTTTTGGGTTTTTTGTTTTGTTTTTTTCAGGACATGTCACCTATTAAAAGATTTTAGAGTTATGTCTACCTACAGACTTTTTCCTATTTGAGTGTAAAGCAGCTCGGTTCAGCTTAATTATCTGCAAACAAGTTCTTTACAAGTCCACAAGATGATTGATAAATGAGAAATCATTAAATGCAACACAGCAGCTTGGAAGAGTTTTTGTTCAGTTAATTTAGCTCATTTACTTTTATGAATAGCCACAAGCTTTAATAGACCTGTTGGAAATCAGATGATGTGCGGCTTGGCTCTTAGCTGCTACTTATTTTTCTGCTACTAGATTTTCTGCTAATGATTCTGTGCATGACTAGCAAAAAATGTGGTGGGTACCATAAATGTCATGAAATGGTTATATGGCTCTGCCTTTAACCTTGTATGAACACAGTGTTTTGACACATGGTGCTGTTCCATAAAGAAAGACTTTACTGTAAATAGTTAACAGCAGATCCCATAGGTATGGAGCATGATTTCAAAGTATGTCCTGTGTGGGTCTATCTGTGCCAACACTGTGGCTGACTTGAAGCTGATTGGAGCCAGAATAAATAAAGACTTTTGTCACTATGTTTCCCATTGTTGCTTTCCTTTACATGACTCAAAGAACTAAGATTAATACACAAACTTACACCTTATGTCATGTACAATTGTCTTATATGTCTGCAATAACCATTTAACACTTTCATTTTTAATGTTTTTAATTTGGGTCTCAGACTGCAGAGGTGCATGCTGGGAGTATGGACACTTGAGTGCTAATGTTGTTTTGATTGGTTCTCTGTGTGATGATGTAATGTGACCACAGACACACACACAAAATGTTTGCAGCAACACGGAACATGAATTTGTTTAACGGATAATTTAATTAACAAGACAGGTGATACAAATGAACATGGATCAGCTAGTGAATGGCAGTGAACAGAAAATTCAGTGTTAAATAATGATGTAGAATACATAGGCGGCACATCCAATACGGTTAGTTATGACAGCCATGGTAAATCAGTGGCTGAAAGCCAGATGTTAACAATTCATTGTCAGTCACTGTCAGCAACTATGAGACCTAGGGATTTCATCTATGGCTCAGTTTTCTATTCTTGCTCCTAAACCTACCAATCATATGCCTGTCATGCTTAATTTTTTTTATGTGCATGTGGCTCAGTGTTCCAAGTCCCCATAGAAATAAGAATGAGATCTGTGGTCATGTGTATCCTGATATAAAATGTATTTACAGGTTATTTTATCAATATTGCTGTTTGTTTTATGGCTCTCCTTTGTACAAACTGAGTTGTGATGCCTGTGAAGATTTATCTAAAGCTTGAAGGAAATGTTTGTGGGTGTCATGGAAGTTATCTAATATGAATGAGTATGAATTTTATTGTTGAATGTTAATAGAATACTTATTGTACAACTGCATGAACTGCAATATGAATTACAGGTTCATAAAATGTATTATAAAAGGACAAAATATCAGAAATTGTATTTTTAGGATACAGTACAGAACAAACTATATATA
>JAQMYF010000026.1:22474971-22497608 GCA_030014195.1 Neosilurus mollespiculum | reverse complement strand
TATAAATCTGTTAAAGTGGAATTTTACCACATTCAAGGAAGTTATGTTTTTGTTGTTATTGGTTGGTTGATTGGTTTGGTAGCAACTTTAAACAAAGGGTTGTGAATGGATTTTGATTTATTTATTTTTTATTTTATTTTTTTAACTCCATTCAATTTTAGAGATGATCCAGATCACATTCTGGCATTTTATGAAAATTCATTTATATTGTAATATAGGATGTGAAGTGTGCTTATTACATCATACCCAGCCAGGGTTGCTGTGTACTTTTTTTGGGGGGGGGGGGGTTTGCACTTTCTGTGTGCCCTTCAAGTTTAATGTTTTCTTCACTTTATTAGATGAACATGACAAGCAGGTCACTGGGGTGTTCATAAGCTGCTGTTATGAATAGATTTTAATTAAAATGTACTTTGGCAGAGATATGGTATGGAGATGTATTATGACATATTGCAGTCATCTCCATTGGCATTACTGCAGAGGATTCAATATTGCGTACACACTTATCGACCATTTTATTAGGAAAACAATGTTTGCTCTCAAAATAGCCTCAGATCTTCATGATGGAGATTGCAAAGGCATGGGAAACATTCCACTGAGATCCTGGTCCATGTTGATATGACTGCATGTATAATTGCTGCAGCATTGGCAGCTGAACATTCATGCTGCAAGGCACCCATTCTACCACTTCCCAAAGGTGCTCTATTGAATTTGGATCTGGTGACTGTCAAGGCCATTCAATTACACTGAACTCATTGTTGTGTTCATGCAACCCATTTGAGATGGTATTTGCTCTGTAACATGCCACATGGTGTTGGTGGTGTAGTGGCAAGGGTGCTGGGTTCATGGTTGAGAGGTTGTTGGTTCAAATCCCTGTTAGACCCCCACCATGCTGAGCAAGGTCTTAAAAACAAGTGTGCCTCTGTCCACCCAGCAGTAGAAATGTGTAATAGTTAAAACACTGGGAATATTTATCCTCACATTGGCCTTACCTGTTCGCACTTGCCCCATTGGATATGATGTCCATGAAGCAAAAAACAAACAAACGAAACGAAACGTTGTCCTGAATGTAGCAGTTGTAAGATGGCCTTAAAGGGATGTACATACTTGATTGCTGTTAATGCCCGTGTGTGCCAAGAAAAGACTCCTCATCCTATTATACTGCCATCAGCAGCCTGAGCGTTTGACACATTGACCTTATGCTGTCGATTCCTAATTCTGACTTTACCATCTTCTCGTCATTGTTTGACCAGGCAACATTTTTCCAATCTTCAGGTCAACATTTTCATTAAAACCATAAGGAATGTTTTGGATATTAGCTCTAATGCCTGTAAATCCATGTTAACTACAAACACGATTCTGTAAGTCTAAATAAGCTTACTGGGGAGACGTTGTATGTCTGGAGCAGTGATAGAGTGTAAGCGTATAGTGATTATCAGCAGGGCTTCAGTTTCTCAGAGGATTGCATGTATCATGAGCTAGAGTTAAAGCTGGAGCTCGTCAAGCCTAAAGTGCAATAAAAAGTACTCATTATGGTTGGCTTGGCTACAAATTAATACACTGAATAAAAGGCTCAGTGGAGAGACGGGCGAACGGGAATAGCTTTTAATGAAGCGAGGGAGGCGGAAAGAGAAAGTGAGATACTCGAGAAGAGGTGACAGATATCCAGGCAGCCAGGAGTAGATATTAATTCCCTGGCCATGGGCACATCAACATTGGAAATGGGTGATACAACAACAACAACAGCAGCAGCTGCAGAGAAGATAAAGCTGAAGGCTTTGTTTCTCTTTACCATTTATGGCTTGTCCCGAGCCACAAGGTTTCATTGGATGGGTTTATCTTTACATTTTAAAGACTCAGAACTCTTTTTCCTACTACCACTCACCTTCTTATATGGTTGATGATGTGTGCGATATGACAGTGCTGTGTTGAAACACATCAGTGTTGGTGTTGATATTGACAAAATGCAAATTGTTATGCATAAAATCAACATTTTATGGGTTAAAATGATTCAGAAGACCATATTTTGTCTCAAGGCCCATACTGGCATAGAGTCGACCGTTTGATACAACTCTACATCTTGAATTTTCTACTTAATAAAATAAAATTTACGTCCTCTAATCAGAGACGGACAGCCCACCTCTCCCAGCCCTCACCCTTGTGGAGGAGTCCTTTACAACCAGTCTCTTGCCCAGTTTTTCACATTTTTTAAAACTTGGTGGAGTTTCACTTTGCACTTTAATAGCTTTTGTATTTGTATAAACCATTTTTCTGTCTCTTTCAGAGAGGAGGCTCAGCTCATAACTGTGGGCAGCTGAAGGTGGGTCAGGTGATTCTGGAGGTGAACGGGATCACCCTGAGAGGACGAGAACATCGAGAAGCAGCCTGCCTCATCGCTGAGGCCTTCAAGACCAAAGAGAAGGACTACATCGACTTCCTTATTACAGAGTTTAATGTGGCATTGTAAGACCTCCCAGGTGTTCAAGAAGATGAGGAATGAAACTCATTGGCGTGAAGTCACCGCTACTCAATGGCAAGCTGATCTTCTCTTATCGGACATTGTCAAGGACAAATTCTCAGTGTAGATACTGTATAAAGGCACCTGGTGAAGCCCAGCTTTATCATTTTGAAAACTGGTACATGACACTGCTCAGTCTGAAAAAAAATCACCACCATACCTTTGGATGATGTCAGTGTTTACCCGAGTCCTTTTTTTTACACGCGTCTCTTCGTAGTCATAAAACAAATTTTAATTCAGTGTCTGTGTTAGAACTTTCAGCTCATTCCCTATGTCAGAATTTCTATAATTTTATAAAAGAATGCACCCTTTATCACTTTTTTTCCATGACACATACCCGAGATGATGGCATTATATATGTTTATGAGTATTCAGGACTATCTGCACAAGAATAATATAAATAAATGTATTATCAAGACCATGTGGTTAGACTTCCATTCAAATCGGTTCCTTTTATTTACTTTAAAAGTCACGTAGCTCAGGACAGAGAGATTTTCACAATTAAATACTATTAGATTTCACAAAAAGGGCTTCATGCTGGAGTTTATCATCTGACTGGATGGCAGAACTTGTAACAAATGTGTTTCCTGTTTTCCTGCACAGCTCTGCGGATGTTCATTCATGTGTATTGAACTTCAGGGCAAACCCTTTATGTAGCAGTTAATCCATCATCTCTGTGATGGCAGTAAATTTGCTAAATCTAGTATTTCTTTAGATTTGTTTTGACCATCTTTTATACATTCATTCTTTTGCAGAAAAGATATGTCAATGTCAGATTCATGTTTCTAAGCCACAAATGAGTTGTCTCCATAGCATCGTTACTTACGCTCCGCAAAGCCTCCGTCTCACATAGCTGGAATTATTTCACTGTAGACAACGGTTGATGAATTTTTATTTTATTTATTTTTTTGCCATTCGGGGGTCAACTGACATGATCCTGTAAGTGTTTCAGGCAATTATGTTAGAATACATGAGCTCTGAGGTGCTACCTTGAGAACCATGCTTCCATTCCCAAAAACACGAAGCACCACATCAGTTCAACCACAAAGCCTTCTGGAATGGCCACGCTAGTCCTAGCCATGGTTCTGACATCTCAATTGCTTATGTGAGACCTCAGCGTCAGCGAAACTATGAGGTAATTTGTGTTTTCACCTACCTGCATCATCCATGCATGATTCTGAAAATATAACACGCAGTTATATGAGATAGAGTATGAAGTGTATAAAAGCAAAAGCGTGTCCTTTATTTGCCATTGAAATCAGTATTACAGTCCATTACGGGGGTCAAAATACAGACAGTCCTCAGCATAATTTACACAGAACTATAAAATAAGGCTTGGGTTTAGTGAGACCCAGGCTAAATGTGAAACAGGTGCACATTAAGTAATAAAACAATAGTAGAGAGAGGACTCAAACAAAGGTGCATGGCAGACTAGACAAAACGCACATGGAGGGAGAGCAAAAACAAAACATGCTGAGAGGGTTGAATTTGGGCTTTTTTTTTGTAGTTTAAAACATCTGCTTGGATGTTTTACTGTGAACCAGATCACTGTTTGATTGATGTATGCAGTGTAGTAACGATTAGCTACAGCGTCAGGGTGCTTTTACTGTAAAGCTCATTCAGTTTAATGGTTTTATACCAGAATGTTTTTAGTTTTGTCAAAGTAAATAGGATGGATATAGAGTCTGTGAATGAAAACCTAATAGCCCAGACATATACTAGTCCCAGGAGCATGGACTAGTGATTTGTTCACTAGTGATGTGTTAGGTGAAGTAGCCTATTTATACCGAAATAGGAACACATTATTAGTGTACATTCACACCATGGGACAGAAAATAGGACAGGAATTTGTATGCCTCACTCAGTGTTTGGTGGAATGGGTAGAATAGGGTGGCGGAGTTGGAAGGAAGCAGAAAGTGCTGCCATGGACAGACCAAAATGGAAGGAGGCTCAGTGTTTGCTAAATAATGTTTCAGCTATGCAGCTGTAATAAAATAAATTGTACCACCATAGCTTGGGCACAGAAATCACACCGTTACAAGTAAAAACCTCTCTACCCCTGTAGCAAATAGGCCCTATATGGGAACAGTCTTTAATTCCCCATGTATTCATCTTACAATATGCTCTATAGTCTGTGGACCAAATTAGATACAAAAAAGCAATCCTCTTGTTTGAAGGATTTACCTGATGATTGAGGATTGACCTTTGAAGGTCCCACAAGGTCAAAGGTCATTGTCATTGAAAGTCAGTATTGGACAGCACAGTGACATGGTGGTATGCATGCCTGCCTCACAGCAAGAAGGTCCTGGGTTCAAGTCCTGGGCTCAGGCGTTTCTGTGTGGAGTTTGCATGTTCTCCCCATGCTTGCATGGGTTTCCTCCAGGTTCTCCGGTTTTCTTCGGTGTCCAAAGACATACCCATAAGGCTAATTGACTATTCCAAATTGCCCCTAGTTGTGAGTCTGAATGCTTGTGTGTGTTGCCCTGCAATGGCCTGTTGAGCTGTTCAGGGTGTACCCCAGCTTCACTCCATGTTGGCTGAGATAGGCTCCAGCCTCACCGCGACCCTAAGAGTAGGTTAGGCGGTTCAGCAAATGAGTGAATGGGAAAGTCAATACTGACTTTCCTGTAAATGTTTCATGATAATGACATGACTATCGGCACTTGTGACCTTGCTCTGACCTTCACCTATGACCTTGACATTTCAAAATCTGATTTTATTTGGGACTCAGGTAGGGTAGTGTTGCCACTAAGTTGGGTGAAAATCTGTGCGCAGGTGTGGTTAGGATTTTGTTCACATCAAACTGACAAACAAGCAAACAGTCTTATGCGTTCTGGGGATTACAGTACCTACACCATACTCAGATTCGTGGTAAAGGTAATTATATCTGGCCTTTATTATATCCTTAACCAAATTCTTGAAAAACCCGACTTCTGTACAATCAGTACAATACACTTGTACCGAATAGAGCGCTCACACTCCTACAGACATGAAGGAGAAATGCTGTTGATGAAATGAGACAGAACACCTGCTCATCTGTTCACTGCGGTTTCCTAGAAGAGATGCAGGAACGATTCTCATAATCACACTTTTATTGCTTGTCAGCATGGTTCATTTCATTGCTTATTCTGGGTATTTTTGTTTGTTAACTGTTGTTAACTGTGTCATGTAATTAATATTTTTAAGCTAGGGGAATTAAGCACTGGGACAGAGTGTACAGTTCTTACTGTTAGGCTGAGAGAGGTGAAAGAGAGAGAGTGTGAGGGAGAGAGAAGGCTGAAAACCCACTCCATAAGCATTTATCCTGGATCTGTACCTCAGACATTTTTTTCCAGAAAACTGGTGATCCAGAGAAAAACAAAGTGGTGCTTTATCTAATTATGATAGCAGAAACTGGAACAAGACAAGGTAATCAGGCGGAGGAGAGCGGTGGTGATGTGCACTGAGTGTAACTAATGAAAAGTTGCAGAGTGTGAAAAGAGAGAAGGAGACGTGTAGCACTGAGTCTTGATGTGTCACTCAGGTTACATAAGCACAGAAGAGTAGGAGCGAGTTAGATGGATTCTAGTCTTTTCTCTGAGTGTGTGTGTGTGTGTGTGAGAGAGAGAGAGAGAGAGAGAGAGAGAGAGAGAGAGGGTTGGCATGAAAGAGAGTTGTGATCTCTCATTTTGTGTGGGTGTTATACTGTGTGGGGGTGGTGGGGGGTTACACACTCCTGTGCATGCACACACACATGCACGCACGCATACACATCTGCACACTGGCTGCTGTGTAGCCCTTCAGATGTGATGTCATCTGCTTTGCATCTACAGTTTAAATGCATTCAATATTAAGAAAGAATGCTTATGAACTGTTTATTACATGCTTATGGAATGTTATACCTGTACTGATGATGTATTATTTCCACCCAATAAGACTCTGAAATCTTCCATTTCATTGCCAGCAATTTCATAGGGTGATGTAGAGACCAATGATCAGATCTACCAATAAGAAAAAGACATATAATTAAGAAATATTATTAAATTTATGGTCTTTAGAATGCATGTAATGAAATCTTTGTGCTCGCTCTGTTTACGTTTGCATAGGAAATACTAGCATGCTAACGAACGTCAAGGACGAGCACGTCCCCCTGCTTAAGTCACACAAAGAATGACAGAATGTCTCAAAACTGATTTGGCGCTTGGTTGGTGGGAAATTTAAAATGAGCGATATTTATACAATGGAGGCATATTTCCACGAAATATTTGTGCGTGTTACTAAAAGTATTTCAAGTAATGATTTTGTGGACGTGAGGCAATATCTTTAAAAATAATAATTAGAAATAATCAAATAGCTTTATTAAAAAGTGTAATCTTTCTTAAAGTCACCAATTTGTGTAAATATTATTTCTTTTCATTGATGTATTATTTACTTAACCAATTATTTTTAGTGTATTTTCTCATGTATTCATTGTTTGTTTTATAATTATATATATATTATGTTAAAAATATATTTTCCTGTATTTGTTTGTTTTAATTTATCCATCTTCAAAAACAATGTGTCCAAAATTTACCCTCAAAGAAACACCAGCCAATCAGTGTTTTTATTTATATATTTTGTGAGTAATTTGAATATTTAGTATTCTATTCATCTATATAGTTATCTATTTATTTTCTTCTTTGTTTACTGTAAAATGTAAATTTTTTTCTCTTTGTTTGTTTATTGTCATATATTATTATTATTATTATTATTATTATTATTATTAATAATAATAATAATAATAATAACAATATAATATCATTTTCACAGTCAGACACAGGAATGAAAACCAGATATTATGCATTTACTAAAACTGGTTAGGGCGGCACGGTGGTGTAGTGGTTAGCACACCCGCTACACAGCAACAGGGTCCTGGGTTCAATTCCCAGGTTCAGGCTTTCTGTTCGGAGTTTGCATGTTCTCCACGTGCTTGTGTGGGTTTCCTCCGAGGACTCCGGTTTCCTCCCACAGTCCAAAAACATGCACAGCAGGCTAACTGGCTGTTCCAAATCACCCCTAGGTGTGAGTGTGAATGATTTTGTGTGTGTGTGTGTTTGCCCTGCGATGGTCTGGCGAGCTGTTCAGGGTGTACCCCACCCTTGCCCAGAGTCGGCTGAGATAGGCGTCAGTCTACTTGCGACCCTAAATAGGATTAAGCGGCTTAGAAAATGAATGAATGAATTTATGAAATCATTTATTTAATTATTTTTTTCTGATCTGATCTGATCATTTACATACCACAGGTGTTTAGGCCAAGTAGGGAAAAAAAACATCTAATAAAACGTATGAGTCCTTGTCGATATTCCCTTGATAATTATCAGGCTTGTTTAAATTCACTGCTGATTACAGCGAAAGAAGCAGAGCTTTGACTAGTTCACTTTAATCTAATTCCTGAATCGACGTGCCTGTCAGATATCTTTACCGCTTAGCGTTTAGGAAGTCATGCTGAACTCTGTGTATCCCACTGAACACACAGTTCTACTTGGTTTTTAAACTGTTACAAAGCAAGGCTTTTCTCTCTTTTTTTTCAGGAACCTGGTCCAGGCATGTGCAAACAGTCCAGCTGTGTGCACTGCACATCTGGTGGCTTGCACTTGTGGCTTTGTACCAGGAGAACAAGTGTAGGATGAAAGAAAAAGAATGCTGACCTGAACACACGCACATTCGATTACAGTCCTGTTTGCTCTTTCTTCTTATGCTGATGTAGTCCGAGTGCTCATCCTGTAATTTTTGTGGTGTTTTTTTTTTTAGTCACATCGTCAGGCGTGTGGGAATCTTTTGGCAGTGTTTTTGCTGGCACTAGGACGATTTGAAGATGTTTGCATAATCTGAAGCCGTTCGAACCCAGTTGAGTAACAAACTACTGCATTTATATTTAACTATACTACAATATTTAAACTCAGAGTTTAGTTGGGGCGGAACAGCGCCACCTCGCAGCAAGATGGTCCTGGGTTTCTGGGCTTGGATGTGTCTGTGTGGAGTTTGCATGTCCTCCCTGTGTTTGCATGGGTTTCCCCAGAGAACTCCAGTTTCCTCCCACAGTCCAAAGACATGCACGTTAGGCTAACTGGCTGTTCCAAATCGCCTCTAGGTGTGAGTGCGAATGGTTTTGTGTGTGTGTGTGTGTGTTGGCTCTGTGATGGTCTGCTGAGCTGTCCAGGGTGTACCCCGCCCTCGCCCAGAGCAGGCTGAGACTCAAACCTAGTAGTAAGGTTTAGTGGTTTGACTGAGTGAGAAGTTACATCTATGGTCTTATGGGATACAACTGAGCAGTTCAGGGTTAAGGTCCTTGCTCAAGGGCCAAACAGTGGCAGCTTGGTGGTACTGAGGTTTGAATCGTCCTTCTGTTCAATAACCCAGAGCCTAAACCACTGAGTCCCCACTTCCTCTAACAACTGTCAATGTCAATGTTTTTCCTATTTTTATATCTGTCCTCTTTAGCCTTGTAGTTTAGTTTACTTTTCTGCTGTCTGTATTCTGGAGAATTATAGTGGACCATTTCTCTCAATACACTGGAATATTTCATAATCTGTGGAGAAACACTGGTTATCATGAATATTACAGCTAGCACTGTTATGTATTTTTAACTGAATTAATCCCTAATAAAGTGCATCAAATATCAATATATTTGCCATATATTCATATACAGCTCTAAAGTTAGCCCAGGTCCTACTTTATTCTTAATCAAATCATTTGCTGAAATAAATATTTGATAATTAATTAGATAGATTTAAATATCAGCTTTGAAACTCAGTCAGATGCTGCTATACTATGAGACTTCATATAGAAAGAAGTGACTTGGCAATTTGGGAAAGATCTTGTTATTACATTTTCTTCCGTTTTGGCAAATCTACAGTACATCGTATGACTTATTTGTGAAATAATGTAGACTGTTATAGCTTGCAGGAGATGTTTTTTGTTGTTTCTTTGTTTCCCAACCCACTCCAAAAGGAATTACAATCAATCCCGATCCACTACAAAAGGAATTCTGACCAGTCCCAACGCACTCCGAAGGGAATTCCGACCAGTCCCGACCCACTACAAAAGGAATGATGACCAATCCTGACCCACTCCAAAAAGAATTCCGACCAATCCTGACCCACTACAAAGGGAATTCTGACCAATCCTGTCCTGTTGCCACAAAATTTCTGACCAAACCTGCCCAGAAAGTCTTACCTATCCCACGGTAATCATTTTATCATTTTTTCACACCCAGTTTCTGACATTTAGTTGGTTCTCTTTCTTCAAAATATAAATGACTCGTATGAACCATCATTCTTAATAAATCCGGACAAATCAGTTACTGAAGACGACTGAAGGAAAGTGCTAAATGCCCCACTCATTGTAGCATCCAGTACACAGATTTCACCTTAATCAGTGACAGAGCCCACATGACCTAATTCAATAAACATGATGACTACATCTGTAAATAAATAAATAAACTATAGTGTGTGTGTGTGTGTGTGTGTGTGTATATATATATATATATATATATATATATATATATATAATTCAGCACTTTACAGACGTATCAATTCCTGTATGACATGTAATTAAAATGTAGAAAAGCTTTTTATGCATTAGTGCCTTTTCCAGCCATATTATTCCTGAGTAAATACATACAGTGATTGGGTTGAATTTATACCGATCTGATGTTAGTGTCAGTAGATCTATAGTAATAAATGAAATTTGAACTTTGTACCATTTGACTGTTTCTTTTCTTCGAACCTGTACATGAAAGTATAATTTTGTCGCGTTTATACCACATTGATTCATTATGCCAGATCAAAAAAATCATTAATATTTCCCACACAACTGTGCCCCCCCTCACCCCCATCTTTATTTGCCGACCCATCATGTTGCCTGCCTCTTGTACAGTTTAAATTTTAAAAAAAGCATTGTACACAGCTATTTATACAAAAAGTGTGTTTAATTTTACAATAAAGATAAACTACAGAATAAATGGCTGCACTGGGTTCAAATGATTTCTCAGTTATTATTCAGAGCGGAGGAATGACTATAAGATCACAGTACAGGGCTGCAATCATGGGTGATTACCAAATATAAATCAGGAATACAAAACTATACAACTTCAGGCTTAAAAATAAGGTTGAAGGTACAAAGATAAACTACACAATAAGCATTGGGGGCCTCTAGTTATTGTTGTTGTTGTTGTTGTTATATAGAATTAAATGTAAGTACAAGTTACTGGGAGCTGCAGCAACTTTACAAAGGTCTGGAAGAAGACCCAAACTGTCACGCTCAGCTGAAAGGAAATTGGTTCAGATGGTCAGGAACAACCCACAAACCACAAAGGCTCAGGCCTGCCACGATCTGGAAGTTGCTGAAACACCAGAGTCACCAGAGTTGTGCATTGCCATGGATTGAGAGGCTGCCATCCAAGAATGAAGCCCCTGTTCCAAACCTGACACCTTCAAGCTCAATTAAACTTTGCAGATGACCACATGTACATAGAAAAAGCCTTTTAAAAGGAGAGCTTGTGGACAGAGGATGGCACGGTAGCGTGATGGTTAGCACGTCTGCCTCACAGCACGAGGGTCCTGGGTTCGAGTCCCGGGCTCAGGAGTTTCTGTGTGGAGTTTGCATGTTGTCTCGGTGTGGGTTTCCTCTTGGTTCCTCCAACAGCCCAAAGATATGCACGTTAGGCTAACTGGCTGTTCCAGTTTGCCCCTAGGTGTGAATGTGAATATGAATGGTTGCATACATTGCCCTGCGATGGTCAAGGTGTGCCCTGGTTCAGCAAATGAGTGAGTGACTGAGTGGGTTTGTGGACAGAAGGGTGTTTGTTGAAAAATCTCTGGAGGAGTAAAGTTGAGTGGTAGCATCATGATCTGGGGCTCTGGGGTTTTCCTGCCACTAGCACAGTGACCCAAACACATTATGGAACAGATAAAACTAGCTACGCAAACTCCGCACAGATACGCCCAAGCCTGGGAATCGAACCCAGTACCTTCGTGCTGTGAGGCGGACATGCTAACCACCAGGCCACCGTGCTGCCTCGTGAATAATCAATATCATTTTTTTTTTGTCAAATTCTTAGTCTCTAGCTTTATTTACAAATTGTTTTTATTTGTGAATTTTCAGAACTAATGAAGCCTAGTGTCATGTAGTGCTCTTTCATAGTGAATTCCCTAAATCAGTATCTCATTCATTTTTAATCTACTTCTGTCATCTAGTGGCCAAAAGGTGAAGTTAAAGCAAACAATGTCGCCATCTTGTGTTTATCAGAGGTAATGCAGTCAGCTCTTTAAAAGTCTTACGAATCTTTTTCGGTTTTAAAAGCACAAATGCCAGATGAAACACAGTAATAATACTTTAAAAAAACAAAACATAATAAACACAAACATATTTTAAAACACTAACATTTGGTAAGTGAATAAACACGGTGGATACACTCAGTTGTCATGTAAACGGTTCAGTATTGTCCCTTTATTGAATGTGGCCCCGCCCCTTTTCAAATCTCAACCAATTACATTTCGCGTGAGCGTCACGTTCATTATTATTCAAACATGTGATTCAGCTCAAATCACTGGCACGCGCCTTCAGTGTAGGTAAAGTTTTTAAGACGTTTATGTGTTTATTTATTTGTTTATTTTTAACAAATGAAACAGAATCTTTTTATGTCAAACGGTACTTCTTGATAGTACTATGAAATAATGTGAAGTAAACGAAAAGACTCGTTTGAAGGCGAAAGGAGAGTCGACACATCTCCAGAAGAGTCGATACATCTGCGGAAGAGTCGATACAGCTCCAGAAGAGTCGACACATCCACAGGAGCTCGTGCTTCAGGTAGTGTTTACTGAGGGAAAAGCCAAATAAAAGTTTTAAAAGAAACGCAAAGGCGTCTGTAGAGTGTACCTGAGGGAGGTGGTGAGTAGAGGAAGATGACAGGACGGGTTTGGGGGGTAGGTGTGAGTGTGTGGTCCCTTGGTGATGGAGGGAGGGAGGGAGTCTGGACTCAGCTTGTGTTGTTGTTCTCTAGGTAACCAGGAACCGAGGCCTCGGAGTCAACTCCACTGATTTGGGAAACCTGCACCTTAAAAAAGAGACTATTCTTTAAATTATACAGGTGTCTAGATCTGGAAATCTGGATAATTAGGGTAAGTTATGCTTTTTAAAAGTTCTTCTGGTATTAAAGGGGCCCATCACTTCCTAGACACATTAAACTAAACAGAAAATGCTGCCTGGGCAGCACTGGGGTGTAGTGGATCCCTGGGTTCGAGTCCTGGACTCCGCTCGGGTGTTTCTGTGTGGGGTTTGCATGTTCTCCTCGTGCTTGTGTGGGTTTCCTCAGGGTACTCCGGTTTCCTCCTCCACTCTAAAGACATGTGTATTAGGCTAACCGGCCGTTCCAAATTGCCCCTGGCTGTGAGTTTGAGTCTGAATTGTTGTGTGTGTGTGCGCGGTGGTGGCTCAGTGGATAGGGTTCTGGGTTATTGTTGGGCCCTTGAGCGAGGCCCTTAACTCTTAAAAAAAAAAAATGACGTAAGTTGCTCTGGATAAAGGCATCTGCCGTAGATGTCGATGTACACGTGTTGTGTGTTGTGTGTTGGTCCTGCGCTTTCAGGGCAGAACTATTCCGGTTGTACCGTGCCTTTGCCCGGTGTCGGCTGAGATAGGCTCCAGCCCTCCCGCGACTCTAGTAGGAGTAATCAGTTCGGGAAACGTGTGAGTGAGTGCGAAGTGAAAAACAGTATGGTGGGCGGGGCAGAGTGCATAGTGGTTAGCACGTCCGCCTCACAGAAAGAGTGCAAAGTCCTGGCCTCAGCGAGGGGTTTCTGTGTGGAGTCTGCATGTTCTCACTGTGTTTGTGTGGGTTTTCTCCTGGTACGCCGGTTTCCTCCTATAGTTCAAAGACATGCACATCAGGCTAACTGGCTGTTCCATGACTAAGTATAAACATATGGGTTGATTTCACAACAACCTTTAGGTAGAACATGTACTGCAGCAAGAGGTATCTGTAATAAGTAACACCTTTCCTGGTTCGGGTGTTACAGAATACACCGTGTCTCCATGGGCAGGTCGTTTACTGAATAATAAGACCATCTTGTAGCGCTTAATAGCTTGTACATTACATGTCCTCTTATTACTAGAGAGCACTTTCTAACAATTAACTTGGGGCTTAGATGCACTCTGCTTGATTGAGTTCTAATCATCTGAGCTGCATTAAGAAGCCGCGACTAAACATGGTGTAGATTCATACTGTCGGAAGAGCAGTTGCTCCGTCAGCCACGCTTTCACCTCTTACATCTGCAACAGTTAAACACTGACCTATTTCCTTGACGCGGAAATTGATTATTTTCCCACACCAGCATGTTCTGAAGTGTTTCATCCCAGTGAAACCCTGTCAGACGCACTCAAGTTCCCACAACACAGAAGGAATTGTCCGATGTAGTAGGAACGCAGAGGTGGCTGATAAGGACACGGTACGGTCTCCATGGACACGGAGGATGTGGTTGAATCAGGATGCAGTAAGAACTTCATGAAGGACGTAGTGACGGCAGTATTGACATAGTAACTTAGTAGGGACTTCATTGGTGTAGCACAAGCATGGCTCGGACTTGTTGAACCTAGACGTGAACATGAAACCTTGCAGAATGAATGAAAATGCACAGCATGTGGTGCAGTGTGTGTGTGTGTATATAAAGACCACATGGATGCACCGAGAACGTGGTGCGATCTGATTGGTCATAGAAAGAGGAGGGGAAGAAACCATTGGACGTGGTGCGTGATTATGCGTGTGGTGAGAAATGGGTGGGGACATGTTAGATGCTGTGAGAGCCTGGTATGGACGCAGTAAGGACAAGGGATGAACTTGAGAACTGTCTGTGTGCTGAGGGGATAAAAATACAGCAACTTGGCACCGCTAACAATCTTTAGTGATTAGCATGTTCGCCTTACAGTAAAAAGGTCCGAGTCCCAGGCACGGTGACGGCGTTTCTGTGTGGGAGTTTGCATGCTCCCCAGTGCATCTGTGGGTTTCCTCTGGGTACTCCAGTTTCCTTCAGCAGTCATGAACATTGTGCTAGTTGGCTGTTCCAAATTGCCCCTAGGTGCAGATGTGAATGATTATGAAGGAGTTGGTTCTGCGGTGGTCTGGCGAGCTATTCAGGGTGTACCCTGCCTTCACCCAGTGTTGGATGAGATAGGCTCCAGCCTCTCTGCGACCCTAAAAGGATTAAGCAGGTCAGCGAATGAGTGTATATATAGAAATATAATATAGACAGCAGGTACTGATGTTTGTTCCTCTGTTTGAGAAAATTAGCCAACTTGTTTTGACCTTTTCGAATCAACAGCGGTGTTAGAACAACAAAAAAGAACCGTGTCAGCTTTGGTGCTCTGGGTTCCGTCTCATTCTACACCCTCAGCCGTGACCCTGGAACGTAAGTAGCTTATGAGTAACTGCATGGCCTTCCTCACACGCTTGCTTAGCATTCGCTGTGTGTCAGCAGTGTTGGATACCTTCATCGTTTCATCGACAGCCGTAGACATCCAGGCGGCCTGGAGAGAGTTAACAAGAGTTTAATTAGCAAAGTGTCGTCGTCATCATCATCATCATCATCATCATCATCATCATCATCATCCAGTACGTATCTGGATTGTCTGGGTTTTAGTATTTGTGTGTTTCTAGCTGCAGTTGTCATCCAAGAGAACCATAATAATACCATACTAGCTTTAAAAATAAAGGTAAGTACCATCACTTCAGCACATGTGATATATTACATTCTTGGTGCTTGTTTATTTAAAGCAAGTGTTTAGAAGCGCCATTAGCGTGTACGGCAAAATGGAGACAAGCAGCATGTGATATATCGATGTATTTTTCATTAGAAAACTGTATAAAAGTGTGTCGAGGGATGTGTTTCTCTCTAAGATGGTGATTGGGTACGAGGTTTCTGTTTTAGATCTTACTCCTTACTTATAGAGCCTGATAAAATATTCTAGAGAATACACCGCTTGCTATGCCAGTGTTTTATATGGATTAGAAGAATGTAGATATTTCGTATATACTACAATGAAATAGCGCAATCTGATTGGTTCGCTGTCTTGGGATGATTTACAGTTATGCACTGAATGTGAGGTGGATGTTGCTGACTAGTCTATTCTAGTCTATTCTACAGGATTATTTCATTGAGTGGGTTCCACTGAGGGTGAAGTGCATAATTTCTTTAGTATATACTACACAGAAACATACAGAAAAAAACGCTAATATAAGATGGTTATATTTTGTGGGGTTTTTTTTTTGTTTTTTATTGTTTTATTTTTTAGATCATGACAGCCACATATGCTCTAAGCATGAGCAGATGCATAAGAGTGGGGAAAAAATGGGGAAAAAAATCGAACTCAACTCTGTTATCTTTTTTTTTTTTTATACGTATTTTAACCATGATGTCACGTGAGCTCTGCACACCTCCAAGTGTGAAAGTTTTTAAGGTTAATATATACTACATGGACAATTCAGCCATCTGTGCTGTGTAAAGGTGTTTTAGTATATAATATTCAGAAACACAATAAAAATAAAAATTCTTTAAATTATTTTTAATAAAATATAAATAAATAAAACCCTGAAATAAATCCTGATAATCTTGAGGGAACTTGGTGGATTTGTGATGATCGTGCTCATCGGTTATTATGATGTATTAGGATGTGACGGCAATCGTGATGCTCAAAGCGTGGGATTCATAGTTTATCAGAGTGTAACAGACCTCGACGCGCCATCGTAGGGGATCTTGATGAACTTGAAAACACAATTCCTTCAAGCTTCATCTCTTGGACGCACCCTGCCCATGCTCCAAGCAATGTATACGTATTATTGTTGCTATTATTATTTTGTATCTCAGAGATGCAGTAATGGCGTCTCGTACTTAATCTTCATGGGCTCTTGAATATGCACCATTAGAAAAGCTGTTCTGAAAGGATTTATTCCAGTTTGCATACAGGGACAGATGTTTACAGTCAAGAAAACATTGTGTTAATCTGTGTTGCCTCTCATCCCAGTGTGTTAGTGCTGCTCACGACAGAATGATTGGCAGCGATAATTTCAAGCGGTTGTACTTTTACAGTGATATCTCTTGGGCGGCACAGATTTCCTACGAGGCGACTGTTTGTTTTTCATCCTGGTATGCTTCGAACCTGTTTAATTATGCTCGGTGGATTTGTTTACAGCACACGGTGGTGCTTGCGAATATGACGCTTGTTTTCAACTGTGAATGTTTTTAGTTCCTAACAAGCTCCATGCAGGTGACAGCATGATGAGAAGAAATGTCATGAAATAATAATAATAATAATAATAATAATTCATGAAAAAGAAAGCTGATTGACGTCGTCTGGCTTCTCTTGTATGTTTTTCAGATTTGGGTTTCATCATCAGGATCTCAGCCATGCCAGTGAGGAGAAATCTCTGATATAGCAGATATCAAGCGGGTCAGGAAGATACAGATACGGTTGGCGAATATGGTGTGAGAGAGGCGGAGAGAGAAGTGAAAACGAGGGAGAATGGAGCAAAATAGAAACACCACCAGAGTGCGCAGGCGTGCCTGGACCCCTGCCTCTGGATACTATTCACCCCCCAACCCCGCCAGCTCACCCCTTAGCTGGGACGAAGGCAGAGACGAGGACTTCCAGAGCCAAATGGATGAGAAGGGTATCATTGGCTTGAGAGAGACACAAGAGGTAGGAATATTAGTATATCAAATAGGTCTTAGGGTAAATAAAACACTTGTCTACATTGCCCCTCCCCCTTAATCACCGTTACATCAGGCTGATAGAAGATATACAGCACCTTGTAAAAGTATTCACCCCCAAGGTTGTACACCCTCGTGACCTTATGTGACGGCTACATTTGTTGATTTCATAAGTATACACACCTTTCCGGGTCAGGATTTTGTGGTAGAACCACTATACTCTCACCACTGACCTCTGATGGTTGATGAATCATTCACAGCCCAACATATTGACGGATAAACAGCGTCATGGAAACTTATGACCTGTTTCTCGATTATTCCATGACAAATTAGCAAGTGGAAGATAAAGATGGTGGCGGGAGGGTCAACTCGGTACTTCGCTCTCTAGATCTTTTATAGAATAGATTCTATTCTATTTAATTCTGTTCTGTTCTATAGAAGGTCTAGAAATGATTCCACGTATTGTATTTGCATTTGGTATCTGTTCATGGGAAATCGTGATTCATGGGATAATGTGTTCCAAAAGCCTATTAGAGAGATACAGTAGCAGAGCATTTGAGTGGCCAAATCAACAATATGGTACTTTCTTAAAAATAAGGAATACACTGGTGAGCTCAGGGACCACAAAAGACCTGGAAAACCATCACAATTAACTAAACCGGAACACTGGATGACTGGATTGGATGTCCCAATACTTATGGAGCTGACTAGAAGTACTCTAAGTATCAAAGCATTGACGCTGTACCTGATACACTCCTAGCAATGCAACACCTGTTCTAAGAATCATCCTCCACCCATGTATCTGATGCCCTGGTAACCGAATCATGGCTACTTATCATATGAAGCTCTTTGAATGTAAATGTTTGGTAAAGCCTGAGATTGAATATTGTGTCACCCTCATAGCTGGAGCAAGAAGATAAGATTGTATTAGAAGAAGAGGCCATGTTTTCAGATGTTGGGACTCCAGAGCCTGAGGAAGGTCCACCTTCTGTCCTGGAAGATCTCAGCTGTCACCTGAGTGAGCTACTTGACTCTGATCTTTTCTCCCAGCCCACGGGAGATGACTGCCTCTCACCCACACACAGTACCAAACTTTACATTTTATTTACTTAGGACAGAGGTGTTTATATATATTATATATATATATATATATATATATATATATATTTTTTATTATTATTATTATTTTTTTTTTTTTGTAGTGATCTCAGCTTTACGGCTGTTTGGGTTTTTCTGAGCCATGCTGTAGATTGTTAACCTGTTCAGGGTGTTCCTCACCTCTTGCCTCTTTTATTCATTCATTCATTCATTTGCTGAACCACCTAATCCTACTAGGGTCACATAGAGGCTTATGCCCATCTCAGCTGACTGAGCAAAGGCAGGGTACACCCTGAACAGCTCGCATGTCCGTCGAGAACCAACACCCACACAGCCATTCACACTCCCTCTCACCCAGGGGAAATTTGGAACAGCCAGTTAGCCATATGTGCATGTTTTTGGACTGTGGGAGGAAACCGGCGTACTCGGAGGAAACCCATGCAAGCACGGGGGGAACATGCAAACTCAAAGCAGAAATGCCTTTGCCGAGCCTGGGAATCGAACCCAGGACCTTCTTGCTGTGAGGCAGATGTGGTAACTACTACACCACTGTGCTGCCCTATGTGAATTAATTGTTACCATAGAAACCAAAGCTTGTAAACTGATTTTGTTTTTTTTAACAAAATTAAAATTACTATTAAGTGTGCATATGTTCTTTTTATTTTATTTATTTATTTATTTATTTATTTATTTATTTTAGAAAATAATGAATATAGTATTTTTTTAGAGGACTGGAGTGATGATGATGATGAGGAAGAAGATCAGGAGAGCCTTAACATCCACAAGCCTATCCAACATTCAAGGCCAAGCACAGATCTGCTTTCAGGACTTATGGATGTTGACATTGAGGAGGTCAAGACGCGCAGAGATGAGTCACATGACCTTCAAAGAAACATAGACCCCCAGGATAGCTGGATGGACGGCCAGGATGCCACCAGCCATGAAGGAATGGAACGTAATCACAGAACTTTAGAAACACACACGCCCTCCCAGAACAGTTGTGTTGGGAAGAGCCACGTGTCTTCCTCGTCTTTTTTCAAAATCACTCCTCAGACCCATATCCATCCCCACCCCCCTGAAACGACGTTACAGGAGGCAGAGATTAACAGTGGGATTAAAGATGGAACACTTACAGAGCTGGGTGGGTCTAATAGCAGTCAGCTCAGCCACAACCCTAGAATTTACCAACATATCAGATTACCACAAGAGGAGAGGAGTGTCTCGGAATCAGTAAATGCTTCACCTGAATTGGAGCAAAAGACTGCTGAGCTTCATCGCAGTCACCATCAGCTTCCTGTTTCCTCTCCACAAACTCCATCCTCCAACTCTGTACAGCCTACAGATAAATACTGGACATATGGACGCAGGGGATGCCACAGACCATCCAAAACTTCTCACACTGACCTGTATGACATGAGGTGGGGTTTACCTGCTTCCAAATACGTAATATTTGTAATCGTGTTAATCACTACGCCACCATGCCGCCTGCTTTAGAACATGATATGCAAACTATATTAAGTTTGATTGATGTGTAAAGTGCTACATTGGTATAAGTTCCCATGCACGCCAGCTTCACTCCAGTCTGTCATTTTCGTTTTGCGAATTTCTCCAGAGGGTTATTCAGAGGCTCCAGCTGAATTATGGGATACCATAATGCAGCGTAATGTAATATGTTTACATACTACATATTTACTACTATTAATATTACTCTTATTAAATGCTTACCTAGTATTTGGACATCCTGCGTACTGCCTTTGTGCGTCGTAACAGTGTCGAAGTATGTGTTTTCGGATACAATCAGTGTCGCAAAGCAGCTTTACAGAAATCCAGATGTTCTGTATGTTAATAAAGGATGATTCCTGATTATGTGCAGTCCACAGGCATGAATTTGCAGTATCTGGTTATCAAGGCTTAGGCTTAAACTGTTTTTGGGGAGCATAGATCTGTAGGATATCCCATTAGAAAAAATCATGTCGGACAGAATTTTACACTGTCATGATATTCGGCAGCATGAATGTACATAGCGTCATGTAGTTCTGCTCTTTCCTGGACAGAGTCTCACCTTGTTGCATTAAAGGCATCTCATATGATGCACATGTGGTACAGTAGTTTCAGAAACATCAAAATGGTCTCTTTAATTCCCCATTAACATTGTTTGTTTGGTCTCTGTCCTCAGGAAGGGCCAACTGAGTCACACATTACCAGATTTTTCCAAAGTGGAGCCCAGAGTTCGTTTCCCAAAAAGCAGCTACAAGCCCCCGAAGAGTCGCAAGCCTCCTCACAAAGAAAACTCTAAAGCAAAAGGTCCTGTAGTCTTCAAGTCCCCCGCTGACATTGTAAAGGAGGCTCTGTTCAGTAATGCTGAAGGGCCCTTGGATGCTGCAGCACACATTGACTCCCAGGAGCCCTTGAATACTACAGTGCCTGAGGAGTTGCGGTGCTCTCTCCAGGCCAGCACGATGGTGCAACAGCTTCAGGTATGAAGAAGAAGAGAATTTGTTTGTGTGATGCACATGTCTGGCTAAAATTGATACTTTTTTGCAAGCTTCATGTCTTTTTATATCTCTTCTATATCATTCCATTTGTTAGTGGAGGAGGTATGGCAATCACTGGCATTTGTTTGTCTCTCCGTCTGTTTGTTTGTGAACAAAATCCTGACCACTCCCGTGCACAAATTTTCACCAAGTTTGGTGGGGACACTCCCCTACCTGAGTCCCGGAGATGATTTGTTTTCGGAATGACCAGGTCAAAGGTGAAGGTCAGAACAAAGTTGGAAAGTTTTGTAGATTTGCCCTGGATATGCCATTACTGTGGAACAATAATAGGATAACAGCCATTAAATTTCTGTTAATTTCTGTTGACATGTCACAGAGAAACTGAAAAGAGTCCTGATAAAATGACTGGTTATTATAGCACTGACACTGGAGTCTCATTCTCACTTATGTGTTTCCTAAAAAAAACAACAACATGGTTTTAACAGTGTACATACTTCCATATGGATGCTATAGTTTCTCCTGCATTTATAGGATCTGTCTGACCAATCAGAATCAAGTATTCAGAAAGCAGTCAGGTACACAGTAAATATGCAGATTGTAGAAAGCCGTTGCATGTATACAGTCTTTGGGAATGTAGTACCACACTTTGTCTTCCTTTTTCCCCTCACAGGAGGATTACAATAGGCTTCTCACTAAGTATGCAGAGGCTGAGAATACCATTGACCGGCTACGTTTGGAAGCTAGGGTAGGATTATTTAAAATAAAGGTTGTAATATGTGCACACAACAGTGTGTACTAAATAAATAATTACAAAATACATTTGGAAAATATATGAAAGAGAATTAAAGGTTTTATGTGTTACTTTTAACCGTTTGGGGTTTTTTTTGTTTTTTTTTTTTCTTTTTATTAACAGCATCAAACATGATTTTCACAAGTTGTGTTCTATCTGTTGTATGCATGTGTTATATATTTAGGTATATACGGCATATATTTAGGTATACATCTATGGGGGAAAATTAAGAAATAGGGAAACTTGAGTAACTTTTATGATTATTGTTCATACTTAATGTAGCTACTCTATATCATTTAAGTTAATCACAGTACTGAGTGATCAGAATTTCTGAACACTGACTTTACAGTGAATTGTTTTTTCAAATACAAATACATTATGTGTGTGACGGCAATTTCTAACAGCAGGAATTTCTAATGGTAGTATTCTAACAACAGTTGATTTTATTGTAGGAGATTGTGAGAAGAAAAGCAACAGTGGCACTCGTTTTGTAGTAATATGTGTAAAGAGAAGTGCACTTGGAGAGCACAAACCTCTGCCAAGCCTCAGATTATGATCCTAAATTTAGAGGTGTCTAATGACATCTAATAGTGAGGTTCCATACTGTGTCCAACTGAGATGTCATTCCTGACCCTTCCCATTTGAAACATGTATGGTTCTGGCGTACTGTAAAAAAATGGTGCTGCAAGATGGTGGCCTCCATGAGAGGGGACCCGCTCCCCATGTATATATAAACAGCTTATTCTAAGGTTCTACAAAATCTCAGCCCCCTTTTTTTTTTTTTAAATTTGATCCAGATCATACTGAAAGTCTAACAGGGTCCTTCTTGTCCAAAGCCCCACTTCTGGTAGAAATTTCATGGAAATCGGCATTAAACTTTATAGAATTATTTATTTATGTATGTATCATCGAGCTTAAAAAACTACCACAAAATCCAGAGGGTAAAACATATCCTCCTAGACGAAGGTAAAAATGTATCCTCAGATATTACTGACACTGTGGGGGGGGGGGGGGGGGGG
>JAQMYF010000026.1:22445917-22460150 GCA_030014195.1 Neosilurus mollespiculum | reverse complement strand
CCCCCCCCCCCTCTCTCTCTCTCTCTCTTTTTTTGTCTGTCTCTCTCACTCTCAGACTGACATTGGCAGACTTCCCCTCAGGCCCCTCTTGTAGCTCACATGTGTGTAACTCTATGGAAGCCCTCCCAGAGGCCGCAGTCCCAGCTTCAGCATTACCAAGGAAACGGGTGACTGCAAGGGAAGCTGCAGGTAGCGTAAAATCCCAAAACAGCCTGGGAGAGAGATCAGGCAGGGGAAGAAGGGTCTCGAAAGAGAGTGACAGAGCCGTAAGAGCACAGCTTCAGGTCAGTAGGACAGGAAATGATACAAGTTAGAATTAATAATGAAATTCATATAATGAGCAAAAAAATAAAACACTTAATAAAATCCTCTTTAAAATATAATTAGAATCACCATAGGAGATTTTTTTAGAAGTTCTTTGTCAAATTGACATCAGAAAAAGACAAATTTAATTTTTATTTCTTCTCAAGCTCCTGTTTTTGGCATACACACTAGATATAAGTGTGCATACAGCTTATTTAGCGTTAAGCATCACCATGGGGAAAATCAACCACGAAAAACTCACTAATGGATATAAAATACTTAAGCAGTCAGTAATATTATTAAGAATGATCCTTCTATAATAAAAGATTTACAACTATGATTAAGGATGATTTGGCAGGAAATGGGCTTTTGTCAGCTTTAGAGAAAGCCGTACTACTAGAAAATCGTCTGCTGTACTTTTTTGGGATTATAGGACGGTGTGGTGACTCCAGAAACAGATAGTGGATTCCTGGGTTCTGAGAGCAGCCGAGTCACACCTGCAGTGCAAAGCCCTGTCCAGCAGAGGGCAGCAGTGAGGTGGGCTCTGCTTGCACTGCAGTTTTACTGTCGTCCTTTCTGTCAATTCTTTTACTATTTACTCTTGATTTTTGTGCGTTATAAGCAGATTGCACTCTGTGTGTGTGTGTGTGTGTGTGTGTGTGTGTGTGTGTGTGTGTGTGTGTGTGTGTGTGTGTGTGTGTACTCCACCCTCTTTTCCTGTTTCCTCCAGGGCAACAAGGCCATCTGTCTTGCAGGAAAGGTGCCGAATAAATCCTATGTCTAGCTCTCCAGCACACACACAGCCCTCTTCAACCCATGCCATTGCCTCTGGAGGTGCGCCAGGATCCTTAGGGAGAGGAGGAGGGGCAAGGATGCGACATGTTCCCAGTTCGTCTAGCTCCAGCTCCCCCCTGCGATGGCCCAGTACACCTCTCCAGCCTTGGCCTAGCAGTGGAATAAGCGAGCTAGAGCAACGCAGCGAGAGTGGTAAACATTGTTCCTAACAATTCTACCATAACTGAATATGACTCAGTATGAACAGATCAGGGAGTGAAGTTATTTTTTTTTTTTGTTTATGGACTTCCATATCATTGGTTCCTCTTCCGTCCCTGCTTCAGCCCATTCCTTATCAGAAGACGGAGCACGACAGGGAGACCAACACACACAACCAGCCAATCAGGATCCATCTTATCTCAGAAGCTCCTCCCTGACTGCACCCTATCACCATGGTGACCACATCAGAACCCAAAATTCTGAGCAGCTGGCGAATCAGCAGTGAGTCTGTTCATAGCTGCTGTAGGGATGGTAACACAAACAAGCCAAGATTTATGTCTGCTGCAGAGTGGACACACTGAAAGGAGCGCACTGCTGTATATCATTAAGGGGGAATAATGGACATTCGTGTGTACTACACGGAAACGGCACGATCTGATTGGCCTGCTTTCAGAGGGGGATTAAAAACATTATTCCGAGTGGATAATGCTTGAATCAGAATGACGTGACACTCATGTCACGGTCACTCGGGGAAAGCGGCATTATCGTTGTCCTGCTTTAAAGTGAAACAAAAAAATAGTTTATGTTCTTGTACTTTCACATAGTGTATATAATCAGACTTTGAATGAATTCACGCAGCACAGTTTACTGTGTTAGCGACACAGATTTTGGCTCTGCTTGGTGCGCGGCGCTCACCATGACCTGCTTGTGTCAGATTTTATATATGTTTTATGTTACGGTTTTAAAAACACCTTGTTAGCTAGACAGCTCTTCTCAGAGCATGCTAAGCTCACCTGACCTGCCTCAGCATTTACTTTATTTTTTTTTTTATGTTTCCATGTAGTATGTACTAAAACTCTGAGTGGGTTTAAGAGGACGCTATCAGCTACACAGAGCTTATCTCTTCAGAGAGCGCGGAGCTCACTTTACCTGTCTGTGTGAAACTTTAAATATGTTAAAAAAAAAAAAAAAAGTTTCATTTTAGTTTGCTTTTCTTTACGTTTCCATGCAGTGTATATACCAAAATTGGTTTTAAAAACTAAGAGCGTACTGCGCTCACCTGACCTGCAGGATCAATAATGGGTAAAATATAAAATGAACTTTAAAAATTTAGTTTTAGTTTATTTTTTGCTGTACTGTGTAGAATTTTATTCATTCATAAATTTTCTAAGTTGCTTAATCTGAATTAGGGTCGCAGGGAGTCTGGTGGCCATCTCAGCTGACTCTGGGTCTTCGCAGGGCCAACACTCACACAAGTATTCACACTCTCACTCACACCTAAGGGTATTTTGGAACAGCCAATTAGCCCACGGTGCATGTTTTTTTTTTTTGTTTTTGGACTGTCGGAGGAGGCCGGAGTACAAGGAGGAAACCAATGCCGGCACGGGGAGGCGCCGTGCTGTCCCTGTGTAGTATATACTAATATACTTATTTACCTCACGCACAGTGGATGTCACCGAACAGCAAGCTGCAGCTTCTTTGCCTTCAGTCTGATTTTCTCATTCTATTCACTATTTATTCAGAACATCTGATACACGTCAATACATATAATACCTTATTCCTAAATTATTCATGTTCTGTTGTTGTTTTTTTTTTTTTTTTGCAGTCATTGGAAGTTAATTTTATTGGGGAAGGTATTTTAACTTCTTTCACTACGTACTGAGTGAAATTGCATGGATGCGTGGTTAATCCTAAAAACAAAGCATGCAGTGTTCATTTAGCACATCTGTACTACATCTTACTCCATATGTTGCTTGGGATGTGCAGTGTGCTGTTTTTCACCCTTCATTCAAATCCATACTACCGCAAACTCTTCACGTTTCTAAATCCCGTTTGTTTGTGTGTAGTGAGGCCATTGAGTCTCTTCAGGCAGAGGTGCTCAGACTCAGGCAGCACTTGGAAGGATCTCTCAGGACAGCTGGTCCTCCTCATCGTGCAAGAGCGTCACCTTCTCCTTTAGAGGACACTACAGACCGTAGACCTCCTCACACATCTACGCCTCATCCACAGCAGCGTGATTTCAGGTATCTGTCCTGAGAACCACTTTATCTTGCAAACTGTTCAAGTGAGAAAAAGAAGGGTAGTCTTCAGAATACTGTGGATAGACATACAGTATCTCATACCAAGCTGGTTTCCTTCGAAAGCAGTGCAGTATGCTTTGATATTTGTTACCTTGCCAAGTACCCAAAGAAAAGTTATTGCATTGTGACTGTGACACCATCAGGGTAGCATTTAAAAGGATGCCATGTGATACTAATTCCTTTTTCCCCCAGTCCTTTCCTATCAAGGAATGACCGCGCCCTTGAGACGACTGCATTCCAGTATATGTGTCGGAAAACTAGTACCACCCATATCTAGTTAGGTTTAGCCATTGTTAGCCACTCAGTCATTTGATAAACGGCTTAATCCTTCTAGGGTTGCGGGGAGGCTGGTGCATATCTGAGCCGGCATTGGGAAAAGGCGGGGTACACCCTAAACAGCTCGCCAGACCATCAGAGAGCAACACACCCACAACCATTCACACTCACATTCAGCTAGAAGTTAGCCTAATGTGCATGTTTTTGGACAGTGAGAGGAAACTGGAGTACCTGGAGGAAACCCACACCAGCACGGGGAAAACACCCCACTTTGCCACCCTCACTGTTAGCCGTTGTTAGCTATATCAATGCAATATACTATATTTTGCTCATGCAAACACCATAGCAACAGGTATATAAATAAAAATTGGACTGATTTGAATGAGACACAACTGAGACAGAATCGCTAATTAGCATAAACAGTATACTACTACATTGGTCAGTCCGTTGATACAGCTGCCATTTTGGAATCCTCACCATTCAGATCAGGGACAGTGAGGTTGCCTTGACTCTCCGAGTCTGGAATCTGACATCAGGTGACCTTCCAATTGATCTTTCCGTCTGTGGACTAGGAAATCCTAAGCTCTCAGTACAAATGGAACATATAACACATGGATTGATTCTCATTGTAAAGGAAAAACAGTCAGCCTATAAGGAGGGCTTTCAAATAGACCGGTCAGAACAAGGTCAGTATAAGAAACCCTGTTTGTCTGGAAGTGAAGGAAGTACTGTAAAAGGGTAGAAGGTTTGAAGGCGTATTTCTAGGAATGCCAATTCCCATGGGGCACCAGGGACAAGGAGATTGGCCAGATGATCAGCATGGCATAGCTGCCATGTTTATTTAGGCTAACAACATGGGGTCGTGGTCACCAGATGTTGACTTTGCAGTTGGGCCTCGACAAGGAAACAGGAAAAGTCCGCTAGCTCTGAAGGAAACCACCCTGGCAGTCCTTCTGAGATAACATAACCTATTTCTGTATGTGAAATTTTTACAGGTCTTTGGAGGGAAAGACAGCTAGCAAGAGAGAACCAAGACAGCGTGTGGGTACTGTAACTGAGGGACAAGATAGGACTATACCAAGAAGGAGATCTGCATCTGTGCCCCGCTTCAGACCAGAGCCAGGTATCAGTGTGTAGCATTAATAAACATGTTACAGGCTTAAAATATGAGCATCCCTGCAGTGTGATACCACATACTTCTTGTATTACTAATAAATATGCTATAACAATACTATAAACTAAGTAATAACACTGTTTTGTTGGTATTTAGTAACTGATATGTGCTTTTTTTAAAATGCAGGTACAGATTCAGATACCCAGTATACCCAGTCTGAGGACATAACACCAAAGGACATCTCGGCGTCACCTGTGATAACACGCATAACCCGGAGAGCGAGGGCTGAAACTGGACAGAGCCCAAAATCCTACCTAAATTGTAAGGGAACATGGTAGCTTGTGCTAATGCTTTTTGTTTTGTTTACAGTTTTTTATTATTATTTATTTATTTGTTGTTATTATTATTATTATTTGATGTTGGGTTTGTTTGTTTTTTTTGATAATCACAGCCTGAAATTTATCAAAGTGTATTTTTTCCTCTAAGACCGGAAGCGCAGCGTGTCAGCTGAAAGATCCTACGTAAGAAATGATGAGTCTGACGTCAGAAGAAGACCCGTACCTTTGTGCTTGAGCTGTTTGGCGCAACAAAATAGACCCTCTGGATGTATGAGTTTTCTTCCATTATGTGAACTGACCTCTGCACTGGGAGTGTTTATTTATTTGATCATTTATGCCATTTCTTTTTTTTTAGGTCAAGTAAGAAATGTTAGCTCCCCAACTCACACTCGTTCCTACTCAAATCACTGTCCACTGTGTGGAGCAATGAAAAGAGAGGCAGTCCCTGCACCAGGTTAGAAATTATATTATTCATGCTTATTCATTTTCTTTTGCTTTTTATCCTTTTAAAATAATAGTAAGTATAAAAGAAAATTTCGCCATCATCAGGCTGACTTTTTTGTTGTATCAGTTTTACTAAACCCAAAGGACAGGGTGGCAGACTTGTGTTTGTGCTTTGTTACACATTGTCCAATATCAAGTGGACCGGACCAAATAAATCAGTGTAGCAGGCCAATAACAAATCAACACCTCTACTTAAAGCTCGTTATTTATCTCCATTAATATGAGTGCAATATTAAAAAAAAATAGTTTTGCTTTGCTTATCTAAGGTTCCTTTGGACGTAAGTAAATAGACACCCAAAATTTCAGAATGAATATTTGCTGGTTGAAGAAGAGGCTTGCGTCTTGCTTCTAGGCCATAATAGCCCATTTGATGAAGATAATGTGTAACACTTTTTGAGCTGGTTTGCTCAAAAACTGCAATGTCTGCTTCCTCGTAACGAGGATTTTTCTCCACTGCTCTCTTCACGGAGGAAAGCATCTTTCTGATGGTCCGGGTCAACCTGGTCATGGATTCGTGGGGGTCTTACCTTCACTGTTGAACTTTTTACCGTTGACAGAGGAATATTCATTTAGCAATATTCATGCTATTTGTCTTTGGCTGATGCCTCCCTCTGACTGACCCACAATTCCACCTCTCTGAAAATCTGACAGTTTAATGATGGCATCATCAAAACAAATTCACATTGAAGCCTCTATCAGGAGGAGAAGTAAATTTTTTGCTTTTAGGCAGTGCCTTAATAATTATATTATGAAGAAGCACTTTTTGGGGCTGGTGGTGTAGTGGGTATGGTTAGGGTGCTGGGGTCATGACCGAGAGGTCAGGGGTTCGAATCCCGGTTAGACCCTCACCATGGGCAAGGTCTTAACTTCAAGTGTGCCTCTGTCCAGCCAGTGGTAATATGGATACCAGTAAAAAATACTGGGGCGGTAACCTGCAATGGACTCACGCCCCATCCAGGAGGAGATAAAATTCTGGTTGCTTCATGCTACAGAAACCCAGGATAAACTCCGGCTGAGATGAGCCATTTGGCCTAGGTGTAAAAAGCCCAAGACTACTAACTTAGCACGTTTTGCTGTAATGGAATTAATGGTCCAGAGTTACGGTCCTATTTTGCCATCAGCAGAATAATTGTTTAAGATGTGCTAATAAAGGTACTTACATTGTAAAACACAGATTCAAGAGCCATCAGGTAGTCTTTATTAGCAACTTTATCAGCGCAGACATACGGAGGCTGTATTTCACATCTGAGAAACTAGATATTTATTTGTGTTTGCTACGTAGCTTTCCAGTACACAACCTGATCACAGCGAAGACTGAGCGTAATCAATTATTAATTAAAACGCAGACTGGAAATCCACAGCTGTACAAAGATACCAAATCGATTTTATTGAATTTTTTGAATTTTTATTTATTTATTTTTAGCTCCATTACAATAATCTCCACATGCAGTATGAACGAATGTTATACAGTACATGACTATATGTCTTATTTCAGCAAACCAAAGCTCCATGCAGAAGGAAACTCAGCCAGTGAGGCCCTCACACCTGCAGACAGGGGGTTTGTACTTGGCAGTAGCACCTCCCCCTCCGTTGATTGGCAGCGTGCCTGTGCTCCAGTGTGTGCCGGTCTGTCCTTCAGTCCTGTAAGTAGCTCAGTATAACCATCTTCAGCTTTCTTAATCTGCTGTTGGATTTTACTAAAATAAAAGTGTTATCAATAAAAAGATCAGAATGGTTCCTGAGAGGCCTGCATTTAATCAGCCCCCGTCAGTGACAGTCGTAAAAAATTAAGTATATCCCAGAGAAGCATCTTGAACAAGCAAACCTTTCACACAGCTTGATTTATGTCGGTCAGTAGTTTCTATGGAATTGACCTATTCTAAATTAATTAATAGGGGTATCACGGTGGCGTTAGTGGTCAGCACACACAGCAAAAAGTTCCTGGATGGAGTTTGCGTGTTCTCCCTGTGCTTGCGTGGGTTTCCTCCGGGGAGTCCGGTTTCCTCCCACATTCCGCAGACATGCACAATAGGTGAACCGGCTGTTCCGAATTGACCCTAGGTGTGAGTTTGAATGGTTTTGTGTGTGTAGCCTTGTGATTTACTGGCGAGCTATTCAGGGTGTACCCCACCTTCGCCCAGTGACGGCTGAGATAGGCACCAGCCTCCCCTTGACCCTAGTAGGATTGAGCGGTTCAGCGAGTCCGTGGATGTTTATATTGTGGAATTGTATAAATTTGTGTTGTTTGTTTCCTGTAACTTAGCAGAGCATTTGTGAAAAATGCTAATTCATTAGCTTAAAATACCTGCTAGTAAAACTTAAAAAAAGAAAATAAAATGTGGCATATTTAGTGTATATTTATTTATAAGATCTAAGAAAGTCAAACTTTAATAGTTACTTATATTAAAGAAAACCTACTTATATTAAAGCCACATGAGGTCCCTCTGTATGGAGTTTGCATGTTCTGCCCGCGCTTATGTATGTTTCCTTTAGATCAGGGGTGTCACTCATTTTCACCGAAGGCCACGTCACGAAATTTAAAGGTGATTGAGTGCTGAATAATCACTTAACAGAGACAAGCTAGCATGCAATCATTCTTGAGTAAGGAATGACTTGCTGTTTACTTGAAATAGGCTGCCGCCATCTAGTGGAAGTAGGTTTCATGGTAATGGTCGATGTAAACAGCGTACGATCATCATATTCTTTGAATGCTCTTGTGGGCTGGATTTGACACCTATGCTTTATGTGGTCCGGTTTCCTCCTACAGTACTAAGACATACAGTGCAGATTAGGTCAACTGGCTGCTCTAAATTGCCCACGTGATTGTGAATGTTTGTGCCAGGCTGTACCCCACCTCTTGCCCTAAAGTCAGCTGGGATTGGTTCCAGCTTCCCCTGCAACCCTGACGGATATATACGGTAGAGATAATGGAAGGATGGGATTTTTGTCGCAGTCTAATTCAATTAGAACATCCAGCCATCTTGGAAACAGGTCGCATTAAACTAATTAAACATGAATTCAAATTGATGTTGTCTTTAACACCCTTTGACCTCTTCTGTCCTGCAGCTATTACTCCAGTCCTGTGGTGTCGACCTCCTACCAAAAGCCACTCTACATTTCAATGGAGGAAGGGAAAGGCAACAGGGATCATCACAGGCGCTCAGTATCTTGTGACACACAGCGCTCTCTGAACCGTTCTCTGGGTCGTGCCATCGCCACCACCAGTAGCGTCAGAGAGATGTCTGAGCGAATGGTCCAATCTCTTTCCTCAGGACTGCATCACATGAGCCCACTGGCAAAATCCTGCACCTACTGATACTGCCCCACTGCTCAGAGAGTAGAAATGACCCCAGAGGCACCAAACTGCAGCTTGTAAACACCTGAATTGTCCTTGACATGTAATGGTAATAGGTAGACACACTCATATGTCAACCATGGCAGCTATATCATGATAAGCTTTACGTATTGCATTGTTTATGGCTTCACAGCCATTTTATGAAAAGCAATTTTGTGGTCAGATGTCATAAATACTATCCATAGGGCATTTGTTGCTGTCTATGTGATTTTGTACTGGAAAATATTACTCTTCATTAGGTTTAAATACTAATAAATAAATAAACAAATAAAATCAGTTTTCATAATGGAAATTAATGCTATAATGAGGGTATTATGGGATATGGTATTATTGTGATATCATATTCGTATCGTGTCGGCTGGTCCCTGGTGATTCCCATCCCTAGGAAGCGCCATCGCTTCTTTCCTGACAATTTTTTTTCTTCTAATAGAAGAACCGTGAGCTCTGAACTCTGATGAATAATGAAGCGTGATGTCAAACAGCAGTGTGGACATGGAATTGATCCATATGCAGTTTATCCTGAGAGAAACGCCTGTGACCCTGCAAACCTACGATGCACATCTTAGAATAAATTGATGGTGAAATTGTAGCTCTGTAAATACCGGCTGGAGCTGATTTTCTGTTATGAAAAGCATGAAAAAAAAATTCCTGAAATTTTGTACCATTATTAAAAAAAACTGACATTACAGACAAACTGTTTTCTAATACTTTATTGGGGCGGCACAATGGCGTAGTGGTTAACACGTCCACCTCACAGCAAGAAGGTCCTGGGTTCGATTCTGTGTAAAGTTTGTATGTTCTGTCTGTGCTTGCACGAGTTTACTCCAGGTACTCCGGTTTCCTCCTACAGTGCAAAGACCTGCACATTAGGCTAACTGGCTGTTCCGAATTGCCACTAGGTGTGGATGTGAGTGTGAATGGTTGTGTGTGTTGCCCTGAAATGGGCTGGTGAGCTGTTCAGGGTGTACCCGCTTTCACCCGGTGTCGGCTGAGATGGGCTCCAGCCTTTCTGTGACCCTGGAAGGAGTAAGCGGTTCGGCACATGAGTGAGGGAGTGAGTAAGTAATACTTTACTGTATGTACTACTGTATTAACCTTGAGGGTGTTGTTGCTGTAGGTATCTGGATGCTTTGCAGACATGCCAAACACTTCTGCAGGTAAGATGAATTATGTTACCCTGCTATTACAGAACTGCATTATTATTATTATTATTATTGCACTTATGCATAATTCACCCCTCTATAATCCAGAATTCACCTCTGTGGATATGTGTGTAGAAAACAATACTGACACTTTATAGTAATGGAAGCCAATTTATTGACAGTCTTATTACATCAGTACACATCAAGTTTACATTTGTTTGTGCTTCAACGCTTGCAAACATGAAATCCCAGTAAAGATAAACAGGTTTAAGACAGACTAACTTCTTTTTTTTATTCATATTTTTCTCTGATAAATAAATTTGATATAAATCTAGTAGACACACTGGATGCTTTTACAACAGCGAACTGAAAAAAAAGAATAAAGACTAAAAAATGAACAAGCATTCGCGTCACAGAAAACTCATAGTGCAATATACAACCCGCTTTCCGGAGCAGAGGAATAAAACAGGAATAAATAGAAATAGAAAGGGGAAAAAATAAGAAGATGGGATCACATCTCTTTGCAAAGCCATTCACCAGTGGAAGAGTTACACTGCACTAACAAACAGACAAACCAAATATAGATAGTTCACACATATATATATATATATATATATATATATATATATATATATATGGGGTTTTTTTTCTGTTACTACTACAACTACAGCTCAAACATCACAAACACGTTGGCTTGGAATTATTGAAAGAAACAAAAAAGTACCACTTCACAGTCAGCAAAGTCAACAGAGAGACATTAAAACATCAACATATGGCATATACAACATCACACTACTCAGTGCATGGCCCGGTTAAACATCGTTTACTAGCCAATGATAAGACTTAATCGGACAGGATACAATACTGAAGTACAGCTGGCCCTTTTTTTCTCTTGAGAATATTCTTCAAACCTTTGCAAGCAGTGGCCGTTTTGACACTTAAAAACGTGAAATTCTCTGCAGAGCAATAAAACAAAAGGTCCCGGCGACCAGATCTGAGGTTGAGGCGAGGGCTGATATTTGCATTGCATTCAAGAGCTATTTACATTTTTGACAAAATGTGCCTCGTTTTTTCTTACCCGCTGCTTTAGTTTGTCCCTTCAGCAGATGCTCGGACAGTGTCAGAATACACCCCACAAACCGCCTCAGATTTCAAAATGGCCACAAATAAGATTGCATGGCATGCACAACTATGAATCTAAAACTAGAGCTTTCAGCATACAGCATGACGAATGGCAGGAGTTTGTGACAAAGCAAGAGAAATGATATGATTAATTTTTCCGACTGGCGCTCACATACACCCCAGCCATCCCTCCGTTTCCCACAACCATTACATGTCACAGCAATGATCTACAGTTCTACCATTTACACATTAGTGAGCATCCAATATCATTATTAATATTAATATTTGGTTCGTTCTGTTTCGAATAGCATGTGATATTTAAACCTTGTTTCGACAGGTTCAACATTTGCATCCATTGTAAAACATGAGAATACTTACAATGATTCTTTTGCTTTTCGACCTCCTATATATATATATTTATACATATATATATCTCTCTTTTATTCATTGTTTATTTTTTATGTTTTGTTTTGTTTTTTTTTCTTTACTTTTTCTTTTCAAGCAAGATGCATAACACATTGATATAGGAGCAGGGGATTTGGGTGATCAGAGAGAAGAGAAGAGAAGAGAAGAGAAGAGAAGGGAGGGTTTTAGCTAGTCTGATCCTCGTCTGGTTTGTTCATGGCCTTGAGTGCATCCAGGAGAACAGTAGGAGTGAAGATATGGGTTGAGCCTGCAGGAGTAACAGACCCCATGGAGAAACAGAGAAAATATGCACGTTAGAACTATCCCGGCAAATTCTGTTAGCTCTGAAAGTGTTTTCAGCTGTTGTATCTATTCCACATAAAGAATACGATTGTGTAACATCACAAACTGAAGAACATAAAGGATCTGGCATGCAGGAGATTAAACTCAAAAAATAGATGACTTTTTTCGATATGACCATAAAACCTCCATCACACTCAGTCATGTGTCAGTCAGGCTCTGGGTTACGATTAGAAGGTCGGAGGTTCAAACCCCAGTACCACCAAGAGGCTACTGTTGGGGCCTTAAGCAAGCCCTTAACCCTCAATTGCTCAGTTGTATAAAAATGATAACTGTAAGTCGCTCTGGATAAGGCATCTGCCAAATGCTGTAAAGGAAAAAATTGGGTGGACGCAGTAAGGGCTTACATCAACTGTAAAACATAGTAGGAGTAGTGGTCTCCATGGACTTTGTGAGGATGTAGAAACGATGCCACTGAAGTAACAACTTAACTAAAACCGTGTAGGGACTTCACTGTGTGTGTCGCGGGCTCATTGAACGTAGACGTGGGCAAATAACTCGGAATGAATTAAAAAAACTGCAAAATGTGGTGCAGTATTTATAAGGAACGGATGGATGCAGTGAAAAGCATGTAGTGTGATTTGATTGGTCGTTGTAAGAATGCACTGGACGTGGTGCACGCATAATCTTGCACATGGTAAGAAATGACTTCGACGCTGCCGGACGAATTCAGTAAGGACGTAGTATGAATTTGAAAACTGCGCATTTTTCCATTTTGACCACGCCCCCACTGTGTTCACTGAAATGTTCAGGATGCAGTGCGGTCTTCATGGTTTTGACCTGAGTGTGATAGGGCTGAAGAGAAAAGGCCAGGATTCCTTCAGAAGTTGTGTGCAAACGTATCAGAAAGACAACAAAGGATGCAGGTCGGCTACAGTGACCGATAGTGTGAGGAATAATATCGCCGCACACTAAGGCGTCCTTATGAGATGACAAAAAATATAGAAATAATAAATAAATAAATCTACTCCATTTCATATGGCTTGAGTTGTACAGTGGATTGAAATCTATTTTAGACAAATAGCTGAAGACACATTTCTGCTAAAGAAGAAAACAATAAGCTGACAATTAATCAAACATTTGTGCCACCTGGAATCTTTTTTATTAACTTTTTCTTTATTTATTTATTAAATTTGGTTCAATTGTCAAAAATGCCAAAAATTAGTCTCAGATATTTGGAACTACTTTTAACCCAGCTGGAACAAATGCTTGATTCTGTTCTCTACATCTTTTTGAAACGGTTCCCTGTTTGTTTCTATAGCAAAGCTGCACATTTCTTTTAATAACATTTTTCAAATAAAATCATTTCACCATAAATGGTATTCGAACCAAAGCAAATGTCTTTAAATTAGCTAACCACAACTAACAATTTATGCTTAAATTATTATTAATTATTATATTATTTATACTAATTATTTATCCAAACATCAAAAAAATTTTATTGCAGAATTTAATAGGCATGGAATTGTATCAAAAGTGAAATGCACTACTCAGACCACATAAAATAAACATGCAGCTTTACTGAGCTCTGGCTAAAATCACAATGAACTTTCTAACAGCATCTAGATGAAACGACTCGAATCAAGAGCCAGAACTGAAACAAACGTTATTTGTGGAGTATGAAATAACCAAATAGTTCAGTAGGTGTTGAATGTAGCAGTATGGGTACGGACTGGCATACTGCAAATGGTGTTCGCTATTTTAAAAAAAAATCCAAAAATGATAAAACAGTTTTTTAAAAGGAGGAGGATATATATATAATATACGTGTGTATATTTCAAGAAAATGCAGCTTTAACACATGGTTAACTAGGCAACTAGCTATATATAGATGCAGTGCCCAGCCAAAAAGAGTTGTGCAGTCTAATATTTTGTTGGACCGCCTTGATTACAGTGCGTTATCTCCATGACATAGTTTTGAGAAACTTAAGCAACATCATATCATTTATCCAGTGCTTGGATAATTTCTCACCGACGTCTCTGAACCACTCTTTCATTATTGTAGTCCCAATTTTATATCCGTGCCATCAGGAAAGAAAAAGTCCTTAGATGTGATAAACTGCTCATTTAGTACATTCAGATCATCAGCTGACTTCATTTTATCGCCATATTAATGTTGCTGAGCCTCGACCGGACCAACTGGAGCAACAATGCCATGGAGATTACATGCTATAATTAAGGCTAAAGGAAGGTGCTCCAACAAAATATTAGAGTGCATGAATATCTATACTTTTATATATA
>JAQMYF010000026.1:22423747-22441853 GCA_030014195.1 Neosilurus mollespiculum | reverse complement strand
ACCGGAGTACCCGGAGGAAACCCACGCAAGCACAGGGAGAACATGCAAACTCCACACAGAAACGGCCGAGCTGGGAACCGAACCCAGGACCTTCTTGCTGTGAGGCGGACGTGCTAACCACTGCGCCACCGTGCCGCCCTAAACAATTCAATTCAAGATTATTTTTGGAAGCTTTTAAATAAATGAGAGCCCCTGGTTTAAGGGTTTAAACTGGTATTGGCTTTGTTTTCTTTTGGGTAAACTAAACACTGTGAACACAGCAAAACTAGACTAAGCAGATTACTGATGTGCTCTTACACAGAGCCAATGAACAACAATGGAGGTGTTTTCCACAAAGACATTATTTTCTAGTCTTGAGTACAATTCCAAGCTCAGAGCTGTACTACTGATTCATCTGTGTCAGGGTCAGTAGAAATAAACATCATCATACAGGCTTATAGATATAAATACTATCCATACAAGTACCCAGAACCAAATCCTAAATACACACTCACCGATGATGGCCTCCCATTTGCCATTAGCCTGTGTGACCTCATAGGCGCAGCGCATCTCGCTGAAAGACACTCCGCCAATGATGAAGACAATGACACGTGGCCCAGTGCGGTACTCTCCAGGGGTCTTATTCTTGTGCCAGTGGCCATACCGGGCACTACAAGAAAAGAAATGTGTTTATTGAGAAATCTTGATTTGAAGAAGACGAACAGCAGCAGTCATCAGTTTTTTAAGGTTTGCATTAAAGCTAGCTTTGGCTACACTAGTTTCTGTACAATTGACATGTTTACATGTTTAGCATGGTGGTGAAGCATCATAAACTAATTACTAGTGGAGTCTCATAAATATGATTATATAATGAATATAAAGCTACGTATGAATATTCACCCATCCTATTATTATTCTACTTGAAGGTCACACCCCACTCTTCCTCATATGTATTCCCTGAAGAATCCAATAGCATGGTAAGAGTGTGAATATTGAGGACCTGAAGGCTAATGAATAAATAAAATTCACTCCATATAACAAATGTGGCGACGTCAATGACTAACATCATTAAAAGGATTTGTACAGGATTTCTACTACAGCTGTAGCATATACGGCACGGTGGGGTAATGGCTGGCATGTCCGCCTCATAGCATTTCTGTGTGGAGTATGCATGTTCTCCCCGTGCTTGTGTGGGTTTCCTCCCACAGTCCAACGACATGCACATTAGGTTTGAGCCTAGGTGTAGGCATCAGCCTAGGTGTGAGTATGAATGGTTGTGTGTGTTGCACTATGATGTTCCAGCAAGCTGTACACCGTGTACCACACCTTTGCCCCAGTGTTGTATTTTGTCCAAGTGACATATGGGAAGTGCAACACTTGAGTGGAAATAAAATGCAAAAAAAAAAACAAAAAAAAAAAACGGGTACATTCATGACCCTAGTCAGTAATCACACTATTGATCTCTGTTCTCCCTCCCCCTCTCTACACACAGATGACTATTGATCCTTCCTGCTGCCATCTTTTCAACGACTTTGAATGTGTGTTTGTGTATGTTTACCTGACCGCTGAGGTGCTGAACGAGGAGGACGAACGAGTTGAGATGTAGGGGTAGTGCTTGGTGTCCAGCTTGTCATCAATGGCATCCTGTATGATCCATGAGAGTGAGTGGGTTACGGATGTGTGAGGAAAAGCTTAGTGAAAGTGTTGCATTTAAAAGCATAGACAATAATAAAATCATCTTACTCAAACCATTAAATGTTAATTACACCGGATTCATTTGAGGCTGTCTGCTTGATGTCATGCCAAAAAACACCGTTACCCATGAACAAATTTGTTAACACACCCTTTAAAGGTTAATTGTTTCTATGCACCTCTGTGCTGAAGAAATGGCGTGGTTTACCTCCATTATATCCTTGACCAGTGGGGTCCAGCGAGAGAGCTGGTAGGTCTGCTCACTCACACGCTCCTTGCGGTCCATCTTCTTCCCCCGACGCAGAGTAGACTAGACCATGCACGTGCACAAAACACAGCATAAGCAGCGAGCAGAAATATAGTGAGCAAGGCATTAAAAGCAAAATGAAAGCGAGAGGGTCTTACATCTGTGACGATGGGAACACCGAGGTGAGCCATGTTGGTGATGATCTCACTGTCCTCAGGAGGGATCTGTGCATGCTGGATCAGCTTGTTCAGGTTCTCCTCTGTGATTCCTGATGACCACACAAACTGAATGAAAACATTGCTACTGCAACCCGAACCCAACAATGTACATGCCTGTGTATTTGTGTATCTCCCATACCATTCTTGAGGAAAATATAGAGCAGGATAATACGGATCTTGTCGTAGGTGCTGACATTGGCATCCAGGAGGATGGGCACAATGGCCCTCATGGGGTCCTTAATCTTCTCCCCTTCTGCATCTGTTCCCATGGCCAGGTCCTGGACAACAGCAACAGTGTATGGGTTTGGTATCAGTATTTTTTTTTCTTTTTAGAAATAATACATTCTCAATCACCTTCGGAAATTTTTTTTCAAAATTACATAGCATATCATTCTGAGGGAAATTAATACATCGTAGAAATGTTTCTGGAGTTTTTTAGCATACTTTAAGGAACCAAGGAGCAAAAAAAATTTGTAAAATCTCAATGGTGTGCAAGAAATAGCACATGACTGCTGTAGCTTTCAAGGTATCAATTCAAGGCACCAACAAAGAGCCTGCAACCTTTGACCGAAGCAGGCACTGCAGGTCATAAAAAGAATGCTTTATTCCTTCATATGTATTACATATAAATAAGTTTTAAAAAAATGCACTGTGTATAATGTTTTTGTTTTTTCAGGATTTAATGTACTCATTTAATGCTCACTTACTCACTCATTTGCCGAACTGCCTACTCCTACTAAGGTCGCGGGGAGGCTGGAACCTATCTCAGCTGGGCGAAGGCAGGGGACACCTTGAACAGCTCTAAAGGCTATTGCAGGTCCAACACACATAAAACCATTCACACTCACACCTAGGGGCAATTTGAAACCACCAATTAGCCTACTGTGCATGTTTTTGTACTGTGGGAGGAAACCGGAGTACCCTGAGAACATGCGAACTCCACACAGAGACGCCCCACACCCGGGAATCGAACTCGGGACCTTCTTGCTGTGAGGCGGACATGCTAACCACTGTGCCGCCACATATCCAATCAAATGCTAAGTAAAATATCCAGCTCAAACCTGCAGTCGCAGTGTGTGGGGGCCTCCGAGGGTGGGGGAGAATTTAGCAGTAGCCTTGAAGAGATGCTAATTAGAAATGTTGCTAGCTTTACAGATTACCAGCCCCAGGAAAATTAATTCAATTAGATCTATATCAATGTGTGTGAACTACAGGTGTGATTTTTCGACGCGCGTGCTACCTGCTCAACACGGCACAGTTTGTCCACAGTGCCCTGGTAGTGCTTCATGCAGTCTTCAGCCAGCTGCAGGTGAGTAGAGTACTGCAAAGATACAGGATTTTATGTGTTAATGCGGTTACAGTGATGCAGTTTTGACTTTGTTTTCCAGTCTTCCTCAGTGTCCTTTCTCACCTTGCTGAGCTCTTTCTGATACTGCGGCATCTTCTTCAGCATCTGAGACAAATCCCTCAGCGTGGTCTGTAATGCAGGATAACCATTGGTTAGCACCAGCACACTCAAGCCTAAATGCCTAAAGTAATCCAGTATGCTTTGGTGTTACAGTTGCAAATAACAAGATGAGTGTGTGTGTGTGTGCAAGTGGGTGCTGTTAGTAATATTAAACTGCTGCATCTTCAGAAAGTGTTGTGTTGAGATGAGTCACTCGGCCCTACTGAACTTTCAATACACTCTCTACTCCTGGCTTCCTGTACCTTATCTCCAGTGTGCATCCGTTTGCTGGATGAGAAATCTTTCAGAGATTTTGTCACCTCCCTTTAAAGGAGCACAGATAAATGTCAGAAGGGGGGAGGGGAGGACAAGTAGAGAGAAGAAAAGTGAACGTCCGAAAGGGCAGCTACTCACTGAGACACCTCGGCAATGTGTTTGTGCCGCAGGGACACCCACAGGTCATCGTCCTCATGTAGCAACACTTCTTTCTCCCGAGAGTCTCCCATTCCACTAGTTTCATACCTGCAATACAGCGCCCACACGGAAACGTCAGCATCTCTCATAGAGCCAGATATAACAGCAGGACTCGAAATTCTATTTGTCGCTCTGTTGCTATGGCTTTTTGACTGGACAAAAAATATTGCCACCCTAGTTCTGCTTCCAAACTCTGATCAGTTAAGTTCACAGGTAGTGTGACGTCAGAGTCTTAAATCATCACCTTACTGTGATCAAAAATGGAGGGATTGTTCCTGTAGCAAATAAACAGTATGGTGTGATCATGTGCATGCTGGATTAGTGAAGAATACCTGACACACACATACATTATTAGTGGTAATTAAAGTAAGCTGGTAGCATTGTGGTGTACTGGTTGTAGCACATCCACCTCACAGCAAGAAGGATCCTGGATGCGAGGCTCGGCGAGGGCATTTCTGTGTGGAGTTTTGTGTCCATGTCCTCCCCGTGCTTCCGTGGGCTTCCTCTGGGTACTCCGGTTTCCTCCCACAGTCCAAAAACATGCATATTAGGAGACTTTAATGTTCAAAATTACCCCAGGTGTGGATGTGAGTGTGAAGGGTTGTGTGTGTTGCCCTTCGATGGTCTGGCGAGCTGTTTATCGTGTACCCCACCTTCGGCCAGTGTCAGCTGAGATAGCCTCCAGCCTCTCTATCACTGTGATAGGATTAAAAACATTCACCCTCACACCTACTGGCAATTTGGAACAGCCAATTAGCCTAATGTGCATGGCTTTGGACTGTGGAAGGAAACCGGAGTACCCAGAGGAAACCCATACAAGCACGGCGAGAACATGCAAACTCCACACAGAAACACCCTCCCCGAGCCCAGGACTCGAACCCAGGACCTTCTTGCTGTGTGGTGGACGTGTTAAACACTACGCCACCATGCCACCGGTTGAATTCAGGCAACACCTAGATCTAGGAAGTACCTCATGAATGTCATCGTAACCTTTTACTTATTTGTTGGATTAGGTGGTTGTTGAACGCCATGAGTAGCTCATATGATTTAAAGATTCCTGTTAAAGGTGAATCCAGTAAAATTGGTACCCTTTCTTCCTTTTCATCTTCATCTAATAGCACTTTAAGTCAAAAGCTATAGTCTTGAAAATGACCATGTCTTCTAATGACGTCGCCAACACCACCACCGTAACCATTTCAAACCAGGAAGTGCAGACTGATCCACACAATGAGACGACGTATCATGAAAAATCAGCACTCCTTAATTGCCACTCAACCAATCAAATTAGTGGAACAGATGTAACTAGCTAACAAGGTCTTACTTGTAGACATCGTTCTCGATAGGCAGCAGATCGTAGCCCATGGCCTGGAAGGTGAGCTCATGCAGGACAGGAGAAACAGGATCAAAAGCCCGATCCAAAATGATGAGCTGAGAGCGAGCCTTGTCAGGACCCTGTAATAAAGAGAAAAAAGATTAAGCCGTAAGTGCAAACACCTACAAAAAAAACCCAAAACCTCAGTGTGGGCCAGATACTCACCTCTCCCATTGTGGGATCATCTGCCTTGTAGGCGTCCAGTTTGTCCTGCACCAGCTGAGCCAGAGTGGCGTTGTCTTTGTACTCACTGCATTGATGGACAAACAGATAAATGGGTGCTGGGTCATTTCTACAGTAACACTTCTATTAACACCAATCTGTTATCTATACCAGCTGGTAGACAATCCCGGCTGACTTTGGGCAAGAGGCCGGGGAGTACCCTGAACAGGTCACTAACACCGACACAAACATCCATTTACACTCCCATTCGCACTTCATGGACATTTTTAAGTAGCCAGTTGAACTAATGTTTATGTCTTTGGACTCTACGAGGAACCTGGAATACCCAAAGGAAATATACAGAAAGGTCCTGCGCTGGGTCACATACAGTTCAAATATCGCCTGGAGCATTAGGGTTGATCCCCTGTCCCCCATTTTTCTCCCCTAATTTAGATGTATTCAATTCCCACTTGTCAAGTATTGCCTCCCTTTCACGTACGACCACCACCCACCAGGTAGAGGTCTAAGCGTGCACTTGCCCCCTTCGTGACCACGCAATGCAGCAACCTGCAACTTTTACGATGCTCCTTTACTTCGAATGTTACTTTATACTTTGTATGAATGAGCTCAAAGATATCTATGATTGGCTGGTATTAGCTGCCAGGAAGTGTACTATCCCTCCCTCCCATGAAAGCTCAGCCATGGACTCCCGGTGACGCGTGGCATGAATCTGATTCGAACCTGAGATCTCCAGGTTAGAAATCACGCACCTTGTCGATACACGACTTGGGAGCTTTTTCTCGACCTATAAGGTTTTATTTTCCTGCAGTGCAGTCAGGCTGAATATTAAAGACTTGAAGTAGGAGGAAGGACTGAGGTATTAGTCTCTCACCCACGGTATCGGACAGCAGGGTATTCCTTGAGTGTGGCACACAGAGTGGCCAGCTGCTCAGCTAGCCTTTCCATCACAGGGTTCTTCATCTGAGTCTTATGGGGGCTGTAGAAACTCTGGAAGGCATCAGGGTTATCCAGAGAAAATACCTGGATACACAGGCATAAACATATCTCAGTACATTCATCACATGAACATGATGGAAAGAAAAACTAAACTCTCTCTCTCTGCAAGACTCCAGACGTTCCTTCCTGCCTTTGCTTCCAAAACCTCTCACATTTTTTAATATCCCCGCAGTTCTGCTGTCTCCTTCTCTCCGGAGCACTGCGTTGTTCACAGATGACTGTCCTTCTGTTCAGCAGAGGAGTTCACCTTGACGCCTTGTTTTTCTCCTCTTAACCCTCCCTCACTGGAGATCACGGAATGTATTCGCCAGCGGCGTGTTTATGAAGAATCCGGTTTGTCAGGATATAAGGTGCAGCATCATGCTAGGGACACCAGCAGAGCCCCAGTGACTCCACTGAATTAATCATCACAGACAGCATCAGAAATGGGCCAGACTGCCTTACAGCAATATAGCTCTGGAACTCTGCATATCTGCCAATGAGTCACTGTCTGAATTTATTGTCTATACGCCTCTCTTCATTACCACCATGCTTCCCTTCCTGAAATCCTCTTTCGTCCAGATAATACATGTCTGAATTTCCACTACTACTTACTCACGTGCAATAAGTCACGTATCAGCACAAAACTTTCACAATGTCTTAAAATACTTAAAAGACAGATTGACTTTGATTCCCTGCTTCATCCAAAATCAATAGTGTTATTTTTGTTGATTGTATCCAGCTATGTATTTGTATAGATGCAGAGTAGATGTAGACAACCAACACATAGCTTTTGAAGCGCACGTGCAGTAGTGCTCATACGTTCGTCCATACAGGTAGGTACAGTAAGCATATTTTCATGACTTTGCAGTGGTGAAATTGTTAAAATTACAAATATCACACTGTCAGAATTTTGTTGAAGATTCAGCGAGTTGAATCAAGAATGCAGTAGAAATCGGCGCTGACACTAGCGCCAACTTGCAATTTTTTTTCTTGAGTGTCTGGGTGCTCTTCAAATTGACTGTTCAGTCAAATTTTCTTTAGTTATTTATTTATTCATTTGCCGAACTGGTCATGGGGAGGCTAGAGCCTATCCCAGCCAACACTGGGCAAAAGCCAATTAGCCAAATGTCTTTGGACTGAAGGAGGAACCCAGAGTACCCACACGAGAACATGTGCACTCCACACAGAAACTCCCTAGCTGAGCCCAGGACTCGAGCCCAGAACCTTCTTGTTGTAAGGCGGACGTGCTAACCACTACACCACCGTGCCGCCCTAGTACTATAATTACTATTAATAATCTATGTATAGTTATCAGGCTAATTAAACTTGTCTGTACATAGTAGCCGTGATTTGTGAGTGGCTATAGTGGGAAAACAGTAGAAGACAATGTTTATCATCTACCTCAATAGTAGAAAAGCTTTACCTCCTCTTTTCTAGGACTCTCACCTGCGACTCATACGGCAAGAAGGCAATGTTGATCTCATTCAAGGATTTGATACATTTTGCAGCGCGACTCTTCACCAATTCATTGAATAATGGATCCGGGCAAGCTGCAGGGCAATCACAAAATTTTGATTACAGTGTTTCATTTTCATGTAAGTATACCATGCACAGAACACAAGTGAAATATAGAACTTTATATCTGAAATGCCCCTTGGTCCATAATTGGTTTGTGGCAAAAACAATACATTTATTAATAATGGTATGAAAGAAAGAAGAGATTTGATGTGGAAAAATTAGTACAACACTCTACGATACAGGCACTCCGACTTACAAGGTAAGATCTATTGATAGAAAAGGAAAATGGTTTAGAAACGCTGCTCCCAGTTAGTGCATGTGTGTATTAGAGAGATAGAGAGACAGTGTATGTGTGTGTGTGTCTGTGTGTGAGTGAGAGAGAGAGAGAGAGAGAGAGGTGGGATGCAAACACACTGGAATGTCAGAAAATGAGTCTGAGAGAAATTAGCTCATGATATCACTTACATTATAGCATATAGAACTGAATCATATCACTACTGAAGTGAATCATTTTGAATAATGCACTGAATCATATTACTACTGAACTGAATCTTTTTGAATAATGAATATAATCATATCACTACTGAACTGAATCATTTTGAATAATGAACAGAATCATATCACTACTGAACTGAATCATACAGAATAGTGAACAAAATCATATCACTACTGAACTGAATCATATTGAATAGCGAACTAAATATCACTACTGAACTGAATCTTACAGAATGAACAGAATCATATCACTGCTGAACTGAATCTTACTGAATAGTGAAAAGAATCATATTACTACTGAACTGAATCATATTGAATAGTGAACTGAATATCACTACTAAACTGAATCATACAGAATAGTGAACAGAATCATATAACTACTGAACTGAATCATACCGAATAGTGAACAGAATCATATCACTACTGAACTGAATCATACAGAATAGTGAACAGAATCATATCACTACTGAACTGAATCATACAGAATAGTGAAAAGAATCATATTACTACTGAACTGAATCATACAGAATAGTGAAAAGAATCATTTTACTACTGAACAGAATCATATTGAATAGTGAACTGAATCATATCACTACTGAACTGAATCATACAGAATAGTGAAAAGAATCATATCACTACTGAACAGAATCATATTGAATAGTGAACTGAATCATATAACTACTGAACAGAATCATACTGTATAGTGAACGGAATCATATCACTACTGAACAGAATCATACTGTATAGTGAACAGAATCATATCACTACTGAACTGGATCATAGTGAATAGTGAGTCTTTCATTGTTTTAATGTGAGAGATTGTCCTAAAGTAACAACATTTCTTAGTATTTAATTTATTTTGTTTAATTAATTTGTGTCATGCTATTTCTTACTAAATGCCTAAACACACTTTGTAACCTGTGAATATGCATGTTTAGTGTGCAGTGGGCTCTGACACTCACAGTCAGTAAAGAACACATGAGATGCTCTGTATTTTGAAGAATGGGGATCCTTGAAGTCAGTAATAAGCGTGTGCACAGACTGGAAAAACAAAAGATAAGAAAGTAAGTGTTAAGGGTATACGTGTGAAAAAGTGCATGAACATGCATTATAAATACGTGAGCGTGCAAGTTGCCATAGCAGCTGCAGTAGCCCATGGTAAAGCAGAACTGGAGACTGTTTGCGTAGGCTGAGTCAATACTGTGTTTGGTGATGTGGTGCTTCATACAGCATGAGACATATGGTCAGTGTGAGCTGTGTGAACACACTTCTTTCCTACTGAGTGGCTAAAAATAGACATGAATTTTAAAAAATAATAAACATATCAGCCTAAGTTGAAGTCTGGCTGAAATAATGTAGCTGTGGATTTGAGTCTGAATGTGTGTGCAATGCCAGCCCCATCATCTGCACATCTGTATTGCTCCAGCTCAATAATTTATTATGATGGTCTTGCTTTTTATTATGATTGCTATTGTGAGTGTTTTTAGGTAATGGAGAGACAAGCCTTATACCTTCTCAGTAGGAGTGATGAGGTAAATGGCCTCCAAGGTAGGTAGAGGCTCTCTCCGCTTGTTTATATCCTCCACAACTGTTGAAAAAAAGAATTACAGAGCAATTGACAGACAGAATAGTAGAGGAATACTGCAAAATGTAATGCATTTGCTCCAGTTTTACAACCTACTCCCTGCATTGTTAAAGCTACAGTGTGTAATATTTTAAAGGATCTATGAGCACAACATTATTATATCATCAATCAATAAGTTTCTTTAATCTATAATCATAAAAAAAAAAAGTCACTGAGTTTTCGGAACCTTACAATAAGCTGTTTATAGCTACATAGGGAGCAGGTCCCCTTTCCTGGAGGCTGCCATCTTGTTCTGCCATATTTCTACAGTAGCCCAGATCCATACAGGCTTTGAATGGGAGAATTCAGGAATGAAATCTCAGGTGGTTGCAATCTGGAACCTCACCACTAAATGTTGCTAGATACCACTAAATCTTACACATTGTACCTTTAACACTATGAGATTTAGCTGTTTATGGCTACATGTGAAGTGAGTCCCCCTCTCATGCAGGCTGCCATCTTGCCCTGCCATGTTTCTACAGTAGCCTGAAACCATACAGGATTTGGTTGGTTGCAGTATGGAACCTAAGCCCTAGATGCAGCTAAATCTTACACACTGTACCTTTAATGGACCCATTAAAAGCTTTTAGATGTTTAATGAAATCTCATTCTCATTATTAGGGTCACAAGGAGACTGGCGCCCATCTCAGCCAACTTAACAGCTCGCCAGTCCACTGCACGGTGAACACACAACTATTCACATTCACACTCACGCCTAGGGCAAGTATATCCAATTGACCTAATGTGCATGTCTTTGGTTTGTGAGAGAAAACTGGAGCACCTGGAGGAAACCCATGCAGGCACAGGGAAAACATTCAAACTCCACACAGAAACGTCCTCGTCAGCTACGGGGCTCAAACTCAAGACCTTCTTGCTATCAGGCTGATGTGAATGGTTGTGTGTGTATGTGTTGGCCCTGCGATGGACTGGTGATCTGTTTTCAGGGTGTACCCCGACTTCACCTAGAGCCAGCCGTGACCCTAACAGGATGAAATGGCTGGGAAAATGAATGAATGGATCAAATGAGAATCTACTGGATATGGAAAATGCTTAGTGCTGTTTTTCTGTTTTTATAAACAAGAGAATTGGAGTATTATATTAAAAGATGTACTTGTGATGCCCTCTGTCATAATATCAGTCATCTTGCAGCAGGAAGAAAGCATCCTCATGCTCAGCTGGTCCACCACCAGAGCCTGATGAGAGAAGATACAGGTTAGAACCAGAAATACAATATTAAGTGAATGAGCCTAGAAACAACGAGCCACCTGTTTTTAGTTTCAGTGAGTAACAATGGTACTTACATAACTCACATGCATAACATAAATTAAATAACACAGTAATCAGTATGAAAACTGGCTGTTTAATTAACACTGCAGAATTGGTACCATAATATTTTTATACATGTTTAATGAAAGGTCCTAGTTATAATGGTTATAATGAGTTTTTCTTACAATTTTGAACCCAGACCATGTGTACCACAGGCTTCTCAGAGTAATCAGTCCAGATTAAGGTACTGTTGCTTTAGTGCATCATACCCTTGTGTTACACATACATCCACAGCTGGGCGTCCATGGGAGCTAATTGGCTGAGCTCTCTCAGAAGGGAGATCACTTACAGTGATCACCAGTTAATCATGGGCATCTGTGAGCTCATTTTTACAAAAGGGCTAGATAGTGCCTTGCCTTCATGTGTGTTAATGTGTGTCCCTGACTGTGCGTGCACAGCAGTTCATAAGGATGCAGGAGGAAGTATCATGGAGGGGGCACGTGCTTGTTTACACCCCTCCTTGGAGGGCTGTGGTTGTACGTGATAGGGAGGCAAAACTTGGTGGGTGGGAATTGGCTACAACTGAATTAACTGGTTCGAATAATACGGGATATGTGTTGGAGATGGAAAAATATGTAAGTAAGCATTTCACCATTTTTATCACTATGATACATGGTTACGAATACGAAATACTTATATGAAATGTTTTACATTTTCAAATCTGATGTACATTTCAGAAAATGAAGACCTTTACCAAAAATAAAGTGTTTTGACTGTGATATAAGGAAATATTACACAAATGATCAATTAAATATGCTTAGTGATCAGGCTTACCTTCCATTCTCCCTTCTTCTTCACCTTCTTGATTACATCATTCATAATCTCTGCAGAAAAATATTTTTTAAATTAATGCCTTATGTAATTTCCCCATTTAACAAAATCATTGCTATTAAACACAAATTGCAGAATGACCCCCCCCCCTTTTTTTTATTACACCCTTATGTAAAGTAGTAGTTATGTAATTAGGGAAACAAATTTCAACCGACTTCATTTTAAACTGCTGCATTAAAATGTGAGTTTATTCGCAGTATTATCCAGCACCTCCATTTAACAGAAAACAGATTAGTTTCAAGTTTAATGAACAGAATAAATGCTGGAGTTTGAGAGATAAAGAAGAATCTTGGTTGTCTACACACACACACACACACACACACACACACACACACACACACACACACACACATATACATATGCAAGCACACACACACACAGTATGTATTACATTACATGGGGGTTGTCATGTCAGGACAATGTTTTCTATTACATAGTATAGACCTCCCCTTTAAACATATGCACACACCTGCACAGCTGCTTTATATTCCATACTGTGTGTACACACACACACACACACACACACAGACATATATATATATATATATATATATATATAAACACATGCAAACACTGTACTGTGCACATAAAAAATGTTGCAGAGCAAAGATGACTTCAAAAAATATTTTTAAAAACCCAATGTTTCTACATTTAAATATACAGTACTTAAATGTTGAAATAGCCTCAGGTAACAGTTGTGTACTATAAAGAATTTGCTGGTAGGTTTTAACTGTTACACATTCTTTTTTTTTTGTACCAAACCCAAAATTAACAAGCACACAAACCAAAAAAAACAAACAAAAAAAAAACCCCCAGAACCTTCTTGACAGCAGTAATGAGATACATGCAGGTCTTCCCGGATAGCGGTGTCTGTCAAATGCCATCATCATAAATGTAAATTAACTTTTGTTGCATAGTGTAAATATCTTGACAAATGTAGTGAGCATCATTTTCTGATTTATTCCTAATGAATATTCAGGACAGATATGCACTCATTTATTCTGAAGCAACACTGTTTTTCTGTGTGTGTGCAAATATGATGCATATTTCATGCCATTTAAACCTGGAAATGAAACGGAAAAAGCCATGGCGGCCTCGCGCTGTTAAAAATGGCAAATCATTCACGCACAGACTGCCATTGCTTCAGGCAGCACATGCGAGGTACGTGTCTGTGTAACGCTGTAGTCTGGAAAAGAGGAAAAGCTCCAATCTGGAACCTCAAGGACATTAAAATACAAATCACTGCATGCAGTAATGTGCACTATCTTCATAAATCGGCCTGAGATAGTGTCATAGGACCAATCTGCACTCTTCAAAGTCGTATGACCCACAGGAATCAATGACAATTCGATCAGGTTTAAATAAAGGTAATTTATTTTTGTGCTGGCTGATCCCACTGCTGCTCTCTTTTTATCTGTGTGTGATTTGCTCTTATAGATAATCCGGTGTTTGGGATTTAAGCGAGTCATGTCTGGATGCTGAAGTCACATATTAGCCCGATTACTCGAGTGCCCATCCGGCTGCAGGGTTACAATAAATCATTTCAGGCTGTTTGACACGTGGAGCAGTGCAGCGAGGCAGAGTTAAGCCCCACAGCTGGAAGCACATGGACTACAGCTGTTGACGTAGCAGCTTCAGCAGGTTTATTTCACCCGTTTCTGAGAAAAGGAGGCTATTTTCCTGCCAATTACATAATGAGCCAGTGATCCATCTACACATCCTATTATTGTAAACGTCATGTCCCTAATCTCCTGTCGAGAGTGAAAGGCCTCGCTGGATAAACATTGTATTGTGTGCCAGAAAGGCATGTTCTCATATTACTGTCTCAGCTGCATACTACAAAAAGTAAGCATCACATCGTGTTGTTTGTTTTGTCCTTTTGTCATCCTGCCTGTATCTCTGTATCTCTGCAGTTCGGCCTCAGACATCAACTCCAGGTTGTTCCCTTTTAACTATTAAAAATCAGTATAGCTAGAATGCAGTCAACATTGTTGAAATTGGTTGTGTTTTGTTTCATAGTGATGTTTAATGATATCACTTTCAATTAAATTGAATTAGTATATTCACTTTAGTCTTTTCGTCTCAGCCGACTGGGTGAAGTCAGGGTACACCCTGAACAGCTCACCAGGCCATCGCAGGGCAACACACATACAACCATTCACACCCACTCTCACACCTAAGGGTGATTTGGAACAGCCAATTAGCCTACTGTGCATGTATTTGGACTGTGGGAGGAAACCAGAGTACCCAGAGAGAATAAACACAAGCATGGGGAGAACATGCAAACCCCGCAGATAGCCCGGGAATTGAAACTTCTTGCTGTGGGGTGAATGTGCTAATCACTGCGTCACCGCCGTTCGTCTTTCAGTTCGGTTCAATTCCATTCCATTTGATTTATATGGCACCTTTACATGGGACGCGGATATTTACAAATATCGATATTCTTGAAGATTTAGTTGATCTCTAATGAGTAGTAAAAGTGGGAAAGAAAAAAACTCCACATAAATGACCTCTTGCCACCAGATGTTCCTCTTCTTGGTTCCATCAATTTGGGACTCCTGGGGCTATTTCTGTCGGTTTCCACTATTCTAATAACATCTCAGGTGTACCGAGCGCCATTTTGGCTGAGAACCATCTTGAGTTTTTGAGGAAACACAGTAGGGACGAACCAGTTTTCGTCTCCTACCTAACCAGGGCGTAGTGCATTATAACACCTTATGTCCTGTGGGATAATGTAGACATTCAGTATTAAGGGTGGCTCAGGGGATAAGGCTCTGAGTTATTAAGCCAAAGGTTGGGGGTTCAATCCCCAGTAACACCATGCTACCACTGTTGGGCCCTTGAGCAAGGCCCTTAACTCTCAGTGCTTAGTAATATAAAAATGCTCGCTGTGCTGAAAAGTATAGATAAGCATGATGGTCACTGCTGATTCCAGTAGCATTGTAGCCTTAAAGGGTATCTGAAGTAAATTAATGTTACTAGCTATTTGAAACAATCACACACTGCGAGTGCTGTGACTCCAGGCATGCTCAGAGACATTGCCTTTTCTGACTGGCTGTTCTAGCCTGGTAGTGATGCGAACTGGCTGGATTGGCTGGGCTACATCACTGACCTGTGCATCATAGCACATTATCAGCCAGTGCTGAGCTGCACAGACTGCAATCGCAGGAATCGTGGAAAACATTTCTTTGTGCTCCTGATGACAGGTCAGCTGAGTTGGCAAAACATTAGCTGCGTAAGACATTTTGGATTTACCATCACGACTTAAATAGATAACCTCTTACACCCATTTTCTCGAAATTGTTAACCATAGTTCCTTCTTGAACTCATTTTTTATCACCTAAAATGTCGCTCACTGAATAGATCTGCTTGTTTACTTGTGCTGGACAAAACGGACCAACGAGTTCACGTCACTTTCAGGGAAAAAACGACTCTTAACGAGCCCTCTAACTCTTCAGCCCCTGCTAGTACTCCATGGGATAAAATGACTGTTTTGTGCTTTTTAGGTTCATTTATGCTAAAATATGCTCTGTATCACTTAAATGTATTACATATGCACAAATTAAGCATGACCAATACCAGTACTCTTTAAAGCTACAACAATAATTATATATATATATATACATGCATATTTTGAATTAGTGAGTTTCCTTTAGCTGTTATACAGTATATTCAGGGTACTGAAGATAACGTATCAGATTATAGTGATTATATATTTGATTATATCTCATTAATGTAAAGCAGAAATAAAATGTAGGAAAAACATTGCTTGTAAAATCTGGCATTTTTTACGGTGGTGGACTGATTATTTTACAGCAAGTTTAAAAATGTTTCAGCTCAAGTCTTTAAAGAAGAACACTTCTGAATCTATCAGCAGATGATGACTCGTAGGCCACAGCCTATTAACAGTAAGTGCTTTTTATAGCATTTCGGATTCATTAGGGGTGGAAAAAAATGATGCATGAAGAACAGCAGCTACTTCTTCTTTTTTTTTTTTTTTTTTTGGTAGAACCATTTTTCAGATGATTAATCTCAGTCCACATCCTGTTTTCAAATATCTAACGATAGAAACTAATGTTATGCATCTGTTACCAGAAACCCAGGAAACAAAACTGCCTCTGTTGTGGGAGGATTGAGGTAGTCACTCAACCTCGGTTTATCCAAAAAACTCTATGCACAAAGAGAGAGAGAGAGAGAGAGAGAATGGTGATCAGCAGGGTTCAGGATGGACTGAATGAACAGCTGTAGGGATTGTTTTTCCTCTCCAGTACAATGCAACACTTCGTAATCTAAACAGCCACCAGCGTGGGAGTGCAGAGGAGAAACCTGCGCAAACACAGATCTCGGAGTGCACAGGAAGTAGCTCCCGTTTGAGATGAATGAGCCAGGGAATCATTATAGCGAGAAACCAGAGTTTAACCAAAATTCAGAGAGGTGTAGGTGTTATCATATCAACCAACTGTCTTTCTCCCTCTGTCATCACCACCCACTCTTTTTCTTTCTCTCTATCACACACACCTCTCCCAGCAACCCCAGGCTATTGTGTACTCACAGATTTAGAGCTCTGTCCTTTTAACCCGTCACGTTATAAACGTTCACCTTCTAATGCAATACAGCACACATGCCCCTTCATCTTCTACTCTCCCACACAGGCTTGGAGATTTAAGCCCCTACTCACGCACGCTCCCTTGGGGCCCTCGCCTCTGATTTCACGACCCATTTTTACTCTGTCTCAGAGGATTTCATGTTTGTTCTTTTAAAAAGACACGCAGCTATTTATTCTGTAGAGCTGCATTTTGGGTATTTGTGACTGTTTTAGGAAATGTGATTATAAGAGATAATACAGAAACCGTCTGAGATTTAACTAACCGTGATATAATTAATTCAGTCTCATTCCACTGTTTTTTTTCTGAAATGTTACAGTGCCAGAATTCATCAAGCAAATCCCATCAACCAGAAATGGTTCAGACAGGACAAGAAAGGGCAGAACAGGACACGAAACAAAAGGAAAAAACAGGAAAGGAAAGGGAAAAAACAGGACACGAAACAAAAGGGAAGGGGAAAAACCAGGAAAGAAAAGGAAAGGAAAAGAGGACAGGACAGAAAAAGAAAGGAAAGAAAAACAGGACAGGAAAGGAAACAAATAAAAGGGAAAAAACAGCAAGGGAAAGGGGAAAAAAGTACAGAAAAGGGAAACAAAAGGAAAGGAAGAGAAAGGAAAATATAGGAATGCAGTGGAATAGAAGGGAAAGGAAAATTACAGAAACGAAAGAAAAGGAAAGAGTACAACAGGACAGGACATTTTCTCTGTGGTTACACTCGGATATCTGCAGGTATACATTTTTTATTTTAAATAATTACAGCAGTTTTATTGTTGCTGTGTAAATGCAACAAAACACAATGCTTTAAAAACTGGAAGGTGAACTATAATACAAATATAAAACACATTTTTGCACACTTGTTCTTAATGACCAGTGTCTATTTTAAATGACCAGTTCAAATCTCAGGAATTCCCAGAAGCGGTGGTGACCGACAACGATCCAAAACTTTTAGTAGGTAAAGGGATAAGACAGTATTTTGTCAAAAAATCCCAAGAGAAAGTCTACACAAGTAAAGGAAGTGCTTTATGATAAATACATTTCTGATATATATATATATATATATATATATATATATATAAGATCTTGAGTTGATTTTCCGTAGAACAGTGCTCGATACGTCG
>JAQMYF010000026.1:22379940-22423647 GCA_030014195.1 Neosilurus mollespiculum | reverse complement strand
TCCAATTTAGTTCCTCCGGCTGCTTACATATTAATAGATCCCATATCACTGCATAGCAGGGGAACAAGAACTCCTCCATATGAATCCTCCTGTTGTGTTGTAGATGAAGGTTATATTCTTGCTAATTGGTTGACGGTATCTACTGCGCCACTGTGTTCTCTGGTGTGAGATACTGTCCTGTTTTGGTTGCGCAACGCTGCCCTTGAAAGGGAGTGAGAGGAATACGACAGAGGATGCTCGAATTAGCCCTATGAAATCCAAGGACACAACAGATACACACAAACACTCAGTGAGCTAGGCTTCTGTAGCATGCTGAGTCATTATGCACATCTTTTTTACCTGAATAGAAGCAGCTATGTGAAAACACCATGACTCTGACAAAACCGAGACACGGTGGCACAGTGGTTAGCAAGTTCGCATCCCAGCAAGGAGGTCTTGGGTTTGATTCCCGGGCTCCGGGCATTTCTGTGTGGAGTTTGCACCTTCTCCCCGTGCTTGTGCGGGTTTCCTCCCACAGTCCAAGAACATTCACAGTAGGCTACCTGCTGTTCCTAAGTGTGAATGGTTGTATGCCTGAGATCGCCCTCACCCAGAGTCAGATGAGATGGGCACCAGCCTCCCTGTAACGCTAATTAGGATTATTAATACAAGATTCATATTTTGTATTTGAGTTATACTTTCCTTTCTTCCATTCTATCCTGACCTCTCAAAGTGCCTCCACCTACGCAACTACCAATGGATGTTTTCTGTTTTCTGCGCCACTCTGTCTAAAGTCCAGAACCCCAGGAGGTTTCTGAGATATTCTAACCAGCCGATCTGGCCAGTCACTTTTTATACTCATTCTGACATTAGAAGTGAACAGTAAAGGAGCATTTACACATAAATCTTACACAGAAATCATTATATAATTAATTTTTATCCCTATCAGACAGTCAAAAGGACCTATATATACATTTTTATACCCCCCGTTATAGTGCTGGTTGTCATCTTTCCATTGCATATGCAGCAAACTATTCTTCAGAACTTTTTAATTTGTACTCTGCACTATTTGTCTGAGCAATCCCATAATTATGTATACGTGTGTACACATCATTTTCTTATATACACAGAGGCAATCCAAACACATGCGCCAAGTGGGCTTAGTTCAGTATACTGTCTAAGACAGGTGAATAATTTGGAGCAGCTAAATATACTGCACATTCTGATTTCCGTACAAAATGCCCCTGTAACCAAAGTTCATTGCCTGTATATATGTATGATAGAATGCAACATACTGCTGCCACATGATCGGCTCCCAGGAGCACATAGATAAACAGGCCTATGAATGTAAGTGCACTGCTCAGTAATCTCATTGTCAAGCGGTTAAGATATTAGATCTGAAGCTTTCCATATAATATCACTATTATATATATATATACTATATATTATACACTACTATATATACTATAAGTCTTCACTGATAACCTAAAAGGTGTATATTATGAGAGTTAATAATGCCTGATAATTGTGTATAATCAAGCTGTCAGATCACGATACATTTCTGACACCAGAAATTAGGTGTTGTATAGCATGATGAAGTGTCATAAGCCACCTATCAGCGGCCTCCTTTTATTAAACGTTCTAGCAATTTTTTTACACAAAAAAAAGCTAAACAAAATATGAGCCACTCCAGCATAATACGGATTAAGTCGCAAGGTAGTGTTTTGAGTAAGAGCCAAAGTAAGTTGAAAATGGCGTACCTGGACGAAAATGCGGTATCACCAAAAATACACCCTTCAAAGCATAATCTTCAACATGACCAAGTTCAAATATCCATAAACACAGGCTATCCATGCTAAAATACTTGTTGAAGAAAGGGTTACATGTCCAAGTTGTTGTAAAAAAAAAAAAAAAGATATATTCACTTATTTTGCCAATTTTCAAACGGCTTTTGTGATTGCTCAGGGTATTTCCTTATTATTCAGATTCACTACCAGAATACTCTACCTACTTACAGAATCCCAGAAGGATTCCCCGACTCATACGGTGGTAAACTAATGATAAGCCTCAAAACAGACATGACTCAGTGTAAATAGAACTCATCTGTTGCTAGTAAGACCCTAGGAAGATTGCGCTGATTGGTCAAAAGCCGGATTCATTTAGTGTATGGATGTTAGGAAGTTTCAATTGTGGATATTCTGAAACTGGTTCTGTAACTGTAATTACTATTTTCTCAAAGGTCATGTATTATACCTCATTTTAAAGCATATTAAATTCTCTTTCAAAGTATATCTCAGTATTTAAAATTTCCTACTTAATCTGTATTATGCAGGAGTGGGTCACAAAAGTAAACTTTAGATTTAACAATTACAAAAACAGTGATATCCTGAACAGTCAAAGTTTGAAAGAATAAACTGTAACTCATTTTTAGTCTCTCAACATATAAGAAGCTTAGATAACTCTACAGCTACAAGGACAGGCTTCTGTCTTTCTGAGTAATCTCTTTTTAGAAATCATAGTCATGAAATAATTATGACAAACCAGTAAATGCATACAGATAATAGTTTGACCTAAATAGTGTACGGGAAATAACAATCTGTCTATGCTTCTCATGCAATATATATTACACCCATATGCTTTCCGTGCCTGCTATCGTAATTCTCTATGTACAATTTTTTTGCTCGTGTAAATAATTCAATCATAGTGCTCCACATTGGACCATTTTACAAAGTCATAAGTGCTTGATTATTTTATAACAGCATGCACTGAAATGTTTTCTTTTATACCACAGCAAATAAAAATGACACACATCCATATATTATCCTGAATTCAACGTCCAGGAATTTCTGTTACATCTCAAATGTCTTGGTGTCTAACATTATAATTGTGTTAAATTATCACTATATTAGCGCCACACTAATTAGTGGCAACCAACTCAAAACCCCTACATTAGATAAGATCAATTTTCAAATGCTTTAAGTTATGACTGATTTTCTGTTCGGTCCAATTTGAGATGTAATGGAGACTTTAAGGCAAACACTTAACCACAGTAATAAATTTAAACCACCAATTTACAAGTTATGTATCTGCATAATTGTATTTTTAATTTTTTTTATTTCCAATTACTACAGATTTAAACTAAAAACATTTTAGAAAAAAGCCATCAATACATGCATGCAAGCTTACATCGGTATTTAGCATTCACGTTTGTCATGTTTAAAAGTGGAAAAGTAAACCCCTAAAAGTCTCGTTTTAGTCGTTTCTGTGTAGTATATACTAAATATATATTTTATGGAGTGTGGTTTACATTTGCTTCTGTTTTGTATGTACTAAACTGTAACTAAACAGGCTGTAAGCAGACATTGTTAGACATAATAAAATATGTATAAAATCTAATTTTAGTTTACTTTTCTTTATGTTTTCGGGGAGTATATACTTAAACTCTTGAACAGAGATAAAGAGACACCATTTCATGGCCTTACCCTCCTCGTACATGCATTTGGAGTTCACTTGCATTTGCAGTGATTTAAAAAATAACTACATTAACAAACTACTACATAAATCTCATTTAAGTGTGCTTTTTGCTTATGTTCTCATGTAGTATATACTAAAACAATTATTCGCCTCAGGGTCAGTGAATTGAATATTACCCTTGGGGAAATAAGTCTTGGGGAATATTCAGGGACATCCAGCTCACCTTCAATAATCGTTAATTATATGCTATGCTATGCTATTATTATTTTAAAAATTAAAATAAATAAATAAATTATATGCTATTCATTGGAGTAACAACTTTTTAAACCATTTATTATTACAATAGAAACTGTATTGGAAATGGTTCATTAATATAAACAAGGACTACTGGTATAGTAAAATCTACAAAATTTCTGACCAATCAGATTCAAGAATTCAGTCTAGCTGTGATGTAATGATTAATAACACCGAGCCTCAGACACTTGGACACAACACTGTTTCTCACTGTGGACAAACTGATCTTCTCAGTTTCCAACTTGCCAGCTTTATCTCACCTGTGGGCTCTCTGCTAACGCTGATTTTATACAAAGGCATTCTGTTTGCACAGAATGAATTCTGGGTAATGTATTCCTCAGCGAACCACCAGGGAGATTTATTGTGCTGAATGCAACACCTTTAAGCTAAGGAAATATGATCAGAATATTCTGAATAACTGAACAGCATGCCAGACTATCACAGGGCCAACACACATGCAACCACTCACACTCACACTTGGGGGCAATTTGGAAAAGCCAGTTGGCCTAATGTGCATGTCTTTGAAATGTAGGGTGAAACTAGACTACCTAGAGGAAACCCATACAAGCACAGGGTGAGCATGCAACGTTATCTTTCAGAAATACCAGTGCTATCATCTGATTCTGGAAATGTATAACGGTACACAAATGCAAACTGCCTTATTGTCTTTTGCTTATAGTGTGACACGTCCTTACTAGTGTACCAAGAAGAAACTGTAATCAGAACCAGAACCAGTGTAGTCTTATAAACAATTTTGTAACATACAACATACATTTTCAGATGACAATGTCCTGACAGTCAGCAGCAATAATGTAAATTGAAATTATATTTAAAATAATTACTTGACAAGCCACAAAATCCCATTTAATACTAACAAAACGGTACAATATTGTGTCTTCAAGGACAGTAATGCCTCATGTGTATCATTAAAGCAATCCCAATCCCAAATGTTGTTTTACTGGAAATAGTAACACTGGAGTTGTATTCCAGTACATTTATATATCTTATATTTAAAGCATTTATATATCATTATTGCTTGTGTAACTGAGCATGATTAAATCAAAAGTGAAAAAAAAATTCAGTAGCAGTGACAAACAAAAAGGTTTTTTTTGCACTCACCCAATGGAAAGAAGGTTCAACAACCAGGAAAATGAAGTCCTACCTCTAACTGACTTCCCCAAAATCTGTTGTAATTTGGCTTGCAGTTATCTAAGTCTAAAAGTAAGACATTTAACAGCAATTGGTTCCACATTAGAGCTGTAACCGGGCTAATCCCACCGTCTGCTGCGCTACACACAAAAGATATTTAAACATAACACCACAGTTCATAATCAAAACACTGGCCAACAACTTGCTGACATTTTGTCAAGGACCCAAACATATTATGTAGATGTGCCACCTGTTCACTTACTCTGTATTAATGCACTTAACTAGCAAACTAGCTTGTTATACATTAGCTATCATTCTGGGTCCTTTCTTTACTAGTTTATAGTTACTAGTTATATTAGCTCTAGCTAAGCTCTTGGATGACAAGCGCTAACCACAGAGACACAATCTGCAATATCTCAGATTCAACCTGATTTTAAGTATGCTTTGGATTACTTGCACTTTTTCTTAATCCCTTCCTCTGATAAATCTACCATAATATGGAAACTTCTATTCCTCATATAATATATATTCATTTATTCGCAAAACTATTTAATCCTATTATGGTCGCCGGAAGGCTGTGCCCATCTCAGCTGTCACTGGGCAAAGGTAGGGTACACCCTGAACAGCTCGCCATACAATTCCAGGGACAACTCACACACAGACCCATTCATACGCACATCCACACCTAGGGGCAATTTAGCCTAATATGCCTGTCTTTGGACTGTGGGAGGAAACTGGAGTACCCAGAGGAAACCCATGCAAGCACTGGGAGAACATGCAAACTCCACTCAGAAATGCTTGAACCCAGGACCTTCTTGCTAACCACTACGCCACCGTGCCACCCTAATCTATATTTATTTTTCTATTCATTATCGTTACATATTGAACACGTACAAAATAAAACTCAACTGAAGAAAAAAGTATTAAATAATGATCTAAAATCTCTCCAAACTAAAAGAAATGGTACCCCTCCTCCAAGTCACACTCTTCTGCTTTCAACCTTAAATCCATTAAACAGGTAGTTGGTGAGATGATACAAAGCTACTTGTTTTGGACACTAAAAATTCAAAAGATGCTGTTCAGTCTCCTTGTTCACCAACACAAACATACACAAATGTTACTCTAATTCCTCCAAAATAACAGGTCTTCTAATTCAAAATATGAATGACCTTTACAACACAGTACTTCTAAAATCTCAACATCCTGAACAGTCAGATACCTGCATCAGTTTGTTACATCTGCAATATTTACTTTAAAATATATCACTGAAGTCAAAATAACCTCTTTAAGCCTATACCCATTTAAGCCTATACCCATGTTTCCCAAAGCATGCTTCAAAGACCCCTGTGGGTCCCGTAAACCATAGCTGGGAGTCCATGATATTGTTATGAATAATGGTAACTGTGAATAAAAGTTCTAATGATTTCATCCATGTTCTCACTGTGCTTGTGTGGGTTCTCTTCCACTAAAGCCATGAACATTAGGCTAATTAGATATTCTTGATTTCCATTAGGTGTGAATGGTTATGTGTGTTAGCCCTGCGATGGTCTGGTGAGCTGTTCGAGATGACCCCACCTGCACCCAGAGTGGGCTGCAATAGGCTCCACCCTCCTCAAAGCCATAATAGAGGATACAATTAAATTTTCCCTGAAAATAATGAACTATAAAACTAAAATACTTTTAAAAATGTGTACTTTAATAGTTATTTTAAGACATACTTTGGTATGGGTGGCGGTTAACACTCGCTTCACATCAAACCTGAAAAACTCCGAACTGGGGCCTATCTGTGTGCAGTTTGCATGTTCTTTGAGTGCCTGTGTGGGTTTTCTCTGTGTACTTCAGGTTCCTCCCACAGTCCAAAATCAACTTTCTACTCTAAATTGTCCATAGGTGTGAATGTGAGTGTGAATGATTGTTTGTCTATCTGTTAGCCCCGCAATAGACTGGCAATCTGTTTATGGTGTATCGAACACAGCTAGAAATGGGCCATGATGTCCACAATCGCTACAATTTGAGAGAATCATGATTTACATTACACTTGGTGCACATTAAACAAGACTCAAGATGATTTTTTTTGCTTGAGGATGAAACTTCTTCTCGATTGGTTTGTGCATGAGAATCAAATCTAGATCAATTTGTTCGCTCAAAATGAACAAATAAATAAATTAACTGATAGATAGGTGCAATAAATAGGAGGCGCATGCAATAAATAGGAGGCGAGAGAGGAAATGCACCACCATGATCACTCATAATGAACATTAAACAGCACATGAATTCCGTGCACATCACTGATAATGGCGTTGAGGTGCTCACTGCGGAAAAAAGAAACAAAACCAATTTCTACTGCAGGAAGATGCACGGTACAACACAATGCACACTCCAAATCCGTTATAATATAACTCATTATAAAGATTACAGGCTGGTTAAATAATCAGCATGGGTACAGCCCAGGTGGTTCATTTCAGTCACTGCATTCAGGATAAAGGGGCTTCAGGGTTGGTGCATAATTTACTGCTGGAAATCTCACACGCAGGCAAGAATACTCTGAAGACCTATTAAAATAATACTGAGAGGGTAAATAACGTGGCTGTACACCAAGCCTTTATTAACTGGGATATGAAAATGATATCCCTGGGATAGGTCAGTGTGATCTGCTCTCTCAGTATATACAGAAGGCTAGTAGTATATATTGTCAGATAAATGATAGTGACTGCAATTCCAAGGCCTTGGGTCCATAAGGGAGGGGTTAAAGGCATTTCTGGAAGGATGCTAGCTATTGATGGATGCTCATAGCTGATCCGAGGATCTTTGGATGTGTTTAGTCTATATTATTACTAAATTAGCTTGCACATTAGTAGTTGCATGATGCATGAGCAGAGAAACAGCCTGAGGAGAGCAGAAAGTACGTGCAGGAGAGAGATGCGCATTTTGTGCGTCGTTCTTCTCCTCTTTTCCATCCACCACCTGCATCACTCCGCCATTTATCCTGAGCATCCGGGAGAGGGAGGAAAAAAGAAGCTCAATTATAAGGATTTCATGCAATGTGATGCCTTCAGTGCAGATTGTAGCCATGGAACACATCACAATGGGGATTAATTACACTACAACCCCTATCACTTTAAATATATAGCTATTACAGGGGTAATGTTTTGTTTTAATGGGATCCACATCCCTTGATCAGCATCACGAGTATCCCGTATCAGTGATATTGGATCAAGGATTTTTTTTTGCATAGTAATAAAAACATTTTATTGTTCAGCCTTATAAATCCAGCGCTGTAATGAAACGCCGCATTCATCACACGCGCGTCTCATCCAAAACACGGGCGTTCCTCGGGTTCTCTCTGTAATAAAGCACACAGGTTGCTGTTTCTTCTTTCTTTTTTTTCCCTCTAAGGACAAAAGAGACTATGTTTGTGTCGTGTGTGTCCGAACAACAGTATGCATCTTATTTAATCTGGCTATTTTTCAGCATCCATTGAAGCGGCCACCAAAATGCGCACGGAGGACGCGCACCATCCGCAACCGCACCTCCAACGCACTGGATTCATACAGCATACAGAGTGTGTACGGATAGATAGATAGATAGATAGATAGATAGATAGATAGATAGATAAATAGATAAAATCGGAAAATAAATGCCGAGCCACTTACTTTCTCCGACCACCGCCTTTAATCCAATGGGTGCCATGATGCTCTAGATAAACGCTTTATTCCGCTCTCTGCTTCTCTTCTCTTCTCCTCCTGTGCTCTAGGTTGGTGCGTGTGCGTGTGCGCGTGCGCGTCTGTGGATCGGGGACCTCAGAGAGCGCCTCACTGCAGAGTCTCGGCTGGAAACGTCACCGCACAGTCCCCCCCCCTTACAGGACGCTGTCCGCCATATGGAAAGACAAAAGGGTGAGAATGCGTGCAACCCAATCGAATGGGATACAGTGTGGTCTGTTGGAAATAAAAGGGAGAGTGGTGGCTCAGTGGTTAAGGCTCTGGGTTAGGGTTAGGGTTTGGGTTAGTGCTCAGAAGGTCAGGGGTTCAAGTCCCTTTACCACCAAGCTGCCAGTCTTGGGAACTTGAGCAAGGCCCTTAATCCTCAACGGCTCAGTTGTACAATGAAGATAAAAATGGAAGTCGCTCTGGATAAGGGCGTCCGCCAAATGCTATCAATTTAAATGTCAAATGGAATCGGTCACAATGTCTTTCTGAAACCACTTGCTTACCCCTGTACACGAGTCTCACTGACCCCTGCAATGGGCGCCATGATATTAGTAACACTGCTATCTGTTTTATTTCTCTTGAAATCATATACCTCCTATTTCTTGACTTTCCGCTTTCTTCAAATGGGTGTTGCACTGCCAAGTTATTGCACATGTGCAAGATCGTTCCTCTGGTCATGTGGTCTTGTTATTGTTATTGTAAACTAACTCAGAACCAAAACAGGATGAAGTGAATAAGAGATACCAAGCCTGTGAGCTGGGGTAATTTTGCTTGTAAATGTTTGTATTCCACCAAAATGAACTGATAATGAAGGATAACGCATAAAGGCTGTTCCATGGCACCTTTAAGAGCCACTTTGGTTTAAAGCTATCTTAAATGTTTGCAGAAATGTGGTGGAGTGAACCGTTTTTTGGATCCATTCAACTCAGGAAGAAGTGCATTATAATAATATGTTCTTTTGACTTTCGGTGTACAAAAGGTAGACATTTGGCATTAATGAAAACATTTAAAGATTAAGAAGGAATCACGTTGTTTGAGCTGAATACTAAGCTTATGTATTCATTTATTAACTACAGCTCCGAGAAACAATACAGTGGACACTCAGAAACCCTTGGCAACAGCAGAAAACCAATAGAAATACCTGAAGGTGTAGTGGGAACTGCTGGAAACAGTTGAGTGCATCCCAGATGCCCCCTTCCCCAGATAGTAGTACTAGCACCAACTTGGTGTCGCAGCCATCTAAAGCAGATTTCAACAGAAATCGCCATGGTTAGCCGAATTAGAATAGACCAGGGAATATGTAGCGGCACACACTTTAGCCAACTCCAGCCAATGGGTTTTATTCTGGGTGCTTCGGTTTCCTCCCACCCAAATGTAGCTGGGGTTATCTCTGTGTTAATCCTGCAATAGGTTAGCAGCCTGTTCCAGGTGTACCTTGCCTCTCACCCAAACTCATAGCAGTTGTATGTTTGGGGAGAGCTGATGGGTGGGAATTTAAAAAGTGAGAGAAAATGAGTGAAAATCCACAAACTAATCATAAATGGTATGCATTAAGAGTCAAGAGGCCATGTTCATAGATCAATGCATGTAATGTACTACTAGATATTAAGCGTTAATTCCTTCCTTCATTCATTGATTTATTCATTCGCTGAACTGCTTAATCCTACTAAGGTCATTGGGAGGCTGTAGCCTAGCTGAGCCAAATCTGGGAAAAGGTAGGATATACCCTGAACAGCTCGCCAGTCCATTCCAGAGCCAACACACAACTATTCACACCCACGTCCTCACCTAGGAGCGATTTGTAACAGGTAAATACCCTAATGGGCTTGTCTTTGGACTGTTGGAGCAAACCAGAGTACCCAGAGGAAACCCTCACAAGCACAAGACCTTCTTGCTGTGAGGCGGATGTGCTATGCCATGCTGTCCAGAATTTAAGCAGCACAAGCTAATTTATTAATTAAAAATGTCACCTGGTGATGCAATTATCTGTATAGTGGACAGACCTGAATTAAATAGTTCTAATCTTGTTCAGACAATGTTGGTTGCTATTATGGCTTTTTGATACTTTTGGTCTTCCATAGCAGTAGTCTTTTGCTCTGTTCTGCTGCTCCCTTTGCTGATGGCTGGATTTATTCACTGACTAAGCTGCTTTTCCATAAAAAAAAATTAACACATTTGTAAAGTCATCCCACAGCCAGGGGAACGGTTGATTGATGGTTCAATGTTTTCCAATTATCAATCCGGTTATATGTATTATATAGAGATTTATAAAATTATTTAAATCTAAGAGGATGATTATTAGTAAATAGTTTAATTAGTTATATGTTTATTTGCCTTAGAATGAAACATTTATTATAAGGAGGAATAAATCGTTTTTATTTCTATTTTTTTGTCCACCAGAGGGCAGCAACTTATTTCCAAAATCACTTCATACGCTTATTTCCAATCAATTTATATGCTACTTATTAAATAAATCATTTTCCTTTATTTTAAAGTTCAACTAAAACTGTGTTTCCCAGCTTATGCCATAAAACCTTTTTTTATCAGTCATTTCCAATTAAATAAAAAAATCTTTAATATAACTACATAACTTATAGGCTATGTTTGTGTATGATGATATTTTTTCCAGGTAGTACAATTTTGACAGATAGTATAAACATTCAGGCATTTCCCCCAAGGTCCAACTATAAAAACATTCAGACCCTTCATACAAATAGATATAAAAACTGTGTGGTAAATTTAGGGCTTTCCCTTCCGCCTACACGCCCACAACTACAAGCAGACTCACCGTGTTGCCAGATTGGAAATAATCAAGTTTGTGTAATGTTTAATTATCTTGTAAAGGTGGAATTTGTTTTTTGGAATTTTTTTTAAACTTTGTAGGATGTCTTCAAGAGTTGCACTTCTGGTGAATGGGATTTAAGAGATTTACTTGATTAGGAACTAAAAAATATCTGGCAACCCTGTCAAACACGTTAGACTAGTATGAGAGAGAGAGAGAGCTGGAATGCAGTGCATGTCAGTTCTCAGTAGCTGCTCCACGCTTTCTTTGCTCTGTGCTGAGGGGAGGCTGTTTATCACACACCTGTGCAGGTTTACTGACTTGGCTGATCCTCAGGGTCTGGTGTGTTCTCATGGAAGGCGCCGAGGAGGAAACCGATTGATCCTACATTTTTGAAACGTTGCCTTTTTAAATCATCTTTTACTCTTATTGCAAGGACCTTTCGCAGTTTGTCTGGATCTCTTTCTTTTATATAACATTTCAGCATGGGGGATGTAGTTTCTACTCACCTGGACGAGGGCAGGCGGCGGATGATTACAGGTAAGCCAAGTGCACCCCCCCTCTCTCCCTTCTCCCTTTTCCAGGTGGATGCTGTTACTGGGTTATCAGGATTGATTTAGTGTAGGATATAGTTTATATACAATACTGTGTAAAAAAAAAAAAATACTACAAAGAAATGCTGTTGAGCAAAAATGCCTTCAAAAAGAATAAAATAAAACATTTTACAATAAAGAGCATCAAACAGGAGATGAATGAAATGAAGTCAAATTTAGGTGAGACCCTAAACCCTAACCCTAACCCTAAACCCTAACCCTGACCCTGACCCTGACCCTCAGTAAGGAATCTCAGGTAGCTACACCTTATGCAGCCTTGTACAGGAATGATCTTTTAAAACCAGCCAGAGCTCTTGTGTGCAAATCCTAGCAGCCTTCATTTTTTTTGTCTGAAAAGTGTTCTGCTGTAAAAAGTAAATAAATAAATAGGATAAAAGCAAACAAATAAATAAATACTGCTTTCTTTACGGACATAGAAACATTTTCTGTGAACAATAAATAATTAAATAAAGAATTAAATAAATATGCCCTGCGATGGCCTGGTGAGCTGTTTAGGGTGCACCCCACTCTCGCCCAGAGTCGGCTGAGATGGGCGCCAGCCTCCCCACGACCCTAATTAGGATTAAGCAGCTCAGAAAATTAATGACTGAATTAAAAAATAAATAAATGCATTATTGATGATCATTAATGATAATTTAAAAAGTTTATTTTTTTGCTGAAATTTATTGTTGATGAGGTATAAAATAAAAATCTGTATATGTATTTTAAAAAGTAGGGTGCCTGGGATTTTTGCAAAGTCCTGTATATTTATACACATTTACCATAAAACTATCTGGGTAATTAAATGGAAATGTCTCCTTATTATCAGTTGTACCATCAAATGCCATTCATTTACTGCAGTCCCAAAAATAAAGACACTAAACTTTTGAGGGCAGTGGTTAAGGCTTTGGGTTACTGTCTTCAAGCCCCAGTAACACCAGCCTGTGACTGTTGTGCTCTTTTGAACAGCCCTTAAAGTTAAAATTTTGGGAAAGCTATTAACTAATAGCATCTCTTCAGGACTACAACGAAACCCTTCTCTGCCCTTAGAGGGCCTTCCAAAGCCAAACTCTGTTCTAACTGTGGGTTCATGTATGGTAGGGTCATGTACGAGCATGGAGCACGGGAGCATTTGATTAGCTGATTCCCAGTGGACCGCAGGGCAGTGATTGGTCAGCATTTTTACAGGATTACTGTAGACACAGATGACATTTTATTTTCAGACCTTTTTCAGAACTCACAAGTTATTTATTGCTGATGGTGTAAAGACCATTTCAGTCAGTATAAGAGTTTGTTTATACAGCTAAAATTTACCAACCCCAGCTTTAACCCTCAGCTGTACAGTTGTATAATTTGATTAAAACAAACTTAAGTCACTCTGGATAAGGCTTTGTACCGTTAAGAATGCAGATCTTTTGTACATTGTACACTTCATCTTTCTCCTGGAACATGAATATAGAAAGTCCTTAATTGGACCCTAAGGACCACTGATGCATTTATGAAGCAGTAAAGCTAATTAAATATACATCACACTTTCTGAGGTTTGTATTAAAGGTACATTAGATATTGCCAAACATTAGGCAGCAAAGTATCTGTACACACTGGTACCATTATTTTTGACAGCATTCAGATATAAAGCCAGGCCCAGCTTTGAGTTTAACCATCAGTATGGTCAGTAATCCTGTCTGATAATTGCTTTGCAATCACTTTTGCTGCATTGATGCAAATAAAGCTCCCTTTTGGGCCATCTGGCAACCTTGTTAGAGCCTGATTGTCCTCACAATTGATCATACTATATTTTATTATTGTTAATAGTGTCTATCATTGAATATCATGAATGTAGCTGGACTTTAGTGCTTTGTGACTAATATTTATGCCACTCGTGCATACTAGTTCTTAATTCAACTGTTGTCTCGTTGCTACTCCCTTACTTGTTCATACACTTGCTTAATTCTGGTCTTGTACTAATTGTGTTGTGCGAAAGAGAGTTCTGCCTCACTTGTAAATCCCTTTGAATAAAAGCCTTTGGCAGATGAGTAAATGTCCATTGACTTGAATGAGGAAACTCAGCCCTGGAAGTATTCAGAATGCTACAGCTTGGTACCTGGAAGGTGTGAAGAACATGAATATGCAGAGGAGTGCGTGCAGAGATGTCAATCTGTCCATTGTGTGACACTTTAAATAGCCTTCAAAAAGACACTGTTTACGCTTTATAGTCAATTTTAATAGGGTGCAATAAGTAGGCCTCCCTTAAAGGGGAAATAAACCCAGACTTAATAAAAGCTTACACGCACAAACCGTACTTACCAAAACGCGCTATGCTTAATAAAACCTTTTTCATAGAAACAGTAAAAAGGAGTAATAAATCCTCACACCATTGGAGTGCCACTATACTGTGAAGAGTGACACATGACTCACGTAGAAGAAGCAGTAAATGCAGAAGTGTTGTGCATTTTTATTACTGGGATATAGGTTCGCAGTATAGGTAATATAGGATTTAGGACCATGGGTTCATGTACGAGCAGATCCTTGTCTGATGTATATAAATGTAATGTAGTATTATGTGCAGATGTGCCAAGCTTTATTTTATTCAAAAGCTCATTAGTTTATATCTGATTTGTTAGTCTATTATCTGTATACTGTTATTTTTGCCATTATCTTGCCTTATTGGTACTGATAAGTCCACATCATTTTCTTCTGACTTCACTCACTCACAAGAGTGAAACAAAATACAAATTGTAGCTTTTCCGAACAGGCTGCTACAGACTATCAAATGCATTTTAACAGATTGCAACTTCGAAAATGTAAGTAAAAGCCACCTGATAATGAATCTATACATGTGTATACATTGTAACAGGAGAGTTTGGGCTTTCCTTTCATTTTCTTTTCCTTTTCTCACAACTTTTTAGTTGTATCATGATTTTCCCCTAAACTTAGTTTCCAAAACACATCTGAATATGCCAGAAATGTCCAATGTACTTTTCTTTATTATGTTTAACAGCCTTTTTGCTTGCAAATCAAAAGGAGACTAGACCCCAGTGGAACCCAATTGGGAATGGACTGTGATGTGGACTTGTTGAAATCTTGTTGGGCTAAACAGTTTTCAAAGATTAAGATTGTGTTGCAAACCCATAAAAGACTCAATGTATGAACCCAATGTGTGTCTAGTATCCTTTCATTAACCACGTTTCCATCTATATGAATGATTGTGTCTTGTTTGATAGCACCATTCATGATATTTAGGCTATGTCACTGCTCCTTTTAAAGGAGAAGTCCACCCTGAAACCCATTCCATATGCTTATAGTGAAATGTTTGTGCCGTGTGAATCTGGTGCTGATTTGACAGTGCTGTAAGTGAGTTATTCACATGACATGTTTGTAACAGGCAGACTTTGCAAAGACAGTGACAATAGTGTTTAATATGACAAAAACATTTCCGTGATTCCAAGCATCAGGTTTGACGATTAGCTCCTAAAAACAAAAGAACAAGGGTGGTGTTCTCAACGCTCCAGAACTCAGTCTAGGTATGGCTAGATAGTGATCTATGAGATGACAAGTACAGTTGAATTGACGGTGTTGTGTAAGTGAATGTTGAATCTTTGGAACGTGACCTGTTTGAGTGTAAGGATAAGGAGATGTGAGAGAGATAGATAACACAAAAACACTAGCTTTTCTAAAGCAAGATCCCCAATGACTGCGATGTGGCAAAATAATTGTGAGCAGTTGAAAACATGGTGTGAATAAGTTTTGAGAACTGCTGTAAAGTTTTATACATTTTGAAAAGCGGTTTATGATGGTCAGTCCTGCCGTAACATCGTCACGGTGTCTAGATGATGTCACTGCGGTCCAACACGGTTTAGAACCACACTGAACTGCCGTCAGAACCGCTTCAGTGTTAGGCCAGCTTTACTTGGTGCGATTGTGCCTTAAGAGGTCGACATCGACAATATTTTAAATTATATAATATAATAAGTTCTTTACTATGTATGGAAGGGGTCCTGTCCTCAGGTTGGGTGGGTGGACCTAGTTCGTTTGAGTAGTTTGCTCTGTTTAGTGCGTGCTGCGGTTGACTAAGGTGTGGTTTGATGTGTTGAACACTCATCAATGTTTAAGTCGACTGATTCCCTGTAAGATTTCTGTGTAATACCTTAATTCCTTTTTTGTTACAAATGTCTTTGTTCTCACTGGAACCATTACTAATCTGATATCCCAAACCAATTTGTTATAATTCACAGTGGTGTATTTAAGGTTTGGCAAGTCTCACAGGTGTCAATCTGAACCCATGCTTGTACTGGCATGTTTTACTGAGGGCCTTGACTGAGGGGGTAAATTGGTGAGAAATTCAGGTTTGCAACATTAGAGCTAGGATAGGAGTAATGTCTGTGAGGTGTAGTTTTTGCATTTGGTTTTGGAGAAGATCTTGTTGTTGGCATAAAAGCTTGGAGAATGCATGAGTTCGAGACACAGGAAATAGGAAATGAAACGTGCCCAGGCTGTGATTCCTGGGTTCTGCTGGTTGTATGTGTTTGGAGCTGTGGCAGCAAGTGTCTCCTTTCTCTGTGCAGCTTCTCAAATCAAAAATAGCATATAGTTTCTTGGACAAACCTCACCATTTAATTTGCTTTCCGGCCACAAATTGTTTCTGAGTAAAACCTTCTAGCCCCGATGTATTGCTTTCGCTGTGTATATTATTACCTCAGTCATGATATGCATGTCATCTTTTAAGCAGGACTGCACAAAACCTACTGATCTGATTCCCATGAAACTTGAGAATGTGTAGCATGATATAAGGAAGAACTACTGTTATTGAGAAGTTTTTGCACATGTGGACTTTCATGGATAAAAACCCATATCTCACCAACCTGTTAACAGATTTTAGTCAACTATAACTTAAAATATCCCTCTGATGGTACTGAATAATGTTCTAGCAGCAGTATCAGAAACAAATTTCTTCTAATCTTTACAGCTTATTAAATATAAACGTTCTCGTTTTTGCCTGAACAAAAGTCTTTTCGCAAAGACTTAATTTCACTTTCGAGACTATATTTATTTCAGAAGAATAATCAAATGGCCTTGGTTATAATTAAATATATAATACTGTAGCAAATATAACATCATATAGAAAAATTAAAAGCATCAATCAAGGTCAATAGTGCCTTCTGCAAACATGGCAATGATGGTACCAGACTCCCAGGTGCTTATCATGATGAATAATTATCATATTAAAAGAATCAGACACCTTCAAGATGTACAAATAACCAATAATAAAAATTTGTAAGTGCTGCTAAAAATTCTTGGGGCCCAAGACACGTGTAATCCATTTTTAATACGCAAGCTATTTTAAAGAGCAGCTCGTTCATCAAATGGTCAGAAAACAGTCTGTTATCAACCCTATGGAGAGAAATCTGAGCCATCTGTAGGGTTGAAACATAATAGGAAGCAATAATTTGTTGATATTTGCATCTGGTAATGTTTCCACCCATTTTACATATTTGTGATACCTATGTCCTGGAGGTGACCTTAATCCATGATGTTTCAATTTCATACATGACTGGCGGTGAACTCTGGGTCCAGCAATTTTCTAGATGGTCAGTAACAGCATTGGTGGCATAGCGATATAATATTGAATTAATAATTCATCTCAAATATAATTTTTTTCCCTCCATGTTTCTGCTAATATCAGTTTCCACTTGTTCCACGTGTTAGGGCCTTGGTAAGCATGTTATGGTGTTCTAGCTGTGTCTTGTACAGGACCTGTATGGTGTATGGTGATCATTGCAAGAAATATGAAGTAGAGTTGATGCTGAAGCAGACATTGCTAGCTCTGAGTCCTAATTGAGCTTTTGAGGGAGTCATCAGGGGGAACAACAACTTTTGTGCAGCCAGTTGTTTTGTGGCTAGTTTTCCTTGCATGACCCAGCTTACCTCTGCGTACCAAGGGGTCAGAAATTTCTTACTACTGCTTGCAAATTATTTTCATTTGCTTTAAGGAGATCTTGAAGTTTTCTACAGTTTTGCAAAAATATTCTACAAATTGCCTGAGAGCTGCTTTAATACCTGTATTTTATGTATATTTAATTAATCAAGCACTCATTATTTTTTACTAATTAGTTTGATCCAGAATTTGATGTAAAATGATTGCGACAAGACTTTTGTCCAGCCTAGTGTGGATATGTTCGTCTTTTATTAGCTGTAAAAAGTATAAATAAATTTACAATTTCCTGTTGCTCTCACAAAACAATCTGTGTACTTGTAGGATTAATGTTTCAGGTGCACATGCAACAAAACCTTTGTCAGACTGTAGATTTTAGATTCAAATGTAAATTTTGAAGCAGATCCAAGATCCACACAATATAGTTGCACATTCACCAGTGTTGCAAGATGGAGCATTTGGTCTTCGTTCTCGAGTATCCTTTTAATATGGACTAATTATCCAGGCAGGACCAGTATGTGCATCAAAGTTAAACTTACCAATGCATTTTTAATACAAAAGCATTTAGAGATACATAGACCTGTCTCATTTATTTGTACATTTAAACATGTAGAAAGCGATTCTTGGAAAGTGTACGTACGAAAAGTCATACCTATTCTGGTTTGAAGAGCACCAGCCTGTAACAATTCTGGTTATCCTTCGGCAAGACGTGTCTAGGACCATGGCTGGAATCTGATGTCTATTTGACGATGTATCAGTACACATAAGATTAATGAAGGCTAAGCTTCACAGGCTTGAAGGAGCGTATGGACCGGTTCGGTTATGCAGTACGGGAGGCTTGTTTTGGCCAATTTGTTGAGTGTTTTGTTCAGAGATGAGTCTTGTGGAGCTGAGTACATTTTCTGGGCTTAAGTTTGTAAGGATGGCCTGGATGGTTGCTCAAGAGGTCAGTAGGTTAATGGGACACTTTAACACAGGAAATTCCAACCATAACCTGCAGGCATTCCTTATACATGGAACTCATTAGCGCAGCATACCTATAGACTGAGAGTGAGAGTTAGCAGGTATGAACATGTCCATGAAGCCAGTACTATTTCTCTCTTGTCCTCTCTTGTGTGTGTGTGTGTGTGTGTGTGTGTGTGTGTGATACACAGTCTTGATGCTTTTAGACTTCATAGTGAATCTCTATCCTGTTTTTAGTTTCCTAAAGTTCCTAGTTGAGCTCTGTCTTAGTCATGTTTGGTTCTTTACACACTGTCACACTCAGTAAATGTGTGAAGGAGAGCCAGTGAGTGAAATTGTGTTGACTCAGGATGCAGGTATGAGAGAGAGGAGGGTAGTCATCCCTTTCTTCAGTGAAATTAATAGAGTGTGCGGGAGAACACATGGCGGAAACTTTGGATGTTATTAAAGCTCATCCCTTAGAGAGGTAATGACGCAGTGGGCAGCTGAATCAACACACCCACACACACTGGTATGGGGGTGTATGGTCAGCATGTCGGGAGATTGGGTATAGTGGGACATTTTGAGAAACATGCAGCAGTACTGATTTTACGTTGCCAGAAAGAGAGATCTTGTGTGATTTAGTGACCGTGGCATGGTTGTTGGTGTCACATAGGCTGGTTTAAGTTTTTCAGAAACAGATAATAGAACACAACAGTCTTGTACTTACCCATTGTGGTGCAAAAAGTAGGTTAGTGGCTTTTATTTTTCACCTCGTAGGTTTTCCAGCATGAAGATTGAAGATGTTTTTAGCTTGTGCCCACAAAGTGGCTGTCTGTCCGCCCCTCTGTCCATCACAATTTAGTTTCCGGACATTTACTTGCCGCACACTGATCCTGGGGCTTTCAAATTTGCTATGCGTGTTCTATATTGGCATATTATGAAATGGTCCTTTCGCTGTCTGGACCGCTGTGGTCTATTTTTGTAAACCTGCTTTCCACCTAGTGGCAAGGACATTACAATTTGTGCATCTTGTCTTCAGGTAATGTTGTCTTAAGAACCTGGAGAGGAATTATGACATACACACACACACGCAAAATCCATTTTTTCACAGAGATCCCGCAAAATCGCCTTAAATAAGACCCAACAATATACCGCCTTTGGTTGTTTACACTGAACGAAACAAAGACAGCGTAAAGCCATGCTACTGTGTGTTGTTTTTTCATAGAGAACAGGAATTTTGTAACCAGAAGCATGCTGTTTAATATAACGAATCACCAGCACCTACAGTTGTGTAGCATACTAAGGGTTGAAATAAGAATACCCCGATCATTCCGGCCTCCTTCTTAAAAAAATATCAGCGGATGAACTGAGCGTTGAGGTGGTTTTGCTAGCAGTGGATGTTTCCACTCATTTGTAAATGCAACCAAAGTTGATGAGTGTTGTGTTTGTGCCATCAGATACGTGTTGGAGGAGAAGTTGAATAGACAGAAAGGTACACAGAAGCCGCTTTAGACAATGGAATTGGTTGAATCCGCCCTGATCTCAGAAAGTAGAATGTAAATGTCTAAAATTTACATTAATCCTACTGGGGTCGCTTCACCCAGGCCGACTCTGGGCGAAGGCGGGGTACATCCTTAACAGCTCACCAGTTCATGGCAGGGCCAACACACACAAAAGCAGTTACATTCATGTCTTTGGACTGTGGAAGAAAACCGGAATATTAGAAGGAAAGCCACACAAGCACAGGGAGAACATGCAGACTCCACCCAGAAACGCCCTCGCCAAACCCGGGACTACTTGCTGTGAGGTGGACATAATAACCACTAGGCCACAGTGCCGCCAAGGAACAAAATAAAATGGAATTTTGAATTGCGGCCTTTTATGCAGAAGGTGCAACATTCCTGCCTTGAACATGCTGTGTGAAAAGAGCTATAAAAATTTACAATCCAATACAAAATTCAGTAAAAATCCACTGTGTGTGTGTGTGTGTGTGTGTGTGTGTGTGTGTAAGATGAATTGTACATTTTTGTTGATTTTCAACCCAGTTTCCTAAAATACCAAACAATAAAATGTTTAGATTGGTGTGCTATTACTCAGTGGTGTATGCTACCACAGGATAAAGGATGTTACTATATGAGTCACTAAACACACACACACACACACACACACACACATACAGCTTTCCTTCACTTCCTCCGCTAACATGCCATTCCTTCCTGTTGTTAAACACATGCACACACACATACACACACCAGCTGACCACTTCACGTTTACCAAACCAGAAAATCCCTAAATCCATGATTTGGCTGTAAGCCTCATCCAAACACACATTACTGCAGTCATTTGAGAAGAAAATTTCGGTTTGTTTGTTTCTGCAATTACAGTCCTAGTGAAATGAACTACATCACATCAAAGGCGGAATGATGCCGTGTCTCTGTATTTGAATATAAATTGCTTTTTACAGTTACATAAGAGACACAATAAGCATGCAAATATTATTTTATTACTTCCTTTAGGCAGTTCTGTACTTCACCTAACTGTCTGGAGATTTAACCACATCTCTTGTCATTGTAAGACTCCAAACACTCAGTGAGGTTGTATTTGAGCTACAGTGCGTTATCCTGGGTTTATAATCCCAATCTTCACTGCAAGCTTGCTTTAACCTCCAGAGACCCAAAAATGAATGTTATGTGTTGTCTCATTTGTTCACACCACTTCTGTCCCTCACCACCCAGTGACTATTGAACTTGATCAGTGTCTTTAAACAAGAAGTTGTTAGGCAAAAGAGTAATACCCAATAGCTCTCATGAGGGTCTTACAAGGACATACACACAATATTGTTGGGAAAAAATATGCTGTCCTCATATGAGGACAGTGGGGTATCAAAAGGTTAAAGATACAACAGGAAAGACACAGAAGTATTAACACCTCCCCATTTTCAGGGAATGCACTAATAAACACATGTATTAGTATATACGGGAGTGTGAATTAAAAGAAATTAAATTAAAACATGGAAGCAAAATGATGGACACTCACTGGCTGTCATGGTCACCTGGAGCAGGCGGCTTCATCACTGATGCACTTTGAAGTGAAAATTAAACCATAAAAGTCTTTTTCTTCATTTTCAGTTTGCTTTAGTTTGTGTTTCAGTGTAATATATTCTAAAACTTAAGCGTTTAAAAATACCCAAAAATAAGCTATAAAAGTTTCATTTTAGTATGTTTTTCTTTATGTTTCTGTGTGGTTTACACTAAAGGTAAGTCTGTTGGGCTTTTACACCCGAGCCTAGTGGCTCAGCAGGCCGGTGCTTATCCACGGTGTCTATAGCGTGAAGCGACTAGGAGTTCAACTTCTCCTGGATGGGACACTAGTCCATCGCAGGCTACCTTCCCAGTATTTTACTGGTACCCATTTATACTGCTGGGTGGACAGAGGCACACTTGTGGTTAAGACCTTGCCCAGGGGTCTTAGCATGGTGGGGGTCGAACCCATGATCTCTCGATCGTGAGCCTGGTACCCTAACCACTACGCCACCTCGGATTATCCTGAGCTCACCTGGCTTTACCTCAAACATTACCTCAGTCAATACCTTAAAAGAAAAAAAAAACCTATTAATATCTGGATTTAGTTTGCATTTTATGTTTCTGTGTATTATATATGAAAACAGTTATTTGCCTCATGCTTGGTAGACCCCCACCTCACCTTCTGTGAATAATTCTTAATTATAATATGACCCACTTTCTGTCTGTGTTTAAACCAGTGTTCGAATACTGTACATGCATACTGGTGTATGATTGGCTGGGGTATTGTATGACATAATAACACTTCATGTCTTGTGTAGAGTACTGACTCATATTTCTCCATGTTTTCCTCTGTTTTCTCTTCCTGGGTGGGCTTTATCATAGTTTTATCATCTCCTAATGACAGACAAAGTTTTTCAGAGTTAGTGTGTGTCTATCTGAAAATATTTTTCATGGCTTTGATGATCAGTGTGGAGAGTCTGTATAAAGATAGTGGTAGGAAAGCACCCATGGAGAAAGACACATACGAGCGCATGCGTCACTGTAATACCCATAACTATCAATAGAGCCTCCTTCATACTCCATGTGTCACACTCCGGATCTGTGTGCAGCCAAAACAAATGCTTTGAAGTTAGCCTGAGGGAGCACATGACTTATTATGTATTCGTATTCTTAACCTACAATAAACAATCTCAAACATACATCAACTTCTTGTTTGGTTCCTGTCCAGCCTGATAAAAGATGTGTGTCCCTTCCAGATCATACCAGAAAGGTGATGACGGAGTTTGGGAAGGTGTATGGAGAGCAGTATGCAGTGGCTCTTTTTAACAGCGTTCGCTTTGAAATTGAAGGAGGAGGGAACGTGCAGGCCCAGCTCTTACACCGCAAGGTAAAAAAAATAAAAAAGATAAATATAAGTCTGTGTAAGGGCATCTGTCAAATGCCATAAAGGTAAATAGAAATTAAGATTATGGTTTTGTATACAGTTGCACAGTATGACACAAAAATGTATGTGTATATAATATATATATATATAATTTTAATGTATTTATTTTTTTATTAAATGCATCATTTTGTTGCTAAGTTTTTAAATACTTTATGCACATTACTGTTGTGTTTTTATTTTTTCTTTATTTTTATTTGTAAAAAAATAACACTTTCAAAGCTGGGTTTGCATGGGTGCACTATGCCCCCCCCCTCCCCCAATTACCTTCCACATCGCCTTGAGTGACGTTCTGAAGGTTAAATTATATCTTAGATCTTAATGTGGAGTTCTGTTGAGTCTGTTGGATTTGAGTGCCAAACTGCTTTTTTTGGATCTGGACAATTAAATCCCTGTGCATAAATTGCAGAATCAGCACTATGGCTAACCTCGTTTATACATTTTTATGGGTGTGTGGTTTATTCATAGTTGCACAGGCTCGTGGATTGTGGAAATATATCTGGAAAGAATGTCTGTCCAGTTTTGCATCCCTTTCAGCAAAAAAAATAAAAAATCCAAGGCCTCTTAATGATCCCAGAACAGATTTAAATTAAGCATATATAAAATTCAGTGTTCCAGTGAAAGTATTAGCTGCATTATGCAAACAGATACCATCTAACTGTATTTAGTGGTGCCAGATGTAAAGGTCAGATATTATACCCATTTTCAGTTGTTTATTTTTTTATTTTCGGACACCAGTAGAGCACCAAAGTACGATTCCTAACCCAAAAAAATCCATGGATTCAGTAAGTTGCTTCCCCACCTCCCCTGAAATGCTAATTTTGAAGACAGCTTTGTCTTACCTCCTCCGATTTATGGTGTACCCACTCTCTCTGCCTACTCTGCTCTGATTGGTTGCCTAAAAGCGCCACACCCAGTGGGCTGGGAGGCAGACCAGGATCTGAGGTGATACTTCTGTGCATATGCTTGGGGGGCTGTGGGGAAGTGCATCAAATCAGAAGGCCTAGCATGATGCACTAGAGTGCAAAAAAAAAAAAAAAAATTGATCTTAAACATGCGCACCTCATTGTCTGACACTCTGGAGTCATCTAACATGACTATTCAACTCTGTAACAACATGTATGGATCAAAAAATTGGAAAACGTGTAATATCGCTCCTTTAAATTCCAGAACTTTCTGCAAAAGCCAAACCAGTTTCAATAGTTAAATACATTTAGGAGAGACTGTTTTTCAGCTTCACAGTTTCTGAGCAAAACATGACCTGATAGAACGAATACATTATTTTCTTTAGGATCCCCTCAAGGACAAGTCGATTTTCTCTGGAGACCTGTTTCAATGTTTGGATGAGAATAAAAAATGGAGGAACCGATTTGTATACGTAGCGGACTCTTACCTCATCAGTTTATATGACAGCCGACTGGTAAGGAAATTGTTACACTTCTAAATCAAGCAAAACGAATCGGAAAAAGTTGCACACTAATATTTTGTTGGCGCCTTTAGGTCATTCAGGTCGTCAGCTGAATCCATTTAACTCTCATATAATGTTGCTGAGCCTTGACCTGAACAACTGAAGCAACAATGCAATAATGGTGATTACGTTCTGTAATCAAGGCTAAAGGTGGTCCAACAAAGTACTAGCATGCATGTAGTAATCCTGTTTGGAGTTTAGATAACACTCTAGCATGTAAATGGTGCAGATGCAGTGTGAGGCTAAACTTGATTATCTTTTTCCTCAGGCATATGAACGAGGCCTGCATCCCAAAGGAATCATTAATTGTGCTGGATACAAAGCTCTGACCTCCATGGAGGAATACCTGGAACTGCTGAATAGCTGCCTGCCTGGTGAGGGACGAGTGTGCTGGAAGAGAGGCCATATAGTCATCCATAAATGATTAGACAGCATGCATGTGCATTTGTATAAAATGCCACTCAAGGACAAAGTTAGCCTGGCTCCCGAGTGGCACATTGACAAGGTGCCTGACTATCAACCTTGAGATTGCAGTCCATGGTGTCTAATTGTCCAAGCTGAGCATAGGCTCAGCTTTTTGTCTGTCACAGTGATCACCAGCCAATCATGGGTGTCTGTGTTCTGATTTGTACAAAGTGATGGATATCGCTTTCGTTCCGAGTATGTCGGACGCATTTGAAGCAGTTTGTAAAGATGCGGGTGGCAGCATCGTGTGTCACAGAGGTGGCATACACGTGCTTACGCCCCTGCCTAGTTGGTGGAGTTTGTACGTGATTGGAAGGCATTCGTTGATGGTTGTGAATTGGATAGGACTAAATTAGGGAAGGAAAAATGGGGGAAATCCAAAAAAAAAGGACAAAATTTGCAGAAATTACCAAATCTGTCATTGAGTTTGATGTTTGAACATGCTTAAATCATGCTCTTTTGAGAAACTAATTGATCAACACAACAGCAGAATCTCCAAAAAGTTCATTTTCATAACAATTCTTTTTGTCATTTAAGAACATTTTTCCACCTGGATTGCATAATAGCAGGGTTCAAGTCGAGATGTGCTTTAGAACAATATATAATTTACATGGAGAGATTTTAAAATCCCTCTTGAGTTTCTGCCTTGAATTTAAATTTTTCAGTTTTTTTGTTTAGTAGTATTTTTATAGATATTTTTAGAAATTCATTCATCCATTCATTTTCTGAATTGATTAATCGTAATTAGGGTCTCGGGGAAGCTGGCTCCCATCTCAGCCGACTCTGGGTGAGGGCAGAGTACACCCTGGACAGCTCGCCAGTCCATCGCAGGACTGGAACACACTGACAACTACCCAGTGGCCTACTCTTTATGAAAGTCTGCAGTGGTTCTTTTACATGCCTCTCACCACAGACAGTCAGAGACATAGCTGGCCTTTGATAACCCAGTTAGCTAGGAGTCAAGGGCCCAATACTGGTGGTTTGGTACTGGGATATGAACTCAGTAGCCACTAACCTATCAACTTAACCACTTAGTCACCACCCCCCTCCTTAACCATCCTGCCTGATATATTGTGTATTTTGTTTGAATCTTAGACTCAAAGGCGAAACCAGGAAGTCCCCCATTTTTTAAATTCGCCTCAAGCTTTCTGCTGATCTTGTGGCACCCCTACGCTCGCCACCACTACTTCAGTGTGAGGACTGAGAAAGAGCAGACGAAGTGGCTTGCTGTTTTCCAGGACTGCATCAGGCACGCCAACAATGGTGAGCTTCTGTAAGAACACACACACTTGGACACTGGTTGAGAAGGAATTCGTCGATACCAATGTTGTCATGGTACAAATTAATGTTATGGCTGATCAGTGTTGCTATTAATGTGTACCATGACAACATTGGTACACATTAATGTTATGGCTGATCAGTGTTGCTATTAATGTGTACCAATGTTGTCATGGTACACATTAATAGCAACACTGATCAGCCATAACATTAAACACATGACCGCTGACATGTGAAGTAAATACCATTTATTATGTCATTACAGTGGCACCTGCCAAAAGTGGGATGTATTAAGCAAAGTGAACAGTCAGTTCCTGTTGATGTGTTGGAAGCAGGAAAAATGAGCAAGTGTAAGAATTTGAGTGACACTGACAAGGACCACATTTATTCATCTCCAAAACAGCAGGTCATATGGGTGTGTTCCTTATATGCAGTTGTAAGTACCTACTAAAGGAAGGACAACCAATGAACTGGCAGGAGTGTCATGGGTGCCTTGGATCTCCACTTTTGAAAAGCTATATCTCGTTCAAACCTAGGACGCGTATACATTATGGCCAAAACTTTGTGAACACATAACCATAAAACTCGTAAACATTCTATTCTAGATTAAGTCCCCCTTTTGTTAGCTCCCACCTCTTGGGAGCTATAGGAATGGGTTCCGTCCATCCATCCGGTATCTGTTTAACAAGTTTATGTTTTGCGCTACCATTAATGTGTCATGTTGTTTTGCTTGACAAAAGTCTGCCTGTCTACCTGAGTTAGATTGTGTGGTTTTTATTCTGTGTGAATCTGAGTGGTGGTGTATGAGCCTCTTTTTTGGGTTTCAGGTTTGTTATTAATAATAAATTATTAAAAATCATTTAAAAAAGGCCATCCTCGTGCAACTCAGTAATATGTAACAGCCAATCAACATCTACTCAGCGTCAGCCTTATTGGGGATCTTTGGCCTAATTTATTATTCTTTATTATTTACCATCACTCTTCTGGGAAGGCTTTTCACTAGCTTTTGGAACTTGGCTATAGGGATTTGCGCACTGAACCACAAGCACATTAGTGAGATCAGCCAGTTGGGATCACTTATTTGCCGAACAGCTTAATCCTATTGGGGACGCAGGCAAGGTGAAGCCTATCTCAAGCGACACTGAGAAAGCGGGATACACCCTGAACATCTTACCAGAACATCACAGTGCCAACATACACACACTACAACCATTCACACTCACATTCACACCCAGAGGTGATTTGAAACAGCCAGTTAGCTTAATGTCCATATCTTTGGACTGTGGGAGGAAACCAGAGTACCTGGAGAAAACCCATGCAAGCATGGGGAGAACATACAGACTCCATATAGAAATGCCCAAACATGGTAGGGGGTTCCAATTTATCCCAAAATCATTTCAGGATTTGGTACAAATGACACCCGCTAAGTGAAAATGGGGACAACTTATTTCAACATGCTATTGAAATATAACTTCATTGTCTACCTCCTTCATCCTCACCTTCATTGTATTTTTCCTTTTGCGTTGCACCTCATTGTACATCATATTGTCTTTTCCCCAGCACACAAATTCCCCCAGCACACCTCCTTAAGAACTATGTTCATTAGCCACTGGCGTCTCAGCTACACCCTGACTAATCATCTCCGTTTTGCATCACTGCCTTTTCAAAACATAGAGCAGGGTGTGGGAGTGTCTGTGTGTCTATTCGCGCGTGAGTGTACCCGTTTGTGTCACTACATGAAAGTGTGGATTCCTACAATACTATTCAATCCAAGATAGAATGTGAGAAAGCTGAAAGGAATTTGTCTTGTGTGACGTGCACGTGGTGATAACTCAAACAGGTCCTATTAGTGAGGAAATAAGTACAACCCATGGAAATTTTTTTTTTTGCCCCCAGCATGTTTGAGCAAGCAAAATATTGTCATTTGAAAAAAAACATGAAGAAAAGTAACCCTTTCCTTCATTTGTTAAACAAAAAATCAACAGATGTAATGTTCTTCTGTGGTCTCATTAGCTAATATTGTTGGCTTAAACAGAATTGACTTTTAGCAGGCATTTGGCAAATGCATTTGTTGACAAAATTTTTGGAGGATTACCATTACCATTTGCAAGGTCACCCCGGTTCAGCTTCAGCTTTCATCCACATGGCTTCACTGCACACTTTGCTACGATGCAGAGTTTATACTTGGATCAGCAACTGTAAGCTACATAATCTCTGAATCAGTGAAGCAACCCCAAACCATAACATTTCCACTTCCATGCTTCACAGTTGGTATGAAGTTCTTCTTCTGTTCACCTTTGATTTATCTGTCTAGAGCACATTATTTCAGGCTTGATCTTTGCCTGTGTGGTCATTGGCAAACTGTAGTCTTACTCAAATGCTCTTTTTGCTCGAATTTGCCAGATCAACAAGTACTGAAGTAATTGGCAGTTGTTTGAAATCCATACCATTTGTAGATGACTTTCATTCCAGCAAAATGATTCATTTCAAATACTTTATCCTTTTATCTAAGGGCCTTTTGAGAGCTTTTTGAATCTTAGAATTGATGACACTGCACAGTTCATTAACAAAGCGAAGACCAGACCCTAGATGCCATGGTTGGGCATATTCTAAGCTTCAAATAAAACACATTGCTTCCTTCTGACAGGTTATTAGATGCTGTCATTCACTCACTCGCTCACTTGCCAAATCACTGAATCCTACTAGGCTTGCGGGGAGCCTGGAATCTATCTCAGCGGATACCGGGTGAAGGCGGGGTATACCATAAACAGCTTGCCAGACCATTGCAGGGCAGCACACACATACACACTACCGTTCACCTAGGGGCAATTTTTAACACCCAGTTAGCCTAATGTGCATGTTTGTGGACTGTCAGAGGAAACCGGAGTACCCGAAGGAAACCCACACAAGCACTGGGAGAACGTGCAAACTCCACAGAGAAAAGTCCGAGACTGGGACTTGAATCCAGCTGTGAGGCAGACGTGCTAATCACTACACCACCGTTCCTCTCGTTAATTACATACCATAAAGAAAACCTACATGTACTCTATATTACATTTACTGTTAATCCTAGAGCTTCCTAAATTCTACATCGCACACCTTTAATACAGTACTCATATGATACTGTAAGTGGTTTTGAGTTACATTGACCATTCTGTAGTCTTTAATTTGGTGTTGCTACTAATAAAGATGGAAATCATGGTTTGTTGACTTCAGTGTCGTCTCACACATTTTAATTTACGTTGTTTAGAGGCACTTTTCTGTCTACAACTCTTCACTTAAATGCACTTCCTTTGAACAGCCCTTTTTGTTTTGTTTTTTTATTCAGCATCTGTTTGGTCTTTAATTACACTAAGAAATAATCAACCCATTTCTGATCATTTTCCTAAGTACTGCTTATGCTTATTTTCTTAAGTGGCTTATGCCACTGAGGACCTGAATGAAAGAGAAGCTTTATTCACTGAGCTGCATTAGAATACACCTACCCATCAGTCACTTAAACATATTTTAAGGAATTAAGCTTGTCTAGACATGCGAGGAAATATAGTACTTTATGCAAAGGTGATTGCATTGCATGTGTCCGTTTCAAACTGAACTTTAGACATACTGTTTAACAAAAAAATTAATAACTTGTAATCGTGCTCATTTGAGAAGGCTGAATAAGAATGTCCAGACTGATATGAGCTGATGATAAGACTATACTAACTCAATTAACCTTAATCTTAAATAAGATTGCAAGCTAGCTTGACGCTCTTGAGCATTGTCAGAAAAGGAAAGCGAATAAAGGAAAAGAGGACAAATGTGTATACAGATAATATTGCCACGCAGATTTCATAGTTGCCCTTTTTGAATAGATGTTGATGTTGAATTTGGCCCTCGATTAATTTGAAATTTAAGGATGTGTCCCACAGTGAAAATGAATTTGACCCCCTTGACCTAAAGGTTCTTTGCGTTTTGCATATCTGTAGATGTAAAAAATGGTGGGTTGAATTACCATAGCCGAATAAATAATTACTTACCGAAGATGAGTTGGATGTCACTAAATATCACATGTACATGGGAGCAAAAGCAAAAATCACAATAAGGTGCCAGAGCTGTGTAACGTCTCTTTAAGTGTTTAAGTATATACTTAAAGAAAAGCACTAAAACAAGAATTTTGACATTTATATTTGGGTTTTAACCATGACAGAGGCAGGTTAGGTGAGCTCTATGCTTCAAACTAAGGTAAGTGCTGTGCTGCTAATGGGAGTCTATTTAGCCTATTCATTCATTTTGGAAACGAAAGTAAGCCACACTCCATAAAGGTGTTTTTGTATCTTTGCAAAAACACAATAAAAACATAGTAAAACAACAGTACGGGTGATTTTTTTATTTTTAAAGCATGATGATGCCAACGCCTGCTCCAAAATCTGTGAGTGTCTGTCGTTTTGATTTAAGTATTATCCATTTGGGGAATATCTATTAAACCCCAGATAGCGGACCAATCAAATCACACCATTCCCATGTAGTTTATACTAATACAATATAATTCAAACTCAACACTGAATGTGAAGTTTTAGTGATTCTTATTCTGTATTGTTTTTAATGTGGGTTATGTCTCCTGTGGTTTTTCTCATACAAAATTATAAACATTTTTCTATGACAAAATTAAAGGCTGTCTGGCACAAGCTTTGATCAGTAATTAAGGTCTGAATGCAAGCTACACATTTGCTGTAAATGAGACCCTGGTTTTCTTCAAGCCTAATGTTAGAACACCTACAACTGCATTCTTCTTTTTTTGTCTTTTTTTCTTCTGTATGTTCCAGGCAAAAACTTTCCATTCAACTCATTTACCTTCCCCCTTCGTCCCCGTACTTTCTTGTCTTTTTTTTTTTTCCTCTCTGACTCGTTTAATAAATTCAGATTTATTTAAACTCTGCTGGGTTACAGAAAGGGTATATTATAGCAATTTTTCTTATTCTGTAACTCAGATATACTTTAATGCAAGACAATGCAGGTATAAAACTTTTTGGTCATGTAAATCATGTGTTTAACTGATGCATACATTACGTCAGTAACACGTCTAGTCTTTAACCATAATAATTAAAATAGAAAATCTAGCTAGATTTTAAAAAAGACTAATTTTATTATCTGCAATTTGGCATAACAGGGTATAAATTCCGCTCACTTAGCACGATTCCCTTCATATTGTGCAGCATAATCACTGAAGCCTTTGTTTTCAAGTTGTTTTTCCTTATTGTGAAGTTAAGGGTCATGGAAATACAATTTAAGCATCAGCATATTTAAATCAAAGGCTGACTTTCCACTTAATTAAAAGAATGTGCAAGTTAAAAAAAAAAAACATACCTCTTATCATTACTACTTGAGAAGCTCTCTGTCCCCCCAAGACAATGACCCTAAGTTTTATCAAATTTATCTTCACTCCATCTTCACTCCATCCAGTCAGCATTGGGGTGTGTTTGTGCTCTGCACAAGAGCACAAATTCTCCCTGTTGCTGATTGGCTGGAATAGTGTTGTGTGGCTACCTCCGAGCCACTGTCCTTGTACGAACACAATTTTTTTTTTTCTGGATGCACACAAAATGGATTGCTAGTGGACTTTAAGGAGATATTTGCTGTATTAAATCAAAATCAAGTGCACCTTTTAATTAGACAAAGCCTCATATACTTAATTAAATGCAAAAAAAAAAAAAAAAAACCCAGGACAATTATTTGGCAAGTTGATAAGTATTGTTTTACAAATGGACCCTATTAACCTGTCTTGTCCTTGTCAATGTCTTGCCCTTTATGACTCACTGCAAGCAATCAGATGAATAAGATGATCAGGAATCATACACAAATCATATTATAGAGTTAAACCTGGCATAACTTGCTCATGTGACCTTTCCCAACATACACCTTGCCCAGAAAATGGCCCACATCTGTTTCCTCCCAGCTGGACGCTCACAGCTGACTCAGCATGTATTTCTATCTATGTAGATCATTTGGTAAAAGTGATACAGTAATGGTGTGTGTGTATTTGTGTGGGGGGTTTGTGACAACAGCTCTGTGGTATTTAAGGTTCAGTGAAAGTAGTAATCATGTGTATTCCGAACACCGAGTATCACTTACTGCTACAATAAGCATGTACCACCAGAGTTGTCATTATGAGGCGAGACTGTGCACAACTCCTGCTTTTTATTTTATTGTTAAAGGTTAAAGCTCAGGGCCATGGTGCTCATCTTTAATTTAAAATGCTTTTGTATGAGGCCGAGTGAATGAAAGAGTGCAGGGCTGATAACACAAGGCTGTCTGATTGCCTGAGATAAAGCAAGCAATGAAGTCTATCATCGTGCGAAGCAGTGGTTTAACAGGCAGCGTGACTCTCTTTCGGTTTACTGGGATGGTGTTCCTGTAAATGGATGAGCATATGGGTTAACACGGACAAGGGTTCACACTGGCATACATATTTAATAAGCTTTCCGAATAAAACAATATAATCACGCATATTTAATCAAGTATATCATATATACAAAAACATATATATACAATATTAATGGAGACATGGCTGAGTATATATTTTTATGTATATATTAATATCACATCCTGACAAATAAACAGAAGAAAAATTAATTTATATTAGAGGGTGGCACCGTGGTGTAGTGGTTAGCACGTCCGCCCCAAACTAAGAAGGTCCTGGGTGGATTCCCGGGCTCGGCAAACGCATTTCTGTGTGGACTTTGCATGTTCTTGCCATGCTTGCATGGGTTCCCTGCCAGGTACTCTGGTTTCCTCTCACCGTCCAAAGACATGCCTTTTAGGCTAAGTTGTAAATTACTTCAAGGTGTGAGTGTGATGGATTGGTGAGCTGTTCAGGGTGTACCCCGCCTTCGCCCAGAGTTGACTGAGATAGGCTCCAACCTTCCTGTGACCCTAGAAGGATTAAGCGGTTCAGCAAATGAATGAATGAATGAATGAATGAATAGTAATAATAATTAATTATTATTATTTCATTATGATCATCTGCTGAAACTCTTCACTCATTCATTTTCTAAGCCGCTTAATCCTAATTATTTGTGGGGAGGCTGTCGCCTTTTCTCAGTCAACTCTGGGCGAAGGCAGGGTACACCCTGAACAGCTCGCTAGACCATTGCAGGGCAACACACATACAACCATTCACACTTGCATTCACACCTAGGGGCGATTTGGAACAGCCAGTTAGCCTACTGTGCATATTGTTGGACTGTGGGAGGAATCCAGAGTACCCCGAAGAAACCCGTGCAAGCATAGGGAGAACATGCAAACTGCACACAGAAACGCCCCGAGCCCGGGAATCGAACCCGGGACCTACTTGCTGTGTGCTGAACATGCTAGCCACTGTGCACTGTGCTACCCCCTGCTGTAACTCTTTACAAATTTAAAAAAAAAAAAAAAAGTTGAAAAGAATCACACAGATGAACAAATAAATAAATAAAATGAGCTGATCGTCTTGGCTCTTTTGTTTAGGATTCTTTTCCTTTCTGCAGTGCTATCTTAGGTCAGATAGAGTACTCTGACGCAAATTTTCACTCAGTGACTTGTTCTTGTGGTTTAACAGTATGGTATTTGGTGACACTGTTGTCTTGGTGTGTCACAATAGCAACCAGACGAGTCGGTTCCTGTTAAGCTGTCACTCCAGTTACACCCAGCAATGTCGTCGTGGTGCCTTAGCAGTGGGTGCTTATTTCTTTAAGAACACAATATTTTATTGCAAAAGACCATGTTAGTGGTTTTCCGAATTCCCGATTTGTTTCCTGATTAGATTTAATTCCTGATTAGTGTTAAGTCTTGACATTCATCCAGGATGCATTTTTTCTAAAGTGGATTCGAACCCACAACCTCTCGATCATGAGCCCAGCATCCAAACCACCCCATATAGTAGTGTCAGCTGTTTGTACTTTAGCCTGTTTGTATTCACATTTTTCTCATCGTTATGATTCTTCTTCAATGACATGGGCTTCAGCAGAAAGGACACGCCTTGGATTTTTGTTTAGTGTGTGCGTGTGTGGCCTCATCCTTAACCAGAAAATAATCAACCTGTTTCTGATGCTTTCTTTAACTCCAGTTTGTTTTTAATCTCAACTCCCTGAATGAACTGTTTGATTGATCCACAGAGCCATAGTACAATTACAATTTTTGTACAGGACACAGAGGCAGCAGGACGAAGCTCCTTGTATGATGTTTGGCAGTGAGGATTGATGTGTGGGGGATTATGGGTATGGAGCCATAGGTCTTTCCATTGTCTCATTACAGACAGATTCCAAAAAATAATAACCATAAGAATCCAAAGTCTGTATATGTATGAGATGTGTTGACGTCTCTCTGTACTTTCCAAGAGATGTGTGTATGAAGTGGCCCTGTGGCATAGTGTTTAGCACGTCCACCTCAGAAAAAATGTCCTGGGTTCAAGACCCAGGTTCGGCTCGGGCGTTTCTGTGTACAGTTTGTATGTTCTCCCCATTCTTGTGTGGGTTTCCTCTGGGTGCTCTGGTTTCCTCCCACAGTCCAAAGACATGCACATTAGACTAATTAGCTGTTCTAAATTGCCCCTAGGAGTGAGTGTGTGTGTGTGTGTGTGTGTTTGACCTGCGATGGTCTAGCAAGCCGTTCAGGGTGTACCTCCAACTTCACCCATTGTTGGACCACCCTAGTAAGATTAAGCGGTCTGGCAAATGAGTGAGTGGCTGTTCTCCCCGTGCTTGCGCAGGTTTCCTCCGGGTACTCCGGGTTTTTTTTGAGTGACCAGTTTTTAACAAATCAGCTGGTACATTCTGTTATAGATGACATAGTGGTGAGAAATGTTACCACCCCAACATTTTTATGTTTCTTTTACAATATTAACGCAACCCAGTGTTTTGTGGGTTTTTTTATTTTATTTTATTTTTTTACTCACAGCCGTTTGCAAGTCATTAATTGTGTTGTCTGTCAGTGAAGCTGGAATGACACACAAGGATCACTATCTGTCATTTTGCGTCACCATCCAGCGTCACACTTGCATGTAATCCTCAACTGCTCCCCAAGCAATCAACTTATTTCAACCAAACATTCACAGAACCATATTTACATCATACTGTTGTGCACCTCCTACTGAATTTTTTCATTTAATAAAATTTTGGCTTTTCCCCATAGCAAAACATTGACTTGTTACTGCTCCACACGAGGGTTGCCATCGTTAATCCGCAAGTGTAAACATCTGTGAAAGGATTTTTATAAAACACAGATTTCACAGAATCTCCGTAACGTAACGCTGTCGTGGACCTCTTTTTTTCCCCTCTTTTGATTTTGTTTAACAAAACATTTCATTATTTTTAAGTTACTGGAGCTCCTGAGCGGAGCCCCATAGGCATTAAACATGACTGGAATGGTAGTCCCGTGTTCATTTCCCCCAAAGGTAACCCAAAAATAAACATCATCAATAAAAAATCTGATTTGTTATTCATAACGAAACTGAAACCCCAGAAATAGAGGCTGATGTACCATCATTCAGACTCGCACAGAATAAAAAACACAACTCCTTCACTGTGCAAAACAACACCAACAGGAACACGGAACATGAACTCATTAAACAGATACATTATACTCTGAAAAGACCTGTCTGTCTGTCTGTCTGTCTGTCTGTCTGTCTGTCTGTCTGTCTGTCTGTCTGTCTGTCTGTCTGTCTGTCTGTCTATCTAACTGAAGTTAATTTAACTCTTAAAGGATCCACACTAATCGATTTTTCAGTGCTTGTGGAAATAAACAGTGCAGGTGAAACTTGCAGTGGAAGACTTACAATTAAGTATCAATTTATTGTTGTATTAGTATACTATTCTGCACCCATCATGCATTGGGCCATTTTCGTGGCTTACTTTGCAATGTGTTTTTACCTGAGAAGGTTTTTAAGCCCCCTGCAAGCCTGCTTTCTATAACAAACATCCATTCACACTCACTTTCACACCTAGGGGCAATTTGCAATAGCTAATTAGCCTAATTAGCATGTTTTTTTGGATTATAGAGGAAACCTGAGCACTTGAAGGAAACATGCAAACTTCACATAGATATGCAGTTTTGAAATGCTAGCCACTACACCGCCGTACCCCCAAACTTCAATTTATAGGTGTATTTAATATCAAGGGATATCTGCAAAGTTCTTGTTATCACTTACACCATAGCAGCTGTAAGCAGTTGTTCCCTCATTAGCCTCCTGCATTGTGAAGTTAATAAGCAACAAAAATGCAGTCTGTCATGTTGGAGAAAATTCAGTTATGAAGCTTTTGTATGGAAAGAATAAGATAGCATTCTGCTAACGAGCACATTCACAGAAATCTTGAGCCGAACTATTGTCAGAGCTTCTCAGAGAGAAACTTCTTCAGTGTGCTTACAGGACTAGTTAGATTGCATTTACTTTGAGAGCGCCACCTCTAATGGATACACACATTCCATACCTGTGGTTTCCTAAGAATGGGCCATCCCGTGAGCCCCAGCTAACCGCTGAGCGTGGTTATGGAAACTTGTCAGACTCGGAGGCCACCTTAAATGCTACCACATGCTTTATTTTTAATCCAGTCTTGCTCCATTTACACTTTTTTACCCATCTGTTATAGTGCCTCAGTGTGCAATAGTCTCAAACCCAAATGTAGCAAGCATAGTGTGAATGGAACAGTATAAAAACCAGTGTATGGGCTGTGGGGGTTTTTTATAGAGCAGTCCAAGGGGATGGAAACGCTCCGTAGGTGGTGCTATCTCATGAGAATACAGCCAAGAAAAATGACCTGTTTTCATCCATTTTCCTTCTTTTTCCTCATCCCTGCCAAAACAGCCTTCCTGTTCTAAAAAGTCTAGCTTGAAATCTGCTCACTTCCTGTTATTGTAAGCCCCGGGGTCGGTAACAGATGTACTCTTAACGATATACACAAAGAGGTATGGTAATAAAATATTGCGGAGTCATTAAAGAAACGGTTTTTACATTTTTGTGCGCCCTCTGCTGGTTGTGAAACAAACTACCACCACGATGAATACATTATTGTTGAACCTTCTTATTATTCCAAACCAACCCCACCCCTTTTGTCGAAGATATGTAGGTTTCATGAGATGCTAAAGGCTATCTTTAGCGTTTGCTAAAACTACATTGCGGGGGGTGTTTTTTTTGCATGGTGCCTTGAGGTAAAATCTAAACAGACTATAAAGTCTAAAACTCATTATATCCATTACACACCAAGATTACAAGTCACTGTTTTTCCCTGAAGTATTCTTTAAAATGAAATGACATTTTTAGAAATTACACACTGCACCTTGAAATCACAGCACTAGTTTTCTCTATCGCCAGCCTTTCCTGTAGTCCTCAGACTTTTGTCTGCTGATATCAACTTGTGTTTGTGCAGCTTTTGTGTGGTCATTTCCTGCTGGTGTGTGTCTGTATGGAGGGGAAAGAATTCTGGAATAGTTATCTTGACCCAGGTTAAGATTTTAAGGTTAAGAAGAAGGTCTTTATAGATGAAAATAAATTGCATTTATAAAGTTTAATCCATGTTAAATAAATTTGGTAACATTTGGTTAAACACGTCATGATCTGAGTACTATGGGCAGTGGTGGCTTAGTGTTTAAGGCGACGGGTTACCGATCCAAATGTTAGCGGTTCAATCCCCACTATCACCACTGTTGGGCCTTTGAGTAAGGCCCTTAATCCTTGATTGCTCAGTTGTATACAAGTGATAATTGTAAGTTGCTCTGGATAAGAGCGTCTGCCAAATGCTTTAAATGTACTGTAAGTTTCTAACTTCTGTTCTTTTATATCACAGATGGAACCTAATAGTAACTAGAAAAGCTCTCGGAGAGCGCAGACCTCTGCCAAGGCCGTTCAGTACCCCCATATGGTATTGTAAGAAATGCAGCCTTTTTATAAATGCAACATTTGTTTATTATTTGAGCCCTACAATGCAAACGCGCAGCCATTTATATGATTGCATTGTGTATAGGGCCTGGCTTGAATCAGAGGCCTTGCGCTCAGATGAGGAAGTATTAATAATTGGATTAATTTTGTGATCGTTGGTCTAAAATTGTACAGAAAGGTAAAGGAATTAGATTACAGCATCGAACACAAGCCTGGAAGTTATGCTTCGGTATGGTCGGGACACAGTAACTCGGATGACTACGTCATCTGCGCCAAGAAATCTTGAAAAATTCCCTGCATCCAGACAACAATCTGGATCACTGCCAATATTTAATCAGTTGTTTCTTGTATCATTTCTGACGCATCCTGAAAATTTCATCAAAATTCGTAATTAGTTTTAAATGTTGCTAACAGACAGACAAACAAACGAAGAAACCAACCAACCAGCACTGATGAAAACCTCCTTGGCAGAGCTGCTAATAATAAATTTACATTATAAGAATTATGGCATGTTCCCTGGGTTTGTATGTATGCATGTTTATTAGCAGGATTTCACCAGAGGTGGGGCTTTGGACAATAAAGTCTCTGTTTGAATTTGGAGATGATCTGGATCAAATTCTGCATCCAGATGTTTTTTTTAAAGATTCTTTAACATGGTGAGATAGAATGATTTTTTTTCAGCAACTTTACATGAATGAATTTTAGTGATTTATTTGGAGTGGTGGCGTATGGCCCAAGTAACACTCCATTAGATTTGGGTGATGATTTGGATCACAATCCGGATCTAAGAATTTTAAGTTTATGGGCAATTTTAAGTTTAAATAATAAAGGAAGGTCACAATGATCATGACTGAGAGAAGAATTGTATAAATAATACATAGCCGAAATATAAATAAGGAGGGAAATGAGCTGCCTTGGCCGAGGTTTGCACTCTCTTAGTGCCTCTAATTGTTTTTTGTATTGTGTTACATTTTGTTTGCTTTTGTTTAATTTGGTTTGGCTTCACATTCTATTGCTTGGTTTGTTTTGAAAAACATTTTATCTTTTCTTTTTCTATAAAAGAAAGCATGCATAAATTCTAAATATTAAACAATATGTCCTTTAGGGATCAGATGGTCCTTTCTACTCTCTTTTCTTTTCCTCCCCCCGGAATGTACAGGTACTCAGCCCTGACTTTAGAGAACCCCCTTTTCTGCACATTTTAAGTTTAAGTGAGTGTTTTCATCAAGGAATAAACTAATATGTGCAGGACAGATGGTACCAGGACCAGGGTTGTGAACCTCAATCCTAATGTATGGTAATGTTTCCTTTTATTTGTAAGTTTCACGTCTATGTTTCATTTAACCGGGTTGACCTTAGTGATGCTTGATAGTGGTGATATTATGAATTCAATAAATCTGCTCTCTTATGCCCCCTGCAGGTCTGTCAGAGGAGAACAAGGTGCTTACACCAGCATTCACAGATTCCCTCCGTCTATACAGACAAGCCCATGGGCACTACGGCACCTGGGACATGATGTGCGGAGATCCATCACGGGTCAGTTCTCTAATCTAAGTTGTTATACAGGGTCTTGTCAAACTGGGTGCAAACACAGCCATATTTTCCTGCTTAGTCGGATTTGCACAAAGCGTAGTCAGCTCCTGTGTGCAGAACTATAAATTATGACATGAGTGAGACCTCTTGTGAGAAGAGGAAGGAAGCTGAAGGAGGGGAAGTATAAGGGCATTTGATTTCTGGACAGATCGAAAACAGGACTCAGTCAGAATTTGCGGTTTTATTTTTTGGTTTTGTTGTTGTTGTCGTCATTGTGTAACCAGTTAGAATTACGACTGATTTTTTTATTTTGGCCTGAAAAGTATGGAACAAGTGTTTGGTTCTTAATTTAGCCAACCAAATGTCCAACAAGAGCACTTGGAGAACGTAAACCTCCTTCAAAAGGAGGAAACCTCCAAAAACGGGAAGAAAAAAGTACACAGCACCCCCTGATGGTCCTGCCGTAATAGCACACTTCCAAGAAATGGTCCTATCATAGTGTTGAATAATCTTTTAAAAAATTCATGGAACCAGTATTTGACCCAGATGGGGTCCAAAATCTAAAAAGTCTTTCTTGTCCAAAACCCCACCTCTGCTGGAAATTTCATAAAAATACATCACACACAACTTTTTTGCATAATTTTACTAACAACACACAAACTTAACCAACAACATAACCTCCCTTGAAGATGTAATGAAAATGTGCATTCTTTTACCCCATATTTCTATTCCCTTCTTATTTTGTCCTGTCTTCTTTGATCTTGCCTCTCTTCTCCTTGTTCTTCTTTCCTCCTCCTTCTCTCCTCTGGTGTGCTTGGTTGTTCAGGGTGGAGTTTACACCCCGTGAACTGAATTCAGCCTTTGTTTGTGTGTAAAGAAAAACAGGAGAGACATAGTCAGTTAGAAATGCAGACATACTTCTGTGACACACAGACATCTGTCTAATATATATATATATATATATATGTCCTTATAATGCCCTTCCCAGGTATTCACTGCTGTGCTAGGAACCATATCCACCTTGTTGATCTGTCAGATAACACTCATTAATTTGCATAATTACTTCAAGATATGTTAAGGTTTTACTTAATTGAGTTTACATTTAAACATTTAACAGATCTGTTCACAAAACTATTACCCTTCCATATTTCCATGTCCTTATATTTGCTCTCTTACTAAGTGCATAGCTAAGGTTTATTTGGTTTGCTATGCTATGCTTTAACGCTATGCAGTCAGAACCCTCAATTATGCCTAAACCAGAGAGTGAAAAAGCAGTTCGTGATCAAACATGTTATTAGAGATAGGAGCCACAAGCTGGAGAATGTATGTGTGTGTGTGTGTGTGTGTGCGCGTGCGCACAGTGTAAGGTCCTGTACCATGTCACACTTCACAACTGCCCAAAAGCAACACTCCTTTAAGCACAGCCGTAGCATGCGTCAAATGGCATTTACTGGAAGAAAGTACCTCTTGACCATCTACCAGCCAATGACGGCGTATCCAGATCTGTCAGTATGAGAGACAGTTGTATTAAACCCCCTCCCACTGTACTTCAATCCGTTAACAAGCCTGCTGCCGAGCGCTTACTTCTCCTCTTCCTTGGGACTGATCAGCCGAATCTTTTGGCTTGCTTTTGTTCATGTCCTTTCAGCAAAACGAAATAGCTAATCTTTTATTTTCCAGAGGGTTCTGAAGCTGTCTCTGCTTTCCACTTCCTCCTTAACAGTGCCAAAGCCTAATGTTGAAATGGAGACTGCAGTATTTCCACAGCCTGTGAGTTGCTAATGGCATTATGGCTCTTTAAGTTCATTTGAGAAAAGGAAATTCGCGTCTATTGTTCAACTCCTTTGAGCCTTGGTGGAGCAAATAACTTGGCATCATGTTGTCAGCCATGTACACCAACTATAACATTACAGACTTTAGTTACTCTGCATCTGCACTATGAACACTGGTACACATACAAACCAAAAAATCAGCAATGTTTTGGTTAGCCACCGTTTGGTTAGCATGTCCGTCTCGCGGCAAGAAGGTCAACTCTCTGGCTCACCAAGGATGTTTTTATGTAGAGTTTGCATGTTCTCCTCGTGCTTGTGTGGCTTTCCTTCAGGCACTCCGGGTTTCCTCCCACAGTCCAAAAACATGCACATTAGGCTAATTGGCTGTTCTCAATTGCCCCTAGGTGTAAATGTGAATGGCTGTGTATTGGCCTTGTGATGGACTGTTGAGGTGTTCAGGGTGTACCCCACCTTCGGCCAGAGTCAGCTGAGATAGGCTCCACCCTCCCCATGACCCTAGTAGGATTAACTGGTGCAGCAAATTAATTATTTAATTACAATTAATAATAAATACCAAAAAAATACAACCTAAACCTAATTCTAACCTGAACCCTAGAACTGTCATAACTCTCAATCAGCCATAATGTCGTCACTTCCCAAAAATGGCCTCATACTGTTGGGTAAAAATTTATTCCGAGGCGCACACACACACACACACACACACACACACACACACACACACACTTCGAGCCAGAGTTTTAGTTTATATCAGACGTTAAAGATTGCTGGATCAGTCATACCACAGTGAAAGAAGTATGTAAGAATAACATCATTACTGCTTCTGGTCCTTCCTTAACCCTGCAGCAAGGGGAAAATAAGGTACCTACTGAGAAAAAAGGACATGTGTGTTTGGGTGCAGTGTGTATACCTGTGGTAAAGCTGTATTCACATTCTAAATGTTTTCTTTCCCATAATATAACTGCAGACGTTTGTGGAAATGACTGTGGGCACTGTTTTTGGTAATGGGTGTGGGCTACTGTGGTGGGTTTTTTTTTTTTTTAATTCTAAGAGGGCTTTGTACGAATTGGCGCACACCTGGCAGTGCCCGTCTGTGTTGCCATGGAAACAGAGTGGGACGGTGCCTGAGTTCTCCACGGTATTTTGCAGTGCCTCAATAGAACTCGTGCAGTGCGCGCAGTCATGTGCAGAATGAGTACTGTATGTAAGTAACCAAACACTCAAGTTAATTGATGTACTATTGTGGAAAATAGCTTTTATTGTCTGTAAATAAACGCTTTATGAAGCTGCCTTCCATATACTTTCCTTACACTGTTCCATGATTATGGAACAAGATACTCCCCCTTTTATCCCTCTGTCATATAAGACGGGGGTCATCAGTATGTCTGCCCCTACTCATTTCAGTTCAGTTTGTTATTCATATTTTCTCAGATGTGGAGGCTGGGGGACTTGAAATCACAAATTCTGTAACATTTTAGCGTGTAGTGAACAATAGTCATTGAATATAGCCTCGATGACAGTCCCATGTCCATCCAGTGTCCTTGCATGCCCGCCACAGGAAACCCAATAAGGTTGTGTAAAAAATGTGTGTGAGTGTATATACATGTGTGTGTGTGTGTGTGTGTGTGTGTCAAGTGTTGCCTTTCCTATCACATGACCATCACCAATCATGGAGGGGCATAAGCATGCACATGCCCCCTCTGTGACTTTCAGGGCTTCTACCTGCCTCAACTGCTGCGTATGCGTATTTGGAGGCAGCCCAACAGTGAGTCTATGCCATCCCTTCCTCCCTTGAGAGCTCAGCCAATTAGCTCCCATGGACTCCCAGTCACGGATGGCTGTGGCATCAATCCGGATTCGAACCTGCAATCTCCGGTCAATGTGCCTTGTCAATGCACCACTCCAGAGCTCATTCATTCATTTTCTGAACACTTATATTATACGTGGGTTTGTGTGTGTGTGTG
>JAQMYF010000026.1:22350489-22363043 GCA_030014195.1 Neosilurus mollespiculum | reverse complement strand
TATATATATATATAAAAATTGATACCAATGCAAGAACAAAGTTCCAAGTGCTTGCAGGGTCCGCCCCCAAACCCGAGTACTCCGGTTTCCTCCCCAAGTCATGCACGTCAGGCTAGCTGGCCATTCCAAATTGACCTTGGGTGTGAGTGTGAATGGTGTGTTCGCCCTGTATTGGTCTGGAAAATCGTTAAGGGTGTATCCTGCATTCGACCTGTGTCAGCTGAGATAGGCTTTCCGCAACCCAACTAATTAGTTCAGCAAATGACTGAAAGGTAAAGTCCTTCAAATCCCATGGCCTCTGGAGACTGGGACAAAAGTCAACTCATATGTCATTACCCAGCATTCTTTCAGTAATAGAACTGAAACACAACTCAGAATTATAAGACAAAAATTTTTTATTACATTTTAAAACAGAGATGTGGTGAAAGATTTAAAAGTTAAAGAAAATGTTGCAAAACAGCAGTAGTAAGTCACTTTTTTTTTTTAACATTCCACCTTTCATCTTTTACTCGTCCATTTTAGGTAAGGCCACATGATCTTCACACATTTCTTTCTTAATATAACTTCCTGTACAGGGGAAAAAGTCACTGTGAAACTGTGGGACTTCACAATGTGACCAAATCGTAATTTCACAGAGAAGTAAAGTGATCACATGGCAAGAGGCGATCACATGCCTCCTTGTATAGAGGTACGGTGTATACACCCAGAGCACATTTTACTGTACCTGGTACAAAGAAATACATGTTAAGTACTACACGTTACAGTGGTGTTGACCTTTACTACCCAGGATCTGGTCACCTGACACCGTGTTTGCACAGAAGATCAGATGTTCCGGTACTAAAGCTATGATTATAATTCAACATAGAGCACAAGAAGATCATATAATTAAAAATGGTGCTGTTTTAGTGGGTTAAGATATTATTTAAAAAAAAAAATTACCTTTATAGAGAACCAAGTAAAAACAGGATGGCATTTTCTAAAACAACAACAACACAAAACCCACAGTAAAACAAATAGATGAAAATTTCCATGTAAAAACAGCCCACTTTTGCATACAGGGTACAAACACTTGACCTGCTCAGGCACTGAGGCTAAACACTGACAGCCCTTCTGTGTTATTTGTAATAGTTTGTTCATTTCGACCAAGAAAAAGGAAATAAATTCCTGATTAGTAGCATCTACGTAACCTTTGGTCAGTTACATCACAAGACCTGAGAGAGGGATGGCAATAAAGTAGCCTAACATAGAGCCAACAATCACTCCGAGGAATATCCAGACATTGTAGGACATGACGCAGAGCATAAGCATGTATCCCAGAACCACCTGGACAATATGCAGTCCTGTCCTGACGCCATGAAGAAGCCAGCTGTAATAAAGAGGCACAAGCACCACATTAGTGCACCGCAGGGCATCAATTAGTACAGTAGTCTATTATTTCTTTCTAGTAATTTCTAGTGGGAATTTCAAGTAACAAATACAAGCCTGCTTTCATTCTTTTTTTTTTTTTTTAAATTGCTGTCAATTACTGTAAGTATGTAAACAATTTTCCAAACTATTTAACCTTCAACAAACTGTCTAACTTTTAATTTGCCTAAGTGAATCAATATGAAAAAACAGGGTGGCATGGTGGTGTAGTGGTTAGCATGTCTGCCTTACAGCAAGAAGGTCCTGGGCTTGAGTCTCGAGCTCAGGCGTATGTGTTCTTACTGTGCTTGCATGGGTTTCCTCAGGGTACCATGGTTTCCTCCCACAGTCCAAAAGACATGCACGTTAGGCTAACTGGCTGCTCCAAATTGCCCCTTGGTGTGAGTGTGAATGATTGTGTGTGTGTGTGTGTGTGTGTGTGTGTGTGTGTGTGTGTGTGTGTTGGCGCTGCAATGGATTGGCAAGCTGTTCAGGGTATACCCTGCTTTCATGCAATTTCGTGCCCCTAGTAGGATTAAGTGGTTTCCAGTCTTCATTTCTTCAGTATTGGCGATCCCCTGCACACTGTTGCCACAAATTCTTCTAAAAATCTGTTCATTGTATCCCATCCACCTTAAGGTTCATAATAGAATTCTGAGATGCTTTTTTGCTCACCATGGATACAAAGAGTGGTTCCTGTTCAGCTCAAACTGATCTCTTGTAACATCTCATCACTGAGGTATTTTCACCAATGCTAAATAATTTCCCAGTCTCTCATCAGCAACCGCACCCAGAAATTGGCACCGCATCGTGTTCTCTTTAAAATACTTATTTTTTTTTTGAATTTTGGAACTACAAGGCTGCTGTTCTATAGACAGTTGTTCAGAGTTTATGTAAAAGACATGTAGCTGTACTGTAGCTTTAGTCACTTTACCTACATTTAGCTTTAAAAAGCTTTTGGGCTTCAACGGTCACCTCGTTTCTTTAATGGAAATGTCTTTAATACTGTAGGATTATTTCCGCTTTTCGCAACATCCTGCGTAAACTATTATGTGTTGTGCAACAATGCCAGCTCAGTAATTAAGGGAATGTTCATGCCAGCCCTCCATCTGATGTTTTATGTAAACATGAATGAAAGGTCTTCACCGGTAGCTGCATGATTTTATGTATTGTGTATTGTGATACTGCCACGTGATTGGCTTATTCTTGAGGCCAGGCCAGTTTGATTAGTGTGACCCAATATATTCAGTGTAAAACAGGCTAAAGAGGCAAACAGGATGAAAGCTAATAAAAGCTTTAGTTATTACTCAATATTCCAGAAATCAATTAAATATTTTTTAGCTGGTATAATAGATGGATTGATGGATGCTTGGTTAGCACTGCCGCCTCATAGCGATAAGGTATTCACATCTCAGCAGTGTTTCTTTCTGGGTGGAGTTTACATGTTCTTCCCATGCTTGCATGGGTTTCCTCTTGGTAATCCAGGTTTCTTTCCCAAAACATGCACTTTAGGTCAACTGTCTACTCTAAATTGCCCAGAGGTGTGAATGGTTTTCATGTCTGTATTAGCCCCACAATAAACCTGTTCAGTGTGTACCCCACCTCTCACACAAACTCACCTGGGACTGCCACCAGCTTCCGCCGTGACCTTTATGAATAAGCGTTATAGAAAATGGATGCTTAGATAACTAAATCTCAGTAACCCTAAAAGTGAAAACCTATCACATACCGGTTTACAGTGGAAGAGCAATGAGCAGGGGTAGCTGTATTCTCCGTGGGTGCCAGGGAAACTTGGGAGGGACTGTTAGCTAGGGATGAGGTGCTCTCGGTATGTTCCAGTTCAGGAGAAAAGCTGGGTGGAGGAACAGAAGGAGCTAGAAGAGATTGAGACTCTTTGACAAGAACGTTGTTCCACACCTTGAGGAACTCATATAATACTGTGAGCACCAGTACCACTAAGACGGAAAGAACCATTCCTGTAGACAGAAGAAAGCAAGATGTGTACTGGAAAAAAACATGACAAATAGTGGGTATAGACAAGTATCCACTCCCATAAAAACATTTTTACCCATCTCCTGACATGTGCCTTACCACAATTTTATCCTTAAGATCTTTTGACAGTGACCTGCAGCCCATAGTTGATTGCTGGCTTTCAGTTAGACTTCCAAGCACTGGAATGCTTTAGGAATGGCTGGTGGCACAGTGGTTAAGGCTGTGGATCACTGATCAGAAGGTCAGTGATTCAAAACCCAGTATCACCAAGCCACCACTGTTGGGCCCTTGAATGAGGCCCTTAACCCTTAACCACTCAGTTGTATAAATTAGATTAAAAAATGAATGCTGCTCTGGATAAGGGGGTCTAGAATATACCATAAAATATTACAGTTGATCACAGGTGGAGGCCAATTACCTTGATTTGGACTGGATTGGGTGAAAATTTAAACTTGATTGAAACTACAAGTATTGTAGGAGGGGTATCCTTTATCCAGCTAAGGGATTCTGATTTGTTTTAAATTCTTTTTGTTGTTGCTATTATATGTCTCACTTGGTTGTTATAAATTGCATTTTTTTTTGGGGGGGGGGGTCCATTTCTTTACCTAGTGTATATTTATTAGCTAAACCAAAGGACAAGTTAAAGCTCGGTTGCCTGGGGACCTAATAGACTACAATAAAGCTTGCTAGTTAATATGATGTAATAAAGTGAGTTAGTGCATTTATAAATACAGACAAAAATTTCTAACTAGCCATAGATATAATCCTTATTGAATAAAAAGTAAAAGTGTCTGGGCTAAAACAGACTTGTCAGAAAAAGCCCCGACCCATGAATCTTGTTATTCTAGTACCCAGGCTCAGAATAAGTTTTGTCCCCACCCTGTAGAAGCATGTATTTAGAAGAATAGCTGGTCCCCTATTGATTTCAACCTTAATGTATCTGGCTGCAAGATTATTCATAACAGCAACATGAGAATGTTTTGTGGATCATTTAGGATTACAGGAAGTAAAAGGACCGTGTGACTGTCTCGGTTCCCATGTGTTTAATTACTGAGCAGTTATAGAGTGACTACATGGCTGTGGTTAAGCATTTACAGTGCCAGCAATCATGCACTGCTTAAAACTAGCTGACTGCCCAATTCTTTGCATCAAGCAAAGTCAAACTGCGTATTAAAACAACAACCCAGTAAAACTCCCAAGTTCCCAAGTGTGTGTCTGAGGGTAAGCATTATTCAATATCTAATACGCCACTAGCTTCAAGTTTACTTTGTGTTTCCCTGGCAGGTTTTACACCATGGAAAACACTATTTAAATACGAGACGAGACGACAAACATCGAGACGAGGTTTTAGAACCCTACATCTTATTGTCTGTCCTCCGCTTCAACCCCAAATCGGTGCACTTTCAAGGCTTCAGGGAGAAAAACCTTCTCAGCTTAGCAAAGTCCAAAAGGCTTAAAGAAACATGAACGGGCAAAGCAATGGAGTTTCTCAAGTACCTCCTGATCCATTTACGCTCCAGAAGTCAAAGAGCAATGTGACCATGCTCGACGCTTCAAAATGCATCTGCATCTGAAAGGAGGGAGAGACGGAGAAAGACTGAGTACAGTGAAAGATCATGGATGTGAAGATGCAAGCATTACATGATCACAGGGAGCTCAAAACATTGACAGCACTTGAACCTAGGACCTTCTAGATGTGCTATCCCCTATGCCACCTATTAATAAACAAACAAACAAACAAATAAATACATAATTGTTCTGAAGCCTTAATTCCATTTAAATATGGATATTCGAGCACAACTATTTATTTTATATGGCTTTATAGACTTATAATACTGTTTTATCTTAATCTTTTATTTTTACTCCGTATTTATACACAAGGGTTGCACAGCATAGAAATGAAACCAAATGTTTGATATGTTTTTGCAAGATGAGACGTGCCAAGAGAAACAACACTGTGGTGGGAGGTGCTGGTGGTTGTGCTTGGACGAGGAAGGTGCCGCATGTCAGCTTTCATTTAACTCCAGACATTAGAAGAGTTTCCATGTACATATTTTTACATGCACATGCAGTGCATTTGGTGGCAGGGTACACCCTGAACCGTTCACATTCACACCTGGAACAGCCAGTTAGCTTAATGTGCATGTCACTGTGGGATGAAACCGGAGTGCACTGGCGTACCTTCCCTTTTGATAGATACAATACTATAATGGCATGCTGGTTGGATCTTCTGACATTGCTTTTGCTCTTAGGGAGAAAATTCCATCTTGCTTGTTTTTCTTTTACCTAGACAAAACATTCAAAATAACCCAAACTCTTCTCACACACACACACATCGTCCCACGCCTATTGTTAGACAGGATTTCATATGGGTTGATCTCCCTGTAGCCAATCACAGAGTAGAATATTGCTCTATTTTCAAAACGTTATAATGTATGTAGAGTAAATTCTCTTTCTACAGCAACAATAAATGAGAAATATTCCGGAACGACCTGCGTCCAGATCCATAGAGGAAGGTTAACCGAAGTTTCCTACAACTGCTACATGGTAGTAGTGGCTCAGTGGTTAAGCTTTGGGTTATTGAGCCGAAGGTTGGTGATTCAAGCCCCAGTACCACCAAGTTATCATGGTTTGGCCATTGAGCCCTAAATCCTCAACTACTCAGTTGAACAAATGAGCTAATAATGTAAGTTACCCTGGATAAGGGCATCTATCAAATGCCATAAATGTAAACGCATGGTATGCAAATCTATGTAAGCTACATAGGAATTATTTGAATGCATCTATGACTTTAGGGCAGCAGGTTGGTGTAGTGATTAGCGCTTCCATCTCACAGCAAGAAGGTCCTGGGTTCAAGTCTCGGTGAGGGTGTGTAAATCATGATGAGTTACAGTAAAATTATTTATCCAACATATCTTTCAGGATATTTTATCAACAGTGTTGTGTACGATGTCCATTTTGGTTCTGATATTGGTGCCTCGGTGCAGGGTTTAATACAAGTGACAACAGTACTTCCAGACAGTGATAAGATGTGGTTATTGAAGAAAGGCTCAGAACATCTAGTATGTTTTATGATGTCGTCTAGACGACCTTAGTTTAAAAAAACAACAGGCACATCAGTAATATCTGTATATTATATATAAGGGCTGTTTCATGGTCAGGGTTGTCTATTTAAAATTATACAAGGGACCCCTTTAAGTAGGCACTTGCATACTTTATGACTGTCTCTTGTTTATCGTTGTATAGAGGAAGAGTATTCCCAGCTACACTACTGAAATCTTTTCTCAATTCCGATAAATGGTGTTATCAGAGGAAAATATTGCTCAAATTTGGACCAAGTACAGAATTCAGTTCTCTCCTCTGTAATACAAATAGTAGCTTTTACCTGATAAAATTCTGAACTGCACTCCTAATTACTAACTTTTACTCTTGGAGGGGTATTTTCAAAAATGTCTTCTCCGGAAAGTAGACATTACATATGGAGGACAGAAGTGCTTTTTTCAGATATTAATTGCTTTTTCTAAAGCAGCATAGTACTGTATAGCTTGCTGAAAAATATATTTGGGATTGGATGTGAAATACTTTCTGTACAGAGTTCCACATCAGCTTAAGCATGGCCGTCAAAAAGTGTCTTCACCGGAAAACCACAATGATTGTCAGTGATGCTGTTGTTACAACTAATGTTGCATGAAACCTGCTTAGATAAAGTCTTTAATGAGCTTTTATTATTAATGCGGTGAATTCTTTACAAGTGGTGCTAGATTCTAAATTCTAGTTATTCTAGAGTCCTCGTACCTGTTTTACTTTCACTCAGTGTAATTTAGACACCATTACACCTGTAGCTCTGATACTTCACACAAAATATTCTAGTCTCATGAGGTGTTGACTGGTAACAAGAAACCACAGAAATTAGGAGTTTTATTTTTGAGCTACTGCGAACCCAAAAAAAAAAAAAAAAAAAAAAAAAAAAAAAAAAGAGTACCGTGATTGTGAAACAGCCCTTAAAACCTTGTAATATTGTTATGGCTCACAGTGTTCTCTCCAGTGTTGCTTAAGAAAAATATATACACATCGTCAAGGTTCTTATTCAGCCTTCCCACGGAGTTCAGATAGCTCTTATGTGGACCAAAATGACGGATCACATCATTCTAGACTTAGAATCCTTTTACTATCTACTTTTGTTTAAAATTAATTTTAAGGTTTGTATGTTTTTAAGTGGAAATACAACAAAAAAGTATGCAAAAAAAGTACCCTTCCCCCAAACCAAGTAAGAAAGTAAGTAAATATAAAAATAAATAAAAAGGCCCGAATACCCTCAAATTTAAAGCATTTGGTTAAAAAAAGTGCAAAAAATTTACTAAAGTATCCTTATTTTAAAAAAATAGCCTAGTTTCTCTGACTGACTGTTGAGAAAGTTTTATCTTCTTTAAACACAAGATAAATGTGAACTGTTTGCATACTTAGTTGGCCATAACTTGAGACTCCTCTAGCTGAGAAATCTAAGCTACAGCACCGGCTGTCGAATGTTTACCTTGAAGTCAGGGACCTTGAACTCTTAAATCAGTCATACAGACACCCTTAATACAGATTTATTTCATAAATATTATATAATCTGTACATTGTGTCTATTCTATAACTGAAATTGGATTCAAACCATTCAATTCAGAAGAATTGGTATCTATGAGAATAAATCATAGATAATAATACTTTTCGGGAAAAAATGGTTTTGAATGGTGGTTTTGTCTAAATAACTAAATTAGAAAATGACAGATAGCCTCATGGATCCTATATAAGGAACCAGTGACCTACAGGATTTACACGATAAAAAATGTACTCAAATTTTAAAATAATTCTAACCTATAAATTACTTTTTGTTAATTATTATTATTTTCATGCAGACACCTTAGTATACCAGCTCCTGTATATTAAGCATGGGATTATCCTTCCTGGGATGAAGGCAAAACAGATTTGGGATCATAGATGTTAAAAGAGGTTGAAATTAAAATAAATAAATAAAATTATGAAAACAGCTGTGATCAAAATCAGCGAGGTTATGGTGGTGATCAGTAAGGTTGGGGTTACAATTAGGGGGTTATAATTAAAATCAAGGGGGCTTTGATCAGGATCAGTGAGGTTTTAAAGAACAAAATTAAAGAACTCTCGATCAAGATCAGTGAGATGAAGTCTGAGATCAGTGAGGCTCAGATCAAAATAAGATCGTGATCAAAAGCAAAAGACGTCATGATTAGAATCAGTGAGGTTCAGATGACAATCAAGGAGGTCCTGATCAAATTCAGTGAGGTTAAGGCTGAGATCAGTGAGGTTCAGATGACAATCAAGGACAGAATGATGAAGATCAATGAGTCCATGAGTGATAAAAAAAACAAAACAAAACTATTCAGCTCATGCAGTTCATGCACGAATAAGCAAAAATGAATTAATTGCACGACATACCTTTGATACGACTCTTCTGATTCCTGCAGTAGAGAATGTGACTTAAATTCCAGTGTTTGCTGTTTGGTCGATCAGCAGATAGTCACATCTAACTCTTTAACAGCTGCATGTTTATCTAAAAGGTTTATTATATACTTCAACAAAATCAAAACAGATCCTGTTACATCATGATCTCAAAAATCTATCATGTATCAGTGAACCTTTCGTGGATTTCTCTGAATAAATCCAGTATATAATTAAATTTTGTTCAAATCAGTAACACTGTACATATTATATGTATTTATATCTTTAAAGAAACATTCGTCTAGGTGTAGAGTATCCTCGTACTCCTATGTAGATTAACTAACTTACTTAAAGGGAAGCACGCTGTATAAATAAACCCAACTACGCAATAAACTCTATATTGCTCGTTGGGCCCTAGATCAGTGCACTACATTGTAAATAATATATTGGCTTCTACTATACACTATCTAGTGCCCTATAGTAGTATTTAGAATCCAGCCGTTTGAAAAAACTGACACGTGACTCAACCTGCTGATCATTGACTGCTCTGATTGGTCCCCCGTTTTTTTTATATATATGAATATATCTATATAAAATTTATCCTCGTAAAAATTATCCCTATGTAGCAAATATATAATATTTTAATTAATTAAAGTTGTAATTTACTACCAAGACACGAAAAAAAATGCCCTTTATTTAACGCTATCGTTTAAAATTCCACTTCCGGGTTTTTGCTCGGTGTAAAGATGGCGTCCATGTAAATAAGGGAATGTTTTGGTATTTTGTGTAGACAGGCTGCGGAGAGTCTGTGGAGCTGGTTCGTCGACTCTGTGTGTGTGTGTTTTTAACGGAAATATGGGCAGGTGAAGTTGGACATGGAGTATTTCCGGGATTTCATACGACTGAAGAGGAATATTAATGCCAGAAGGACTTTTCTGACTTCTTGTGTTAGCTATGAAGGTTCATGTAGTTAGCCTAGCCGGGCACCAGGTTAGCTAGTGTCATAATCCTAACTAGCTTTTTAATTAGGCTAGGCTAGGCTAGGCTAGATAAATATTATCTAGTAGTCGTAATTAACACTATATTTTTGTAATAATTTAAAATATTCCCTATTTTATTCCAAACTTATACTCGTTATTCAGTAGCTGTGTTTTCATGTTCCTTGACTGACCGACTGAAGGTTTAGTTTACTATAGTATAATGCTTTAACTGTTTACCTTTTCTGTTTAATTTAGTGGAGAAGGTTCTGGAAAGAAAAAAAAATAGTTGTTTCTCCTCATGATCAGTGGGAAAAGAGTCTAATTTTAATGGGTAAAATAGGTGTGAGAGAGACTCCCAGCTCCAGCTGCTTGGTCATGGTGCTGCTGTTGCTGGCTGTTGCTCTCTCTTTATGTGGAGTTTCTGCTCAAGATGGCCAGACCATGTCTGCTGAGGAAAAGTCCAAAATCAGGTACTTTATTTTTGTGGCTATTCTTATTTGGGTACATCTAATTAAAAACTGAGAGACATCCAGTCCATTCTCAGCCTGCTATATATATATATATATATACGCGCACACACAATATCAGAAACAGTGGATTATGTCATTATTGTCTATACATCTTTTCCTAGCAATGGAATTAAAGGGAAAGTTTACCCATACCATGCTGACATCACAACATGACATTCCTCACTCAAGTCACTCAATCACTCATTTGCCAAACCGCTTAATTCTATTAGGGTCACGGGGAGCCTATCAGGGTACACTCTGAACCATCGCATGGCGAACACACAACCATTCACACTCACAACTGGGGCAGTTTGAAACAGTCCATGTGCATCTCTTTGACTGGATGGAAACCGGAGTTCCCAGAGGAAACCCAAGCAATCATGAGATCGCTCATTTTTGACTTTGCTGATCCAGGGACTCGAACCCAAGGCATTCTTGCTATGAGGTGGACATACTAACCAGTACGTGTGTTTATTTATTATAGAGCGACTTACAATTATCATTTTTATACAACTGAGCAATTGAGGGTTACGTGCGTTGCTCAAGGGCTCAACAGTGGTGATAGTGGGGATTGAACCACTGACCTTCAGATCAGTAACCCATTGCCTTAACCACTAAGCCACAGCCCCACCATACATTTACACTGTACATTTAAGCACCATGTGCATTCACTGTACATTTAAACACCATGTTTAAATGTACAGTGGACTCCAAAAGTCAGAGATCATATTACAAATTTGGGATCCATTTTTCCCTTCTTTAAAATTTTTAAAACGGTAAAGACATTAAAGCAGAGATACATTATGAAGACAGAAATGAACAGGATCGTATTTAAAAGCCCTTACTTGTAGGCGTCTGTACAAATCTATGCAAATTTGTGACTTTGACACCTTTGTACAAAAGGTCATTTTTCTTTGCGTTTCTTTTGCATCACCACATGCTAGCTCGAGTGTCATTACAGCAAACGTGGGATATACTACACAATTCTGCACTTCAATAATTGTTTTAAAGATTCTAGTTTTCCCTCATGTTGTCATTTTGTTAATATTGGGAATTGCAGTGCAAAGAATCATACGAAAGATAGCATACTTGGAATATTTTCATCTGTGGAATTAGATTTTTGAACTGCCCTCACATTTGCATGTCGAGCTCAAGTCACTGTGGTTAACACGAACACTCTGATTAAACCACAAGCACTTGTGAACGGTCTGATAACGCAACCGCAAGCCATGGTTGGTCTGAATTATGGCTTGTGACGAATGTTTTTGAACATGCGTATACACCGATCAGCCATAACATTAACACCACCTGACTGGCGGCCCCACACGCAGAAAACAGGTACAGAAGGTTCTGATACAGTAGCTCAGACAAGATGTATACCTCCACTCCCTATGTGGGTTAGTGAGCCTTGCTAACGCATGACACTCTTACAAATTCACTGGTTGTCCTTTCTTGAAACAGCCCACAAGACCTTGCTGTGTATGGGGGCTGCCTAGCTGCAAACCAGTCAGGTGGTTTTAATGTTATGGTTGATGAGACTAGGGATATCACAGTACCACTAATGTATATAAATATACATGTATACGTTTTTATAAATATGTATTACATTACATTCACAGTTATTATATATAAAGCTAATTTTAGATGTTTATTCACCGATGCTACCTGATATTACTATTTGGTCTTATTTTATCATTATAATAATTTAATGGATTGGGTTTGTTTTGTTTGTTTTAGGGAACAAATTTTGGAGATGTTTGATCACGCGTACGGCAGTTACATGGTAAGAAACAATGGAAAATGTTAGTGACTTTGTGATTATTCATAAGACCCAGGCCTGACTTCTTACATGTGACCTTTACACCTCATTGTTGTTTTCATATATGCCTCTTGATTTATATTTCTACCTCTTTGCTCCAGAAATATGCATACCCAGCTGATGAGCTGATGCCGCTGAGCTGCAGAGGGAGGGTTCGAGGGCTGGAGCCAAATCGTGGAGACATTGATGACACTCTGGGGAAGTGGGTTTTGCTTCCTGTCAAAAAAAAAATCTTGTGATGCATTAAACATGAAATTTCTTAAAGTACATTGGTTTCGGAATAATGAGCATGACTTGCGTTGAACATATATATATATATATATACAGTACAAACCAAAAGTTTGGACACACCTTCTCATTCAATGAGTTTCCTTTCTTTTCATGACTATTGAC
>JAQMYF010000026.1:22332000-22343357 GCA_030014195.1 Neosilurus mollespiculum | reverse complement strand
TATATATATATGTATATATATATGTATATATATATATATATGTATATATATATGTATATATATATATGTATATATATATGTATATATATATATGTATGTAATTTTGAGACTTGTTATTCTTTACTTGGAATGGATCAAGTGTGTGCACACAGTTTCCTCTGGGATCAATAAAGGATTCTGATAGACTGTTGTCTTGCAGCAGATAGATAGACAGTAAAATGACAGTGCTTTTCTGTAAACAGGCTTTCACCACCGAGTTCAGAGTTCACTGGGGTCAACACCCTCTGCGTCCCGAGTTTGCTGAGAGCACTTACTTTCTGTACAAGGTGAAGACATGCACAGTTTTGCTAAACGTGTATATTTACATGTAGAGTAATATTATAGTATAACCTGATATACAAATCTGGATTTCAGTGACATTTTGACAAACACACTTTGAGTTTAGCCTAAAGATTGGGATTTTTAGCACATGTGTACTGTTACTTTGTATTGTTTTGTTTTGTTTTTATTCATCTGTGAGAAGACTTGTCGTCATTTTTGCATCAAAGGACAACATGCTGTATAATTTTAAATTTCAAATTTACCAGGAAGGGACTTCTCTGTAGCCTGTGACCTTCACTTCTTTAGATTATGATCCTTAATTATTGTCTTGGCACATGACCATTCAACCCGTCAGTCAAGTGAATACTGTAAGGATCATGATATCATAATATCACATGATCCATAGAACTATTCGTTCATTTGCCGAACCGCTTAATCCATGTTAGGGTCACCGGGAGGATGGAACCTATTTCAGCCAACTCTGGTGAATGTGGGGTACACCCTGAACAGCTCACAATCCATTACAGGGCCAACACACATAGCCATTCACACTCACACTCACACCAAGGGGCAATATGGAACGTCCACTTGGCCTATTGTACATGTCTTTTGACTTTGGGAGGGAAACCGGAGTACCCGGAGGAAGCCCACCCAAGTCCGAGACCTTTTTGCTGTGAGGTGTACGTGCTGACCGCTGCGCCACCGTGCCACCCCACTGTAGAACTAGTTTAAGAAATAATATGCATTAAATAATAAACAAAGCAAAACACAATGAATGAAGTCAAAGAAAATATGGGTTGGGATCCAGAGCAAAGTGCAATAACAGACTGAGCAAGCACAGCACTGGAGCGCATGAACAAACGCCCTGTGTGTGCGTCGCACCTTTATGACTGGTGTCCCGACGAATTCAAACTGTCTATAGGTGTGCACGTGAGTGCCACCTGACTCTCTGGGGTCTGTGTACTTACTGCTGTCATGTTCTTTTGTCTTGTGATCGTAAGTAGGTCTAAAAGCATCACTATATAATTTTAAGGTCATATAGTCCAGAACTGGGTGGAACGGTGGCGCAGTGGTTAGCACGTCCGCCTCACAGCAAGATGGTCCCGGGTTCGATTCCCGGGCTTGGGGTGTTTATATGTAGAGTTTGCATGTTCTCCCTGTTCTTGCATGGGTTTTCTCCAGGTACTCCGGTTTCCTCCCACAGTCCAAAGACATGCACAGTTGGCCAATTGGCTGTTCCAAATTGCCCCTTGATGTGAGTGTGAATGGTTGTCAAGGGTGTACCCCGCCCTCGCCCAGAGTCGGCTGAGATGGGCGCCAGCCTCCCCGCGACCCTAATTAAGATTATGCGGCTTAGAAAATGAATGAATGAATCGTCCAGAACTAATATTTATATTATCCTTCCTCTCAGGCTACAGGCGACCCGTATTACCTCAAAGTGGGCCAGTCTATAGTTGAGAAGCTGAACACTCACGCACGGGTTCCCTGTGGCTTTGCTGCAGTGCAGGATGTAAGGACAGGGACACATGAAGACAGGTAAGAATGTGTCACACCCTGTCAGGGGATTGTCTGCTGTGCTAACAGTGACCCCTGGAGTCAGATTTCATTTAAGATCAGTTTACCATACTCATTCTTTGAATTTGGCTGATATGTTAAAACTGCTTTGTATTTCCAGGATGGATTCCTTCTTCCTGGCTGAGATGTTTAAGTACCTGTATCTGCTGTTCTCTGAGAAGAGTCAGTTGCCTTTTGATATTGATGATTATATCTTTACCACCGAGGCCCACCTGCTCCCAGTCTCTCTCTCTAATGCGCAGACTCCCAGTAAAGGCAACAACACGGTAACAATGCTACGACGAGTTCCAGTTAAATGTGATATAAATCAGCCAGGTTGTGTTTGGTGTGTGAAATCTTTTTCCTTTTATTTGCACTGGAGCTGAACAGCAAAAAAAAGTTCATGGCGGGGGAACCGCAAATGTGTACCGATTAGCAAAAATGGTATCATCCAGCTGCCATCTTGGAGTCTTCCATGTTCTTCAAAATATGATACAAAGACAGAAATTCACAATCTGATCATGATTTCTATATGAATATGTCTATTTGGTAATTATGGTAAATTCCCCCCCATAATGAACCAAAATGTAAGTTTTCTCTAACCAATTCCTGGATCCAGAATAGGATCCAGATTATCTCCAAAATCTAATGGAGTCTTCCTTGTCCAAAAATGTAAAAAATTTCTTTGAAGTCTGCATATTTTCTTTTGCAAGTTACAAAGTACACAGCACCCCCTGCTGGGCCTACTATAATACTACACTTTCAAAAAATCATCCTATCTCACAATGTTAAAGAGTCCTTTACAAACTTCCTTGATCCAGAATTTGATCGGGATCATGTCCAAAATTCTAATGAAGTCTTCCCTGTCCAAAGCCCCACCTCAAGCAAACACTCAAACCTAACCAAAAATATAACTTTCTGACAGAGGTATTAAAAATAACGTTTAGGATGCGAGAATTCTTTTGGTGGGTCTGTGCTCTAGTTGTCTGATGATATAATGTTGGTTTTCAGGGCATTCACACCACACCTGAGGAGGACATGTTTACATATGCTTGCCCTAGTGCTCAGACCCTGTTCCCTAATAACCCTTCCTTTGCCAAGACCATCAGGGACCGTTACAAATACCTCACCGGGGTCGGCAGAGCACCCCATACCTCTTTTGTTAGGTAAGATTTTCATTATTTCATTGCGCTTCTGCTTATTCATGTTCTGTCGTGTAAAGTCCCTATCAGCTCTGTGCCTAACCCGACCCAAAGTGCACAAAGGACTTTGGGGGTGGAGAGAGGAGTGGGAGTAGTAAGGTATCTTGATCAGCATGTATTTGAAAATGTTAAAAATAATTATCACTTCACTATGGGCTTTGCAGGGTACAAGGTAATTCAAACCAGCAGATGGCACTTTTAGCCATTTTTTGCCCTGTTAAATGCTGATTTTTATGAATATGTTTTAGTTTTTTTCTCAATAACATCAGAGTATATCAGTAAAGTCGTATCATTTAGTTTGTAGTTCAAATATAAGTGCCGTATCTCTAATATTTTTAATGCCATTCTTTCTACATATCGATGGCTGACAGCAGCACGTGTATATATCTCCACTTTACAACATATACATAGGTGAGGTGATTCTTAAGTGGTTTCGCTACCCAAACATACTGGTGTATAAAGAAGCAGTGAACAAACTGATTTTACATGTAAACTCTTAATGTTCTCAAATGTTAAAATCCCCATTTTCTCAAAACTATGAGAAGTTTAATTATCCACTTGTTGCTGTCAGCCCTCGATATATACACCCTGAACAGTTCGCCAGGCCATGGCAGTGCAAAAACACACAACCATTCACACTCTCACTCACATCTAGGAGCAATTTGGAACAGCCAGTTAGCCTAACGTGCATGTCTTTGGACTGTGGGAAGAAACCACTACGCCACTGTGCCGCCCTAGATCACTGGTTCGACCACTTTAACCCTTTTTCTCTGACCTCTCCTGCATGCGCAGGGGGATTGAGTTGCCTCTTCATGACACGGGAATTGAGCCAGTTGAGTTCCTGAAAAGCATGGGCATCTCTCTTACCCCTCTTGCAGAAATGGCGGCAAGCAGCGGCTCATTGATACACGTAGGTTTAATCACTTTCATTTTGTTTCATACTTCTTTGTGAATACACTGCAAGAAAATACCTTCATGCCTTTAATTATTATTATTTTTTTTTTGTTCTTTTTTTTCATAAAATAAAAAAATTTAAGGACCCTGACAAAGGTGTATTTCGAGTTAAGCTGGTAGCTGAGGTCACTCATACGCCAGAGGAAGAGGAGGTGGTACCACTTGTCGTGCAGCTCATCTCCCCTCCGTTTTTGGGGAGAACAGTCCTGACAGCGGGACCAGCCAACTTTGGAATGGACCTCACCAAGCAGGAGCACGGGGTGAGCAGGATCGGGAGGGTGGGGCAGAATTCAGAAATATCTTATTTGCATGTAATTTTGATTAGAAATTTTATTCAGAAAATGTTTGTTTTTCTCACACACGTAGGTAAAGGGTAGGATAGTAAAGAGCATGCCATACACAGCATGTGGACACATAGAGAACTCGTTGGAGCTGAAGGGCCACATAGCTGTAGCGCTGAGAGGAGACTGCATGTTTGCTGCTAAAGCTCGACGATTACAGCAGGCGGGGGCCATTGGAGTCATTTTCATTGGTGAGATTAAATGCTTATATGATTTACATATTTATTATCATTGTTACTATTATTATGATTGTTATTATTATTATTACCTCTGCACAAAGCACATGTGCATGGATTTTTCACCAATCTTGGTGGGAACATTATCTTACCTGTGTCCCAGAAATTATTTGATTTTGGAGTGTCGAGGTCAAGGTCAGAGCAAGCTCACAACTTTTCGAAACGAGTGCTGATAGACATGTACCTACTATGGAACACTTATAGTAAACCATATATGGTCTTTCAGGTGAGCCAATAACGTTATATGGACATTAGGGTGGCACTGTGGCGTAGTGATTAGCATGTATGACTCAGTAAGAAGGTCCTGGGTTTGAGCCCAGGGCTCGGCGGGTTCATGTTCTTCCTGTGCTTGGGTTGGGGTCCAATGACTGCCAATAGACATTCTGTTACTATGGAACACTAATAGAATACCGTGTATGAACTTTCAAATGAGACACTTCCCTTTGACCTTGAGTGACCTTAAAACGGTCAGACATGAGCCATCTAGGAGTTTTTTTACTCTAATTTGGTCACGTACATGTACAATAGAACATATCATAAAACGAGCACATGGGTAATTAAAACCAGTTCCCATATAGTGCTTATTTGCTACATGCTCCATGGTGCATGGTGGAGGTACTCTGCACTCTAAGTGCACCTCCTAGTGCTTCATTTTTTTTTCCACTCAGGCCATATTTAAAAAGAATTTTAGCAGCTTTAAAGTCTATCATGTCATTTTGAATATCTGTCAGCTACTAAAGGAGAATTTGTTAATTAATTAAACATATATTTATTGTTCAGAACATTTTCAAGTACAGTCCTGTTGCTGTTTGTGTTCAGGAATGTAAAGGAATAAACATGGAGCATTCCAGTGAAATACTGTATGAACTTGTAGCACTAGTGACAGGAACAGAACGGAAGCTTCTGCTTCAAGGCTTGATGTGCTCTTGCGGGACCTCTAGTGGTGAAAAAATAACTAACATTTGAAACGGGTTAAATTTAGACCAGGAAAGAACCATCATCTTCATTTGCTGGACCGCTTAATCCTACTAAGCCTATCTCAACCGACGCTGTTTGAAGGAAGGTTACACCCAAAACAACTTTCCTACCATTGCAGGACAACACACTGACACACAACCATTCACACCTACATTCACACCAATTTGGAACAGCCAATTATCCCCATGTTCACCTCTTTGGGATGTGGGAGGAAAGAAAAGGTGGAGTACCTAGAGGAAACCCACGCAAGCATGGGAAGAACATGCAAACTCCACACAGAAACACCCGAACCTGGCACTTGAACCCAAGACCTTCTTTCACTTCATGTACCCATTCTTACTTATGGTACCTGTTATAGTCTCTTTTTTTCCTGTCTCTCTACCTCTCAGACCAACAAGAGGACAGCAGCAGTGCTGAAACCCCTTTGTTCCAAATGGTGGGAGACGGGGAATCTACGGAGGACATTACAGTGCCACTGGTCTTCCTGTTCGCCCAGGAGGGGGCCACCTTGACTGCCGCCCTACAAGAGCACCATAACATCGATGTCCTTCTTCTGGCTAAGGAGAGACAACTGGGGAAGGGTACTGAGCATTAACTATTAATGTATACACTACACGGGAAGGGCACAGACATGCTGTTCACTCTTAGTGTAATGGACAATCCATTCTTGTTTTGTATACCAATATGGAATGATGAATACATTGTATTTTTTTTGTTCTAATGTTGCGACATGTGGGGTTTTTTTTTGGTACAAAAAAAACAGAGAAAGTGAACATCAAGTTCCGGCTTGCCAACGAGAACGAGCATGAGGAGACGGCGGGAGAGAGAAGTACCATCCGGCTGGTTCTGGAAGGAAATGTGGTGCCTGAGGTGGAACCTGAGCAAAAGGCTGCATCGCAGTTCCAGTGTACAGCAGTGGAGAACCAGGAGTCCTGCAGCCCAGAGCAGAAAACCCGTCCGAGTGGCCCATGATCAGCTGGAGTCAGATTAGTAGTTCGCCCCCTTTATTCGTGACCAGCTGCTGTTCTTTTTTGGCTGATCCAGGATCAGAAAATACAGCAAAACATGGTCCTAACCAATCAGACTGGAACCAAATGGACTGGATAGAAGAACGGGGATGACTTGTGTTATTTGTAGTTATCGGGACTGATTGGTTATAGAGCAAGTACACAAAGCTGTAGTCTTACTTTTGTATCTACTGCCATGATGTACGTGTACTGTAATGGTTGGGATTGATTCACCTAAGTGATTGACAGGTGAAAAAACTCTTGGATAAGAGGTGGGCAGTGAGCTACAGCAGAACACACTCAGGCCATAACAAATCTTTTTTTTTTTTTTCTTTTTTTTTTAACATTTAGCATTTAATAATTCTTGCATAAAGGATTTGTTTGTGTGTCACGTGACCATAGAAGGGGTTTCACGGGAACATCATTTCTTGTTCAATGTTTAGTTGAATTGTTTACGTATTTTTAACGAGGGTGCTTGAAAGCCATGACTCGGGTCCCGTACGACCAATTTAGAAAGATGAGTTTTGCACATTGCTTTGGGAACACAATGGAAGAAGGGCCAGCACAATTATTATTATTTTTTGTTTCAAAAAGTTTTGGTTTTTAGATATTCAAATCAGGGAAATTCTAAGTGCTAAGCCTTGAACATGTCACATGTCCATATACATGAAGAGCGTCATGTTCTGGGGTGTATCTGTGAACACTTCTTCACTGTTCTTACACTATGGCCTAGCCTTGTGCCAGCACTTGGTGTGTGTGTTTCGTTCGTTTACTACACGTGGATCTGTTCCAGTCTGGCAGAATGAATTGAACCTGAGGATTTTGATGTTTGGGTAATGATAACGATTACGGTTCTCAGATTTGTAGCAGTGCCATTTTCTAGCATTAGACCTTCCTGGGTTTACTCCTCTCTCCTTCCAGTGTACTGTGTGTCCTCATGGTAAACACTACATTGTCAAAACCTAGTTGATGGGTATACAAGAAATTTGTAAAGATCTGATTTTTTTTTTTTTGGGGTAAGGTAAAAAGGTCCAGATAAGCAACTAACAAGGTTAAATGGTAATCATGTATTTTATTGCTTTAGATTATGTCTATAAGTAAGACTATTTAAAATGGATATGTTTTACCCATAGTGGCACTTTGTGTTTTTACTGTTAATGTAACGTCATGAGCTCGGAGCAGATAAGGACAAACCTGCTATGAATTTGATGCTCAGTCTTTAATGTTTTTCTTGCCATGTTGTCAGTTCACTAATCAGACCAGAGAAACAAGCTCAACTGAACTACACAGCGGAGGTATATCTATGACGCCTTCGATCCGGCTACATAGCTCTTAATGTTAATAATTTGGTTAATTTGGCTCCATAGAATGGTTCATCAGGTCATGTAGTATAAGCCTGCAGATGTTTTGCGATTCCGGTCAGTAATATCTGAGGAGTGGGGCTTTGACATTTCACGACTATGACATCATGATTCTACATCCAGGTTGAAAAGTGAAAAACCCAGCCCTACAGAATTGTTTGTATTGACCTGTACTACAATATTGCCACATTTTGTTTGATTGTGTCCAAGCATCATGGAGCAGTTCAGCTTTTGATTTTTTCATTTATTTATTTATTTATTTTTCCAATTATGACATTATAATTCCGTTTCTGGTTCGAAAATCCAAAATTGGGCTCCATGGAATTTTTCCTGTTGTCCACAAGAACAAGTCTGCCAAGTTTCATGTGATTCTGATCGCTAATAACAGCGGGGTAGGTTTTTAGAGACACCATCACCAACAAGGTGACAGAGTTTGACGTTGGATATCTCCAGTGTAAAAAAAATAAAAATAAACTTTAAAAAAAAAAACACCAATGGGCGTGTACAAATCCGCAGGTGTTCTGCTAACAGTATGCAAATTTATGAATGCAGTCTGGCACTGACCAACTCCAATCGACCAAGAGCACTGTAGTGTGCAGTCACATACAAAATAACGTGCCTTAGGCAGTCGGTATGTTCTGAAAATGTTTCCTCTGGCAGTCCAAATAAATTAAACCAAGTGGACAAAATTCTCTCTTCTACCATTCTATCACTCTCTCTTTTGTTCGTGGCTCATTCCTGAGTGTGCATTATGGGATGTTTACAAGCACATCAATAATTTTTGGAGTAATTATATTGTAAAATGGGGTTGTCACGGTGGCGCACTGGTTAGCATGTCCGTCTCACAGCAAGAAGGTCTTGGGTTCGATTCTCGGGCCCGGGCCATTTCTGTGTGGAGTTTGCATGATCTCCCTGTGCTTGTGTGGGTTTTTCTCTGGGTATTCCGGTTTCCTCCCACAGTCCAAAAACATGCACAGTAGGTTGTGTTGAGTAGGATACGTGGTTCCAAATTGCCCCTAGGAGTGAGTGTGAATGGTTGTGTGTTGGCCATGCAGTGGCCTGGCGAGCTGTATAGGTCTGGGGGTACCCTGCCCTCACCCAGAGTCGGCTGAGATAGGCGCCAGCCTCCCCACGACCCTAATTAATATTAAGTGGCTTAGAAAATGAATGAATTATGAATATTGTAAAATGGACTATAAGTTTATCTAAGCAAACAGAAAGACATTCCAGATTTGGTGTGCTGAAAGAGAACTTCATATAAATACACATGCAGTGATGTCAACTGTAAAATAACTGTGTCCTCGCCTTTTCATGGCTACTCCAATCCCAGGGGTTTGCGCTGTTTGCACCTACCTCATCCTTAATGGATTTAATTAACAAAGGATACTCAGTCACTTCGTTATTTTCCAAACCACTTAATCCTACTACACTCACCAGGAAGCTGGAGCCTATCTCAGCTGACACTGGGCAAAGGTGGGACACACCCTGAACAGCCAGACCATCGCAGGGCCAACACATACAACCATACACACACATATGGGTAAATTGGAACAGACAGTTATCTTAACATGCATGTCTTTGGACTGTGGGAGGAAACCAGAGTACCCGGAAGACAACATACAAACTCCACACTGGAATGTCCTCACCAGGCACAGGTTTTGAACCCAGGACCTCCTTGCAGTGAGACAGACATGCTAACTACTACCACGCCTCACATACTAATTATAGCAAAAAGGGGTCAAAATTTACTTTATTTTCTAAGAAAGCTGTTGCCATGTTCTTGTAAATCTAAAATTTTTGTATTATAATGCAAAGATTTGTGAGTTTTAAGCATTTAATAGCAGGTTAATAGCTAAAAATGCACACTAGTTGGGACACAGTATGTCTGCTCAGGGTGGGATCTCCCTGCCTATCAATCAACTTTAGCTCCGCCTACCAGATCCCTGCTATCTTGAGAGCGGTTAACAGTCTCGAGCGCCTGAGAGTGACAGCAGGTTCAGAGTGTGAGGCTGCTGAGAGGAATTTTTACACGTCAGTGTCACTCTAATGTGGGCTTCAGCCTGAAAAAGATGGCGCAAGGACACTTTTTGGCTCCTTTCTGCTTCCGTTAACGTGAAAAATGGACCTGAGGATGCTGCTGCTGCTTCTTCCCAGCCGGACGGAGCGGTTTTCCCCGGCGCTGCTGCTCGGCGTTCTTCTCTCCGTTAGCATTAGCGTTAGCATTCCAGGTAAGTTCAGTCAGTGAGACCCCCTCCAGGGGCATATGGGAGGTTTTGGACGAGTGAGTACAGTTTGTTTCGTTTTACTGTGTAAAAAAACACTTAGAAAGTGGACAGGTGAATTTTTTATAAACTTTATTTTGACAATGTTCCGTGATTTAAAGAAATATTTCGTTTAAAGTATGATTAGGGTGTTAAAAATAGGGCTGTTTATTTTATTTTCAAGAAAAAAATAGCACCCTATCCGTACTCCAGGTCTGTAAAAGTCTCTAAATGACGTCATAAATTGTTTTTGTTGGTCGATTGAATCGTCATGATTGTTCGCATATCAAATAAATAAATAAATAAATATTCACGTGGAGGGGACATGAAAGAAAGGGGGGGGGGAGCCGTGACGTCACAAACTTTACATGGTATAGAGAATAATTTTTTATCAAGAATGTATCCAAACAAAGCACTGGCAGTGAGCATTTGGAAATCAAATAAAATGTGCTGAACGGTTTTATTGGTTGTAATTGTACACAGGTGAAACTTGAAAAATTTGAATATCGTGCAGAAGTTCATTTATTTCAGAAATTCATTTTAAAAAGGTGAAACTAATATAATATACAGATTCATTCATTACATGCAAAGTGATACATTTCAAGCCGTTATTTGTTATAAATTTTCATGATTATGGCTTACAGCTTATGAAAATCCAAAGTCAATAATACATGAAATGAAATCAATAAAAAAAGGATTGTCAGAAATGTCAGCCCTCTGAAAAGTATAATCATGTATTTGGTTTGGGCCCCTTTTGCGTGAATTACTGCCTCAATGCGGCGTGGCGTGGATGCTATCAGCCTGTGGCACTGCTGAAGTGTTATGGAAGACCAGGATGCTTCAGTAGTGGCCTTCAGTTCTTCTGCATTGTTTGGTCTCATGTCACTCATCGTTCTCTTGGGAATGCAATATAGATTCTCTACAGGGTTCAGGTCAGGCGAGCCTGCTGGCCAGTCCAGCACAGTAATCCCACGGTCACTGAACCAGGTTTTGGTACTTTTGACAGTGTGGGCAGGTGACAAGTCCTGCTGGAAAATGAAGTCAGCATCTTCATAAAGCTTGTCAGCTGAAGGAAGCATGAAGTGCTCTAAAATGTCCTGGTAGACGGCTGCGTTGACTCTGGACTTAATAAAGCACAGTGG
>JAQMYF010000026.1:22303742-22314181 GCA_030014195.1 Neosilurus mollespiculum | reverse complement strand
AGTCTGGACCTTCACCTAGGACCTGTTTGCCTTGGGTGACCCTACCAGGGGCATAATGCCCCCGAAAACATAGCTCCCAGGATCATTAGGACACGCAAACCCCTCCACCACGATAAGGTGGCGATTCAAAGAAGCGGAAGAAGATGAATGAATGAATGAATGAATGAATGAATTTTTTTTATATATTTTTGTATATATATATATATATATATATATATATATATATATATACACACACACACACACACACACACACAATTTTTTTATGTATTGCAATTTACAACTGCAATAATGTCAGCTTGGCAGCATGGTGGCGTAGTTGTTGGCATGTCCACCTCACAGCAAGAAGGTCCTGGGTTCAACTTCCAGATTCAGCTGTTTCTGCATGTTCCTCTCGTGCTTGTGTAGTTTTTCTCTGGGTACTCTGGTTTCCTCCCCCATCCAGAGACATGTACATTAAGCTAATTGGTACATGTGAGCACGAGGGTGGATGGTTGTGTTTGTTTTTCCCTGTGATGGTCTTCTGAGCTGTTCCAGATGTACCTTGCCTTCACCCAGAGTTGGCTGAGATAGGCTTCAGCCTCCCCGTGACCCTAGTAAGATTAAGAGGTTTGACAAATGGGTGAGTGAGTTATTTTGGTGAGGAGGATAAAAATCGTGTTTTAGTTTGCTTTTCTCATGTCTGTGTGTAGTATATACTAAAACAGTTATTCGTCTCAGACTCTCAGACTTCGTGTCTGCATTCTGTCTGAGGGGTATATTTAGCGATATCTACCTCACTTGAGGTAGATAAATATTATATAATCATTGAATCCTGTAGAACCACCAGGTATGGATCATAGAACTACAGTTAAATCCTGAATATAATATAGCATTTTGGATGGCGCGGTGGTTAACACAGCCACCTCACAGAAAGAAGGTCCTGGGTTCAAGTCCCGAGCTCGGGCGTTTCTGTGGGTAGTTTGCATGTTCTCCCCCTGCTTGCATGGGCTTCCTCCGGGTACTCCGGTTTCTTCCCACAGTTCAAAAACATGCACAGTAGGCTAATTGGCTGTTCCAAACTGCCCCTAGGTGTGAGTGAGCGTGAACGGTTGTATGTGTGTTGGTCCTGCGATAGCCTAGCGAGCTGTACAAGGTGTACCCCGCCCTCGACAGGAGTCGGCTGAGATGGGTTCCAGCCTCCCTCCCCCTGACCCTAATTCGGATTAAGTGGCTTAGAAAATGAACGAATGAATGAATATAACATTTCCAGGGTTTATTTAGTTTTTTTTCATCCATGATAATGTTAAATATTTCATTGGTTAGACACATCTCAGTTTTGGGACTCTCCATCAAAGAACATCTAACCCCGACTCATACACAACCGTGAGTCCAAAATCAGGAGTGTGTCAGGTGTCTGAGTTGATACTTGGCACTACGGAAGAGCTTTATTAAAGACCGTTTTCATCACCTTTAAAAAGTGTGTTGTGTCCTGAACTTGAAGTCTGTTATGTCTTGTCCTGATGAACTCTACGGGTTTAGTGTGTGAAAATGAAGGCTGTTTCTGAAACTTCCTGCAGAAACATTAATGAACTGGAACTGTATTTCTTTATCTATTTCTTTATTTCTGACTGAATGAGTAACAAGAAGAGAGATATAAGCACAATATAAGACTTCGACTTAACTTTATTGATCCCTTTGGGATGACTCCCTCAGGGAAATTTAAATTTCCAGCAGCACATAAGAAAAGCAGCTCACAGATAAAGAATAAACAGTGAACACTTTATAAAAAGCTAATATACAAAATATGAAAGAATAAATATAAGGATTTATAAGTAGAATTGTTTTTTTTTTTAATGTTTAAAAGGGTTTCAGGCAAATTTAGACAATACCAAGAAATGGTCCAGGTTGCCAGGTTAGTTTAAATTTTTAAGAAATCTTGTTTTTTAAGGAATATTAATAGACCTTTCTGTATGTGTGTGTGTGTGTGTGTGTGTGTGTGTCCTGGCTTAGTGGAACACTGCCCCGACTGTACCAGAGTGGGCCGTCAAACCTGCAAACCTGGTTCCTCTTACTGCGGCCCGTGTATATCACCGCTGCAAGAGGATAAAGAAGGCCGCTGCGTAGCTCCAAACAGCCTTCGTTCTCATCCCAGTAAGCAGAAACACTCTGCACACAACGCTTGTACCGAGAACGCCTTAAACACACGCTGACTCATCGTCACTGTTACACACTCAGTCTACCTGTGGCTTTTCTATCAGGTAATAATATTTTGTCAGTGTTGATGTCCTGACATGCACCTGATGTAGGTGTGGATAATTATCTACATGGTGGCAGAAGAACCTGAACAGTGGATTAAAGAAGCTGATTGATGCAGTGCAGTACTTTTACCACAAGGGTGCAGTGTTGCTCGTCTACGCTTCTGTAAACGCTTGTATTGCAGATGTTTTTAAATTAAGGTACCGAGGAAATGTTCTGAGTAATAAACACTTACAGGTCACATGGAAAGATCTGTCAGAAAGATGATACTGATATTTATAGGCTTTGGTGCAGGCATGGTTACCATAGCGCTTGGAAGTCTGTGAAGAAAATCCTGTACACACCCCCCTACACGGATTTTCACCGAACTTGTTGGTGACCCTAACCTACCCTACCTTACCTGAGTCTCAGAGATTATATGATGTTGGGATGTCAGGGTCAAAGGTGAAGGTCAGGGCAAGGTCGCAAAGTTAGAGCGTTTGTAACTTAGACCCGAGTGCTAATCGATATGCCGTCACTACGGAACACTAGTAGGAGACTGTATATGGACTTTTTTATGTGAGTGTTACCTTTGATGTTAAGTGACCTTGTAAGGTCAAACTGCAACCATCTTGTAAAACCTTTTTTTTTTTTACTACTTTGATAAACACATGTGTACTTAACCAGTTACCAGGCTCCTGAGTGACGCATCGTCAAAGTGTGTGACTATCATCCTGGAGATCGCAGGTTTGGATCCAGCCATTGAGAGCTAATTGGTCGAGCTCTCATGGGAAGAAGGATGATATCTGCTTACCTTCCTATCACTCACAGTGATCACCAGCCAATCATAGGTGTCTGTGTGCTCATATAAAACACACTCCCTCCAGGTGCGTTAGGCCCCCGAATGCACATGCACAGCAGCTCGGAAAAGATGCGGGTGGCATCATAGTGTGTCACGGAGGGGACATGTGCATGCTTACTCGGTGGTCGGTGGTAGTTTTACCAGGGCAGTGGTGGCTTAGTGGTTAAGGCAACGGGTTACTGATCTGAAGGTCAGCGGTTCAATCCCCACTGTCACCTCTGTTGGGCCCTTGAGCAAGGCCCTTAACCCTCAATTACCCAGTTGTAATAAATGATCATTGTAAGTCACTCTGGATAAGAGCGTCTGTAAATGTGATAGGGAGGCAACACTTGATGGGTGGGAATTGTATACAACTAAATTAGAGAGAAAAATGAGGGGAATTCGGAAAAAGAGTAGGAAAAAAAAAAAAACCAGTTCCTGTACGTTGTCCGTGCTGCTTGGCGAGGAACATTCCATTCTGTGAGGACCCTTCTAATTTATTCTTCCCGTTCTGCAAATGTGTGTTTGTCATTTGAGGTTTGGGTCCCATTTGCATGGTATTTCTCTCTAAATCAAACAGAGCCTCGTCAGTGCGACTCTGGAGTTTTAGTATTTGTTCTTTACGTTGTTTGTTGCTTTCTTAGTTGGGTGGGAATGTTGGGTGAAGCATGGCGCTACCTAATGGGTACGTTTTTAAGTAAATATTATGAGCCTTTAGTGCATTTTTATCAAGGCCGTTCCTTAGGAATACGGAACGTAACCTAAACAAAGCAGTTCTATCTTTTATTACGCCAAGGTTCTTCCGAAGGGTTGATAATTCTTTTAGTATTTATATTTAATTCACATGTCTGTGCTGCAGGTGAGTATGGTATGGTGCCTCTTGTTGGAAAGATATAATTGGTTTTACTCCTCACTTATGTTAGATTTTTCTACGTAAAGCAGGCGATTTTAAACAGTTCAAGTCCATTCTGAAGACTTCACCTCCTTCTCATTCATTCATTTACCAGACTGTTTAATTCTGTTAGGGCCACAGGGAGGCTGGAGCCTATCTATGCCGACTTTTTTTTCCCCCTCTGTTCCCCCTCTCCATTCCTTGTTGTGTTTGGGGGGGGTCACCCCCACCCCCCAGCATACAGTGCTAACCATATTCCTCTGTATTTTTTTCTTTCAGGGTAGATTTACTGGGGCATGAACAGATGGTTCAAAGAAAAAATGTACCTTGTTTTTCTTTCACCGTTATCTGAAAGGGGCCTCAGGGTGTGTTTAATAAGGACATTGACAGGTATAAGCTGGTCATCCCAGACTCCGGTTTTTCCAGCAGAGTTTCCCAGCAATATAATACACAGCTACTGATGCAGTGACCCAAATTTATATATATATATATAATTTTTTTATCATGTCCTTCATTTTCTTATCATGTCCTTCATATTTTCCTTTTTATGTCTACTTGTGAAAAATAAACCAAATTGCCTCCTGCACCTTTAAACCACTGCGATGGCCTGGCGAGCTTTCTGGGGTGTACTCTGCCCTCGCCCAGAGTCGGCTGAGATGGGCACCAGCCTCCCCGTGACCTTTAAACCAGCTTGTTTTTACAGTTTATTAAATAGCACATGAGACACTGGGGAACATGTTTCAGATATTCAGCAGTAATAATGATGTCAATCCACATGAGAGTTTGTTTTTAAGATGACATGTTCATCTCATTCCAGTAGATTAGCTCTTCTGCTTATAGGAGCCAAAAAATTACAAAACAAAAAAGAGGGAAAGAAGTGCTTCAACCATGTTGTGTTGTCATTGCGTAGTTAGTCCACTAGAGGGCAAACTGTAACTCCTGATGTTCACATAGCAGGCACTGATTAGGTTCATTAGTAGCAGTAGTACTGTGTAGATTATAATGGAGCTCAATTGGACTTTTTGTATTATCTAAATTGCATTATGTCTTTGTCTTGGTAAAAAAATTTAAATAAGCACATCTAACAAATGTCAGGGAAAATCTTCTTTGTTTTTTTTTTTTTTTCTATTTCTAAAAAATAAGATAAGCTGATATCAAGTTATTGTTTTTTTTTTGTTTTTTTTTATTATTCTAAAAGTATTGAAGTTAATACAGATTTAGCCTCTAACTAAAGCGAAGCTCTCCATATTTTACTGATAGGTGTCTAAGGCTGGAGTTATAACAGTAGTATGGCTCTTTTAAAGGCTGAGTCAACTTCAGTCCTGATTTAAATAAATAAAAAGGTCTTCCCTGCATTTCCCAATACAGTCTGGGGTAAAAGAAGGAAAGGTGAACACCTAGGTTTCCTTTTTATTTGCTGATTTCTGTGTTCATTTGTATCACCTGTCTTGTTAGCGTAATTATCTGTTTAATGTGTTTATGTTCCGTGGCCTCATTTGTGTTTAGTGTTGTTTCGCCTGATGGAAGTTTGTCTACCTACACTTGTTAGATTGTGTGTGTATGTGTGTGTTTGATTTATTTGTTTCTTTTTTAATTCTGTGCGAGTCTGAGCGGTGGTGTATGAGCCTCTTTTTTGGGGTTGCAGGTTTTTTTGGTTTTTTTTATGAATCAGGGGTTTGGTTTTTTCCATTAGTTACTGCACAGCCCTTTTTGTTTTTTTGTGGGGGCGTGGTCACAGGACAACCAACAAGTCACCGTCCATGCCTATACGACTTATAATGCTTATAATATATAATGCTTTGTTTTTGTTTTTTGTTTTTATACAGTGATTTGTTGGAAGTACCAGTAAACATTATCATAATTGTTAACACATACTCGCCCTTCCTGTTTCATTTCACTCTCGTGAAGTACAGATGGCACGGCCCACCTCCTCCGACACCTGCTGAGGAGTGCATTATACAGCTTTGATGGAGGGGGGTCATAGTCACAAAGCAGACAGTGAAAGTGCTGTGGCACCATATCAGGCATTTTCAAGGAGCCAGATGGCTGTCCTTCTGGAGTGCAGAGATACTCATCATCTTCAGTTCCACATTTCTCGTCACTGGAGCTCACGTTCTTTTTCTTACAGCATTTTCACCATAATTGCAGAAATAAAAGCACCGTGTGTTCTCTTTACCCCACATTAAGATTCGTTTTCTGAGACTCCTGTTGGGTGTGTAATACGGAGAACCAGCAAACAGCCTGTGGTTACTGTGTTAGGAGAAGGTGGAAAGTTAGAAATGGGGATGTTTGAATCTCTAGAAGCCAGAGGGGGGTGATTGGTGTGAAGGCCCTCGCCCCCCGCGGAGCCCCTCTGCTCGGCCACACACACACTCTCCTGCTGGTTGCCAGGCGGGGATCTTCCATAGTCTTGGAATGCAGCTTAGTGTCTGGCCAACAGTACCATTAAATGATGCGCTTCTTTTGTTTCCTTTTCACAGCGTCTCAAACAAACAGCACACCGGCACACTCTTACTCCCCCGGGACACACACTAGCACACACTCCATCCCTAGCTCTTATACATTCTCTTTCAGTCTGACAGATTGTCAAATAAACAGTTATTGTGTCGTCCCGTTACATCTGGACTATGCAGATACACGTCTCAGAAATTATATTCGGAAGGTCGGCATGTCACAAAAAGGGATAATTGTCAAATCATTTATTCAGTGATTTGTGTACTTATTGCCGTCGGGTAAATGATTCTACACAAGCCTTAAAAAAAAGATCTGTTTAACATAGACATCAGGTATACCAATGCTAATTAAGACCTTTAAAAAAAACAAAAACATTCTGATCATAAACCTAACCGAACAACACTTTTTTATTAAAAAAATAGATCTATTTCTTCAAAACAACATTAAACATCTTTTTAACTCAGGCTTGTTTTTTGCATAGATGGTGTTTGATAAGCAATCAGTTTTATCAAGCGTAGTGGAAAAAAACCCCTCAGTCTGCCTAAACATGCATACAACCTTGCTAGCTAAGTGTAGTTTTCTCACACACTGAATGTCATAGCTGTTCATTAAGCCATCTCCAGTGACAAAAAATAGAAATCTATATATTTTTTTTAAACTGATAGATCTTCACATGCTTTAAGTTCTACATGTTTTACTTGATGTAAGTTGTGAGAACTTTCAATAGTAAACCTTCAAATCTTAGCATGAGGACGCGGTATATTTAGGTTTGCAAGCGTTAAAAAAAATCCACAAAGCTTTGGTTTTATTGGTGGGGGTGGGGGGGTAATGATTTTAACCCTCAAGTCAAATTTGTTACAGTGAGTACAAGTAAGTTGGTGTTTATTAAAGACCTGAAGAAGCCTGGGCTCTCTCATATAACCATACAACAATTATACATCAAAGGAGAGAAGGGTGTTCCTGAAGAGGTGACACTTCAAGATACCAAGCCTGAGGTGAATAATTGTTTTCGTAAATACTACACAGGAAGCTAAACAAAAAACACTCTCTGATTTTATTTTTTTTTCTTAATTTTATAAATCATCCTGGACGCACCTTTGCTCTGAGCGCACATGCGAACGGGGTTAGAGCTGTGTAATGGGATCTCTTTAAGACTTGAAGTATATACTACATGGAAGCATAAATAAACACAAACCAAAACAAAAATGTATTAGTTTATATTTCCATAATTAAACCTTGAAAGAGTTGGGTCACGTGAGCTCCGGACTTCGAGTCGAGCTAAGCATTATGTAGCTAATGGCGTCTGTTTAGCCTCGTCATTCAGTGTGGAGTACATATTACACAGAAACATAAATAAATAAAATTGCTTTAGTGTATGCAATGCCAAAACAGCAAACAAAACAAGTTTTGGCAATTTAAAGCATGGTGATGCTAAGTGACCACGATAATTTGATTCAAGTATTATTCACTCTGAATAATGTTTTTAAAACCTGAGATAGGGGACCAATCACATCACACCTTTCCTTGTGTAGTATAGACTATAAAACAATTCTTCAATGAAGGTGAGGTGGATATCGCCAAAAAGGAATGTTGTATTCAGTGATACCCACCGAGCCTGAGGGGAATATCTGTTTTAGTGTATATTACATGGAAATATAAGAAAAGCAAACTTCCACCACCAGATTTTTATTATTTAATTTTACAGTTAATTGATTTCAAGCATTATTCCAAGCTTACGGGGTGGATAATATCAAATACCCCAGGATAGCGAACGAATCAGAACGCTTCATTCTTGTGATGTGTATATACCTAATATATACATAAGAATTCAGCTCCAGCTTTTCCCAGACTGCAACACATCATTATCTTGGCCAGCTTTTATTATTTTCTCTTCACTGTCGGAAGAATGGAAGTCAATTCTAGATGCTTTCATTTTCTCTAGGTCAAGACACTTCCATTCCTGATCTGGATGAACAAATTGACTACCTGTCTTCAGTCATTGCCAAGCAACGAGTCTTCGATGTCAAGCCGACAGGTTTGAGTCACTGTGTTCTATCAGTATATCGACAGTGTCTCTTTTTTCTTTCTCTCTCTCTCACTCTCTCTCTCTTCAATTTGTTTACAACATGTAACATTTTTTTTCCTTTTCCTTTTTTTTTTTTTTTCCCCAGACTCTTCTATGATGAAGAGTCAGAGCACAGTGAAGAGTGGCTTCCAGTCAAGTACAGTAAAACCACTCACACATGTTCCCTCCACCCCAACCCAACATACCTTCAGACCGCATGTGGGTCAGACCGGGGTTCCTGGCCGAGGCAAGCATGTCACCGCCATGAAGTTTCCAGAAGATGCTCTGATCGTTCGTACGTATTCGTGTCCAGCTCCCTCAGCGGTAGCTCAGTGTTTATGGATGCCACTGTATTAGGGGTAGCAGGGTAGCAGGGGTTGTATATATTTATAGATCCTGGTTAAAAGAAAAGGGGTTTCCATGTAAAATAACTTGTATATAGTAGTTTGCATATATTTATAATGTAACTTCATTTGGATCTTTGTGTGCTCTGACATGTCTCATCTCTGCTCTGGGTGTCCCTGTCAATCTCTGAGCAGTCCTGATGTCTGTGTTCATTATTTTGGGGGTTGTGGCGCTCATCATGGCTGCTGTCTGTTATATTCGGTAAGATCTCACTCTGCATTGCATATTTTTTTTCCTTTTGTGTTTTGATTTAAACTCTTGAGACAAGCTACGCCCCTCCACCCCACCCGCCGTTTTTTATACAAGTAGTATTACTTTATAATGTGGCACCTTTATGAAATGCCAATACATATAAAGTATGTTTTATATTAATAACAATAATACAACATGCAGTATGTTTTCTATTCGAGTAACACTGTTAAAAAAAGAGCAAACCCCATAGACTAAGTGGTTACAAAACAGCATTTAAATAATGGTTTTAATAATACAGTTTTTTATTGCAGGGCGGCACAGTGGCGTAGTGGTTAGCATGTCTGCCTCACATCAAGAAGGCCCTGGGTTTGAGTGTTTTTGTGTAGAGTTTGCATGTTCTCCTCTCGTTGTGTGGGCTTTCTTGTCTACCCGGGTTTCCTCCCACAGTCCAAAGACGTGCACGTTAGGTTAATTGGCTGTTCCAAATTGCCCCTAGGTGTGAGTGTGAATAATTGTGTGTGTGTGTGTGTGTGTTGGCCCTGTGATGGTCTGATGTGCTGTATAGTGTCTACCATGTCTGTGCCCGCTGTCGGCTGAGATAGGCTCCAGCCTCCCTGAGACCCTGGTAGAATTAAGTAGTTTGGCAAATGAGTGAATGTGAGTTTTGTATTAAAAAAAACAGAATTTAATATAGATGTTTATTTTTTTTTTGTTAATATGCACTACAAATAAAATGACATGAAGTAAAGAATGTATAATGTAGCCCATATTGCCTAGCATTTCATATTGTAAGAGACCAATAAACCAAATGTAGAATTATCAAACACATTTCTAGACTAATTTTACTATATGCAAGGTTTTTGTTTTATTAAAAGATTAATTCAGCTAACTTTAAACATTTATTTCTAGAGCGAAGCAAAATTATCTGCCAATAAAAAAAGAAAATGTACATATTAAGAGAGAGTAAAATACTGCATGAGATTGGGCTGAAAGGTTCAGAGTAATCCATCAGGAGAAGAGCTTGAATGCCATGGGGATCCAAGCTCTGCAACTCTGATGGAAGAAGTGTGTAGACTACACGAGAGACCTTGTTAAAAAATAAACCACATTTGAACAGATTGGACCACTGCATCATGGTCGGCCTGTGAACTTTTCAGCCTGCCTTTGTATGTCTGGAAACAGCCTTAATAATCTTATAGTTGATTTATTGTAATTTTATAATAGAAAATAAAGTTGGTAAGTGGGTGAAATTCCTGAGAAAACTTTTAGATATAATGTTTATTCAGATTAACAATATTCTCTTAGTGTTTTAATTCTAAGAAGTAATTATTAATGTATGTATTTATTGGAAACCTGTCTAAAACAGAATTTTT
>JAQMYF010000026.1:22262508-22272545 GCA_030014195.1 Neosilurus mollespiculum | reverse complement strand
TAAATTTTAAACCAATGTCATTAGTACATCCAATTAAACCCATTTTAAATGTACTTAAATAAATTAAGTATGCTTTTTAAAAATGTTTTGTGCACTTTTAATTCAATTAAATTATTTAAATACTATTTTTATTAAGTTGACTAATGAAAAATTTTTAGTTATCATACAACCCACTGAACCACAAAATGTGTTTAAACTTACTTAATACATTACTGTACTCTGGCACAGCAATTTCCATCGGGATGAATAAAGTTGTTCGTATTCGTATAAAATATCTTAGATTTAGGTGTTATTTGATTATTTTTGTTTGGTAAGATAATTTTTCTAACTAAGCAGTTTTTATGTTAGAGTGTTTGACTTGTTTTAAGCATTTTGGTACTAAATTATCTCAATAAGATATTACAGCTTGTTACTAAGATTTTTATGACCTATTCTGAGTAATGCATGCTTGAAACTAGAATATCAACTGTTACAAAGCCATTTCAACAATGCTCACAAGTATAAAAATGCTTTTTCAAAGTAAAAAAATCTCATTTCAAACATCAAATAAGAAATCATGACTTTTACACAATTTTATCTTTAAGTACATTTATACTTTTAACTGACACTTCATATTTAAACATTCAACATGTAACATTTCAAACAATTTAAAACAGAAATATTTCTTTGCATTCTTTGTTGATAAGTTTTCATCTACTTTGAAAGTTCCTCAGATACCCATATTGTCTTTCAAACCCTCCAAAACAAATGGTAATACCCTTAGCAGGACAGGAATTTGCCCAGATGACTGTTTTAATTTTCCCTCACTTGACTTTAATGTACTGAGTGAACTTGGGGATGGCCGATCTCTACCATCCAGAGGGGAATTAACCCAGAACACAGAGCTGTACCCTACAGAACCACATGCATGATGTCTTGTGGAGTTTTTTGTATAAAAGCAGGGAATTCAACTGTATGAATTTCAAATTATGACTCCATAACTTAATAATATTCTCCCTTCGTACAATATTTATACCATGTTGGCACCCCCGTTTTATCACATGGTACGTTTCCATACGCGACCCGCCTAAAGGGGTCAGGTGCAGCAGGCTACCTGTTTAAATTCGGGCAGTTGGAAATCTTCAGAACAGACCTCGCCATGGATGACGACGAAGGATTTTTTCGGGCATGGATGCTACAACAGTGGCAGTACTAAAATATATTGACTGTCTTTGCAAGATAAGCTATTTGTGAATTTGCCTAACAAGCGCTCATGCTAATTTTAACAAAAAGTTTTACTTGCTGTTTACCTCGTTATTTTGGGCTAGAAACTGTTATAGCTGCATGAATGGTGGTGCCGTAGATGTTCTTGATATTGTTTTATTGGTTGAAACTGTTTGAAGGAACAAATTTTGGGCAGTTATCTTAATTTAACTTGGCCTATGTTGTTGGCTAACGTTAGCATGGTTGCTGCAGTAGCGGGGGTGTGCGTAGAGAGAGACTGAGTTTAGCAGGAGATGAGAGATAGAGACAGAGGGTGGCCATACTCACTACACACAACCCTGAGTAATGTGATAAAGTAACTTACATGTATTTAACATGTACATGTGTAAATTTAACATGTCCTGAGCACATTCTCAAATACAGCAGGTGACTTACCAATCAGGTTATAACAATATACTCTACATGTGGTGGATGGTAAGAGCACATAAAGAGATTGTGTTTTTATATGACCGGTATTGACAGGCGAGAATGCCTTCATTTATTTTTAATTTAGTAAATGTAACTTCATCATATCTCTTAAACCCTCACGTTACAACTAAAAGATTTATAATGGGCATGCTACTAAAGACATTTAATAGATCATTAAACATTTACTGACAAGATTAAAATGTACTATTTAATATGGCTAATGTCTGTAACTCACTAACACAGGACTGCTGCATTCTACTTTACCTGTATTTTAAATGAATATTAATTATCAAATTGATTTTGTCATGGTAGCAACTTCAGCTTCTGGCTCTGCTGGTTCAGCTATAAAGAGGAGGGGGGGAGAGAGAGAGAGAGAGAGAGAGAACACTCTAACTGACACAACACTTCAGACTAATTATTCATCTAAAAGTAAGTAACTTTGAATTTGTGTATGTTTCTTCAAGCTGTAATGGTAGAAACAGTGATTGTAATTTTCTTTCAACAACAGTAGCACCTGAAACTACTGACAGCCCACAGAACCAGGCAAAGCACTACAAAGTTCTGTAGGAGCTATACAAAACCATGCCTAGACCCAACAAGAAGAATGTTGCCCAACTGTTGGACCTCAAATACCATTCAAGATGGGCTTACATTGACTCTGATGTTATGAAGGCGCAGGAAAGACCTACCAAGATACTTCAAGCATATCCCTACTTCAGAGAAGTGGATCACTTAAGCAAATCGTTTTCACTGATTATTTACTATGAAGTAGTAAGGCATTAGTTTACACATTATGAAATGTTTGCCATTTTTTTTAATTTTTAATATGAAAGAAGCAGATATTGGCCAGTTTTGTTTTGCTCAAATTGTTTCAGAATTTTCTAAAGCAGTTTAGTCCACAATCTCCACTTCCATATAGGTCCAGAAACGTGTTTCCCGCTAGAGTTTGCTTGGAATGTAGAATTTAAGTTATTTTTGTATCTGTCCTTCCGTGGTAGATAATGGATGAACTGCAGCGAATCCTCAATCAAGTAAAATCCCACTTCATACCTGAACTGAAGAACCGCTGGGGGACCTTTTCTGAGAAGATCCATTTTTATAGAGTTTTCAAAAATGTCATGAGATCTCCACTGGCAGATAAAGGTAATTACACACTTGATAGAGAATCCATAGGCTGGCCACAGTAGTCGGTGCTGCTTATGCTAATCAGTTTTCAGACATCCACCAAATATTCACTGTTTAGATAACTTGTCGACTATCCTCACCACTCCCACCATGTGCTTATTTTTATTTTTACCACATACAACTCACTGCTCCTTGCTGTCTCTCCCAGCCACACTCAATGTGTTTCTTTTATTTAAACTAATGTTTCTTTTAACATTGCTCTTCTTTCTCTCTGTTTTTATGTTGTTTTAAATAAGTGATTGCAGTAAATACAGCTAGACTGTTTTGCTTTTTACAGTAAAGTAAACCATTGCCATGATGAAGGCTTTGCCAGACATCTTCCCATCCTGTTGCTCCATCCAAGAAGTTAGGGCATGCAGGCAAGGCTATGTTTCACATTCTTGAGGTAAGAAATTCATACATGTAAGACATTTTTCCATGTACTGTATCTGATAAGTGGTGAAACATAGTCTACAAACTCTATCAAGTCCAGTTGACTCGATTAACTCAGAATTTACTGTATACAGTTTTTCATATATTTACTACTTGACTCTAGTCTCTAAACAGTGATTTATTGTGATTGTTTCTTTTTGTGTTTCAGTCTGCCGAAGACCCCTACACAGAACATTCCTGTGTCAGATTTTATACAGTTGCACTATTTTCACAGCCATCTCTCCATTCAATGTTAACCAGTAATTGTCATGATGTTCTTTTCATGTGCACCTTAAATATAATAAAGAAGTGAAAATAAATTAGATTCATGTCTTCATTTAGGCAAGTGACATTTCCTCTTCTGGCACTAGTACTCTACGCTGATTATTAATATGATTTATGAGTCCCACAGCTTTTGGCTCATTTCAAGAATTTTAAGAAAATTATCCTACATAATGAGAAAAATATTGTCTTTCTATCAAGAATTTACTTAATTTGAGAATTTTTTAACATACTGAGAAAAGAAGTTGCATACATTTTATTTGTATCAAGAAAAATGCACTTGTTATTAGTGAAAATACGCAAATTTTAAGATATTTCTGGTTTCGTTAAGGTTAGATATATTTACTTGTTTTTGAGAATCTTGACAAGCCCAATTTTCTTGTTCTATTGGCAGATAATTTTGCTTAGTTTCAGTAATATTTCCCTAATTTTTGTATATATTTTTCTTGTTTTTGAAAGCTGACTTTTTGCAGTGTACACACCCACACACACACATCTTTAAGAATATTTGTTTTTTATTTACTTTATATTGCTGATCTGCGTTGCTGCATTGTGCCTGGACCTGGCTGATGACCTTGTTTGTGGATCTGTTTCTAATATTCGTTCATGCTGTAAACTTGAACTGTCTTTATTAGCCTATCAACTGTGAGTCTTTTTTTAATTAGCAGAGTTGTAATTGTGATTACAGAAAATCTACTTGCATATAATGCCATGAAATAAAAACCTATTAGATCTAGATCTATTCAACGAAGTTCAGAAGTTGATCCATTACTTATTCATCAGCTCCTTGTCAGGCGAGGTCGTTACACACGGCTGTAGAAAATCTTCTTTCTTCAAACGGTGGAAAAATCTGGTGACTCACTGTCCTCACTTGTCTTCACCTTCTTGGACTCTTTTTATAAACATTGTGACAGACTGGTGCAAGTTCCAGAAGTGTTTGGGACGATCCAAGTCAGACACAGAAGTGGTTGACAATTTATTACAGACACGTGGGAAAAGCTCATGAGTCAGTAGTTCGCCCAGTCTCGTCAGCAAAGTTGTTATTGTTCTTGTTGCGCTAGGTGGAACACTTCTATGAACGTTATACATACATTTACGTCATTTTAAGTACATTTGACAGCCTCTATGCCCTCCTATGGGTTTACTTGAAGAAGACTGATATACCTCAAAGAGTTTTATGGTTAGGTTTAGGGCAAGTGCCTTCTCCTTAGTAGTTGGATACTTTGTGTAACCATCAGATTTCTCTGAGGCTGAGAACTTGTCATCTATGTATGACGATGTGAGATCTGCACCAACATCGCTGGCATTTATAGCCAACAGACTTGTCAATGCGGCAGTGAAGTCCGCAAAGTTCTTGCAAAAACTTCTGTAGAGATTTTCTACAATTTTGTGGACCTTTGTCCTAGTGGGTACTTCTTGCCCATGGCCAAGAAGAGGTCACACTGGTCTGACTGGACAACTTGAAGAAGCCGATCAGCGCTTTCATGACTTTGGGGGTTTCAGTTTCACAGGCAACTTCTTGTTCCAATTTAAAAACCTCAGGGTGATGTGCCCTCTGATTCACACTTTGGTGTTTTTAACTAAATGTGTACCTCTATTGCTTATATGTAGTACATAAAGCACAATTAATGTAAGCATGATCAGTACATTTTAAAACCAGTGGTGGCTGGTCGTCTGTCAAACAGGGGAAGCACATTTTAGACTTACGTCATAGAATATGTCCATGATTGCATCATGTTATTTAGCAAGAAGTTCCTGGGTTTGCGTCGTTTTTGTATGGAGTCTACAATGTACACCTCATGCGTGCGTGGGTTTCCTCAGGGTAATCTGGTTTCCTCCCACAGTCCAAAGGCATTCACATTAAGCTAATTAGCCACCCCAAATTACCCCTAGGTGTGTGTGTGTGTGTGTGTGTTGGCCTGCAATGGTCTGGCAAGCTGTTTAGGGTGTATCATGCTTTTGCCCAATGTGGGCTGAGATAGGCTCCATCCTCCTTGCAACCCTAGTACAATTAAGCAGTTTAGTAAATGAGTCAGTGAGTTGTTTATATGTGTATTTGTATGTATGCCCTGCGTAAGTTAGCCAGATGTTTTTAGCCATGTCACCTTGTCATACCAGGAGAGTTGGAAATCCGGATATTCATTATGATTTCCATAGCAAATTAATCTTGGGTGTTGATTTGTCTCATATTAAATGCCATTATACACAATTAGCTACCGAACTTTACTAAACAAACAAACATTACAAACCTAAAACAAACTGCAAACTTAAGAACGCCATATTTCGGTTTTTATTTACAGTGGGATATGTACAAATGAAAGTCGTAAACACATGCCCAATATCCGTGTCAAACCAAACTTGAAAAGCTTCAGTGCGGCTGTCAATCAAAATAGGATCCAGCCACTTTGACTGTTCCTCCAATTACCACGCAGCAGCCCAGCGTCCTGACCCGTCCACTCCTCATAGAGTCCCATAGAAGCTCAGCTCCCATGGGAATGATGTTTTTGAAGCATTTGTCAAATGAAGGTTGAGCTTTTTCAGCGCTAACGACAGAGTGTATTCTGAGTGCTATCAGACCCATCACGCCATGAAGTTGTAAATACAACAGTATACATTTGACTGAATATTTAGTAATATACTACAGATTCCCTTGTAGTCTTAGAACAGATGCCACTACTTTTAAAACCACATGACTGGTCTGTGGCTAGGTAGCCCTAATCGCAGCAAGCCGTGTGTCCTGACTCCTTTCTATCATATCCAGCATTAACAGTTTCAGCATTTTTTGCTTTACACCAGGCGTACTAGCCTTCACAATCAACGAGCCTTAGGCACCCATGACACTGCCCAAAGTTGTCCTTCCTTGGGTTACCTTCGGTAGGCACTCCCTGTACTAGTGCATATCAGTCTTTTAGCCATCACAATGTGGCCCTTGTCACAATCACAATGGCCACATGGTGGTTAACAGGTTATTTTTAGGACAGTGGGAGGAAACCGCAGTACCTAGAAAAAATCCACACAAGTCCTAGAACCCAGGACCTTCTTGCTGTGAGGCAGATGTGCTAACTGTCACACCCCCATGCCTCCTGATACGGCATCTATTGTTTTAAAAAGATCATAATTACCTATAGTGTCTCGCCTTAACACTTATACATGTTACAGCTTGTCTCTTTAATACAAAGATAATGACTCTGATCTGGGCTGTCACACCTCATTGTTGCGTCATATTTTTCATTCTGCATCCAGTTCCTGTATTTATTCTGGTTTATTCTAATGAAACAGTTGCTAAAAATGTAGAACCTGCTGTACCTGCATTTACAATGCAACAGCAGATTACCCACAAGACCTCACTCATTTACACAGCACCATATTTCATTTTATGTAAGGGTATATATCAATGGCAGCTTGCGTGTTTGTCTCTGCGAGTTTCAAGGTGAAATTCAAACGTGAAATGAGGTGTGTTTGGGAATCTGAGCCATATTTTAGCTGCAGGTTGGTGTCACATTACATTGGATGTTATCTGCGTACCATAGCATTAATCTCTATGGAAAACTAGGTGTATCATCAACATCACGCTTTATTGACTCTTGTGTCTTCTGTATATGTCAAAAAGAGATGTTTTCAGTATAGCAAAAATCACTTATATCATGTTATTAGAGTTTTGCCGTGTTGATTTAAGACAGTACACTAGAGTACTGATATATCTCAAGGCATGACAGTAACTAGAGCTAGAGTGAGAGAACGAGACAGGTTGGACAGGTCAGTCCAGTGGGCAGGTATTCTGAATGCTCATCGGGTGTGGCAAGAGGCAGGCGTTGAAGAGCCTCAGACTGAATCGAGTACAAAAAAGCACTGATTGAAGGGGGAAAAAGGCTATTTGGGGCTTTGAAATAAAAGTGCTGGGTGGGTTTTTCAACATAGTGATTCTTAAGGACTACCTTTTGACTTCGATCACTGGATTAAGTAGATGATAGGGCCTACTTGGACACAGTGATGTAAACTTTGCTCCTAGGTTGGCTAATAAAGGTTTGAGAGCTGAAAAAAACCACACGAGGCAAGGACGCTGAGGCAGAGACATGGCAGACGCACCAAAGATCGAGCTTTTCATCAAGGTCAGAGTTGAACATTTTTTCCTTTTCTAGTTGAAATCAGCAGACTGTAACTGTTCTCCATTTCGACAGTGTTAAATCAGCGGTGTTTGTATGTGAATGGATTGTACTGTATGACTAATGCGTTCATAAAAAACGTTCAAGGCTTGTTTACTTTTAAGAACCTGGGGTACAAACCTGCACTTCCGAAAAAAAAATCCCACAGTTTACCAGCAATATTTGCAGTAATTACACGCTGGAGACAACCAGGGAACAAACAGTCTCACCTTCAGTGCAGCCATTTGCATACCAGCGATTTCTGTATGTTGCCTGATTTCCATATGAATCCATTTAAAAGACATCAAACTTTACCCCACCACAGGCAAGTGATGACGGTGAACGAGTTGGCAACTGTCCATTCTGCCAGCGGCTCTTCATGATTCTCTGGCTTAAGGGAGTTAATTTCACCCTCACCACAGTGGACATGAAGAGGTGAGAGAAATACAGTGAAAATATGGAAATAGTGTTCGGCATAGCCACCCAACTCTGCTATCAGTGATTTCCACCCTACAGCGTTTAGTGCCTGCCCTAAATTGACATACTTGGTAAAGGTTTCTTGAAAAAACCTTGAAAATAGTTGCTTTACACCATGTTGGATTTCTAGAAATTGGGCTGGGTCCTCTAGGTTCCAAAAGAATATTTAAGGCATTTGGCAGAGATTCTTATCCAGAGGGACTTGCGTACATTGATCATTTTTATACACCTGAGCACCTGAATGGTGTTTCAGTTTGACATTTGGGAGAACCATCTACGGTAATTTTCCAGAGTTTCTCTTTCAGAATAGAAAGTTAAGGCTCTTAACCACTGAGCCTTAGTGGTTCACTAAGTTTACAGTGGTTAGTGAGCCAAAGATCGCGGTTCAATGCCCAGTTTGCTACAAAAGTAGATCATTAGATACTGGAATAGTGAACTCCAAAGGTTCTCCTAAAAGTGCAAACCTAAAGATTATTTAGGGTGCAATTACTTAATTGATTGACTAATTAATTGATTTAAAGCTACTGATTACTAAGCTTGCTTATAAGATGTGGTTCCACAAGAGTTTTTCTAGTTCCTTAAATGTTTTTTTACTAACAAACTCTGTGGTTAATGGTCCTATATTGAACCTCCAGTAGTTCCCCCAGTGAATCAACTCAAAAAAGTCCTTTATGGTGTTCTTATACAAGATATTAACAAAGGTTTCATGTTAGAAATTTTGGTACCATCAAAGGAGTATATTATTATTGCCAGTTTAAGTTCTTATAAACGTAAACTGCTAATATTATTAGCTTAAATTCTTGGAAAATATTTTCTCTTCAGTATATGATTGTTAATTGTTCCAGCCTTCTGAAAGGGTTCTAGCTTTGTACTCTTGAAAAGGAGTTGAAGGATTCTAAAACCAATAATAGTTCCGCCCGAATGGAATATCAAAGGAAGTCTTAAAGCACTTTAAGTATTTTTTCTAGGGTTGCGTTTAGAGAAGTGCAAGTGTTAACAAATATATTAATAACCTATATTGGTGGCCCTCTCTGGCAAAAGTGCTTTCACCAGTGTGGCTCATTGAGAGCAGAGAGAGTTCCTCAGTAGGCTGTTTCTATTTCCAATGAATTGCAATATTACGAGCAGCCGGCGCACAACCTGAATAACCATATTGTACCTTGTGGACTAAAACAAACTTTTGCATCATCTGGATCTCTGCAACTAAATTCAAGCCAAAAAAAAAATGTTTTGTAAGAATGAATCCAATTACCACCAAGTGTGTTCCTGTGTAATTTCTACCTTCATGCTGGCAAAACAAAGGTACTAATCACCATTTGATTGCTCTGATTTTCTACAGAGCTCCAGAGGTTCTAAAGGACCTCGCTCCAGGCTCTCAGCCCCCATTCCTCCTTTATAATGATGAGGTACGCACTGACACTAACAAGATTGAGGAGTTCCTGGAAGAGACTCTGGCACCTCCACAGTGAGTTTCACCTTGCACCATTAGAGCATGTGCTGTCTGGTAATGGTGGCATTCCTAAGAATTATGCAAGCAAAAATGGCTTTAAATACAAGAACTTGATAACAAAAGCTTGGCTGTCTTGATAAAAGATATGCTCATGTGGGCATGTTTGTCATTCCAGATATCCCAAACTGTGCTGTCGCTATAAGGAGTCAAACAGCGCTGGTGATGATATTTTTCACAAATTCTCTGCTTACATCAAAAACCCCAACCCTGGACTTAATGATAGTAAGATCTTTTTTTTTCTGTGGGAGGGGGAGTGTAGCATGTCTTTATGTATCTTGGTGAGGACCAAATATCTATACAAGAATAGACACCAATCCACCATAAAAATATGTATATTGACTACATCTAACATTATATAT
>JAQMYF010000026.1:22214718-22227434 GCA_030014195.1 Neosilurus mollespiculum | reverse complement strand
TAAGAGTGCCTTTTATTGTTTTTGTGTGTAGTGCAATACGATTATGATATGCAGCATTTTGAAACTTGTCAAAAACAATTAGAGACCTACAGTACAATCCAGATTGGTTGGCATCCATGGTACTGACAGGTGAATTGGTTATGAATAGGGCTTGGAATCATTTGAATTTAATAAATTCTTATTTTTCTAGATGATGACAATTTGCATCAGTAGGGTCTTTCAAGGCAAATAGGTCACAGAGGACCTATTTTTGATTCAGATATTGTAAGCCTAAAATGTTCAGCTGTCTGTATATTCTGTCTTATCGTATTTCTTGCTATACTTTTTAGCCCTACAGAACTTGTGACATCTTTATTTTGAGGATTCTATGATGAACAGTCCTTCAATGGAAGATTTTTGCTGTTTAATTAAAAAACAAACAAATTTTATGCTGAAAAAATGTATGCTGTTTGTTTTGGACCAAAGATGAAAAGGATCATCCAGACTATTATCAGCAACAAGTCCTATAGCCAGTGTCTGTTATGGTATGGTGTTGTTTCACTTATTCATTTACTCACTCATTTGCCAAATTGCTTAAATCTATTAGGCTTATTGGGAGGCTGGAGCAAATCTCAAACAACTCTGGGAGGGGTACACCCTGAACAGCTTGCCAAACCATTGCAGCGCCAACACACCCAACCATTCACACTCACACCTGGAGACAATTTAAAACAGCCTATTAGCTTAACATCCATGTCTTTGGACTCTGTGAGGAAACAAGAGTACACGGAGGAAACCCACACAAGCACAGAGAAAGAATGGAAACTGCACACAGAAATGACCTTGCTGAGCTCGGGACTCAAAGCAGGGACCTTCTTGCTGTGAGACGAATGTGATAACCACTACGCCACTGTGCTGCTGTTTCTGTGCATTTGGTAAAAGTAGCTTATACTTCAGTGGTGGCATAATTATTGCAGAAAAGTACATTAAAATGTTGGATCTTTTTCAAGGACATCCATGCAAACCACTTTCTGCACACATTACAAAGGCATAGCTGCACAAGAAGTAGGTGAGGGTGCTGAACTGACTGTAGTCCTTAAGTTGCATTCTCAAATGCAAAATGTGACAACTACTCTGAGCTGTTGCACACTGTAAGACCAGTTTGCAGGCAAAATGGGACAAAATCTCCTGACACACATAATTACTTGGTGTCTTCTGTCCCTAAACATCTTTTAAGAGTTGTGAGAAGTAATGGCAACAAAACAAAATGTTAAATGCATTACTGTTTCAAGATTTTTGAAAAGTGTTGCCAGAATCCAATACGGTGGGTGTTGTTATCCATCCCACTTAGGAATGTGCTGCTGTCATTTCGAGCATCAATCAAGGTGAAGTTTAATGGTATCGAGACTGTGTCTGTCTCCCGAACTAAACAAAAATGAAAAATTGCTAAGAGAATTTGTTTTAGTAGCCTTATTAACATACATCTTCAACATACTGTATGTACAGCCAGCACCTTTGATCTAAAGATAGGATTATTAAATGTTAAATCGCTTACATCTAAATTGTTTATTTTTAATGAAATTATTACTGATCGGAACCTGATTGTTTCTTTAGATAAGGCCCTAAATTTTTTATCAATTTAACATTCATTTTAATAACCCAGATGATCCTTTGAGAATCGGTGAATTAATTAGAAAAAAACTCTCATTAGTCTGCACAGTTTAAACAGTAATCGGCAGCGGAATTACTCCAATATAGTGTACAACCATCAGGAACTACTAGACTTGGAAAATGCAGTTTTGGACATGTAGATGCGACCATACTGGAGCATCTACGCAGCCTCGGATTGCTATGTCGGCTACATCCAGCGGCCAGCGATCCAGCGGTGTCTGCCAGTGGGGGAGATGGAAGCGGTGCAACAGAAAGCGGAAGTGGGGGTATTGAGTGGGGCTAACAGCTAAGCTAAAGGCTAACCCCTTTAGAGCGACACTACCCTGCGTTCTGCTCTCCAACGTTCGCTGTCTGGAGAATAAATTGGACCACCTAAGGCTGGATATAACAAACAGATGGGAAATGAGGGATACTGCGCCATTATTCTCATGGAAACCTGGCTGAATCCATCCATAATGGATGATGTCGTTAGCATGTAGGGGCTAACAATTTTCAGGTTGAACAGAAGCAGCTTTTTCTTCAGAAGCAGGGACTTTAATCATGCAAATATGAAAACTGTGTTTCCTCACTTCTACCAGAATTTGGATTTTTGAACAAGAGGTGAGACTATGCTGGACCTGTTTTATAATAACATCAAAGAGGCATTCAAGGCAGCACCCCACCCCCACCTTGGCTACTTAGACCATCTCTCTGTGGCGCTAATTCCTGCATACAAGCCTCTACTGATCAGGAAAAAGCATACTTTGAAGCAGGTGAGGGTTTGGCCTGCTGGAGTCATGGAAGCTTTACAGGACTGTTTCAAGTGCAAAGACTGCGACATGTTTAAGTCAGCTGCTAAGGACATCCAGGATTATGCTGAGTCTGTGTCTGGGTACATCCAGAAATGCATGGAGGATATGTCAAAAACATCTAAACACGGGCCAATGAGAAACCCTGGATGACCAGCTAGGTACGTGCTAGGCTGAAAGCATGAAACAACGCTTTCAAGTCCAGTGACATGGTTGCATTAAAAACTGCTAGAGCCAACCTGAACTGGACTATAAGATTCGCAAAGTGTGCTCATGGTCAAAAAATGCAGGACTTTTTCAACGACCCTACAAACACCAGTAGAATGTGGCAGAGCATCCAATCTATCACCGATTACAAGGCCCCCCTCCTGTGAGAACAGCATCAGCTTCCTCAACAAATTAAACAACTACTTTAGAAGGTTTAAGGCACTAAACACCACCCCAGAAAAAAATATCTATTCCTTGCCCAGATGAGCAGTCACTCTGTCTGGACCCAGCTGATTTCTGGAGAACCCTGAGAAAGGTTAACGCCCGGAAAGCAGCTGCCCTGACAGCATGGTACTATCCTGTTTCAAGGTTACCATAACGGTACCCAAAAAACCACAACCTTCTCCCTGAATAATTTCCGCCCAGTAACACTCCCACCTATCATAATGAAGTGCTTCAAGAGGCTGGTAAAAGATCACATTGTTTCCAGCCTCCCCCCAACATTTGACCCATAAAAGTTTGCTTATCGCCCCAACCGCTTCACAGAGGACACCATCTCCTCTGCACTCCATCGGAGTGCATGCGGGTGGGGAAAAATGTCTCCAGTGTCATCTCCCTGAGCAGCGGTTCTCCCCAAGGTTGCGTCCTAACTCCGCTGTTGTTCACGTTGATGACACACGACTGAGCCAGATTCACTACTAACCACATCATGAAGTTTACAGATGACACGGCAGTAGTGGGCCTTATTAGTAACAACAATGAACAGGCCTAAAGAGAGGATGTGAAATATCTAGTGGACTGGACTTCATCCTGATAGTGTCAAAAACAAAAGAGATCATTGTGGAATTAGCCCAGTCACACTCCTCTCACCATTAACAACTCAGCAGTGGAGATCGTCAACAGCACCACGTTCCTGGGAGTGTAGTTAACGGACTCTTTGAACTGGTCAAATCACATGGGTACCCTTGTAAAGAGGGCATAGCAGTGTATGCACTTTCTACACCAGATGAGGAGAGTGCACCTACCTGCTCCCATTCTCACCACCTTCTACAGAGGAACTATAGAGCATACTGACCAGCTGCATCGCAGTCTGATAAGGGGCGCATAGTGCCTCCAACTGGAAGTCTCTACAGAGGGTGGTGAGGACAGTGGAGAAAATCATTGGGACCTCACTTCCTCCCTTCCAGGACATTGCAAAGAAATGCTGTCTGACCAAGGCTCAAAACATCAGCAGAGACCCCTTTCACCCCCACCATGGACTGTTCTTACAGAACAGCCAGGCTCAACAATAGTTTCTTCCCACATGCTAAAACTGCTGAAAGCATTAAATTATTTCTCCCACACCCACCTACAAAGGACTGCACCACTAAGGACCTCTGAGCCATATTACTGTGCAAGTTTTTGTATGTATATTTATAATTTTTTTTATTTTATTAATATTTTTCTTATTATTCCTGCTGTGCTCTGAGCCATTGCAAAGCATTGCAAAATCTCATATTGATGTAAATCTAACTATCAAATAAAGTCTGTCTAAGTCTATTTTTATTTTAAAACTATAATTATCTTAAGTGGCCTCAACACTATAACGAATTGGCCCAGTATATGCTTGTATACCAAAAATCTTTGGCATTTGCTGCCATATGCTAAAGTTTGTTTTGATTATATTGTTATTCATTTTAATAATGTTGTTGTTCATAGCATTCATTGGAAATGTGCGTGCATGCAAAACATTTTTCTACATATGCCAGTGAGCAGCCCGTGCACAACGAGAAAGTTCTGCATGCAATATGGGAGTATCTTGTTTGTCCGAAGTAAGATTGAGCCTACTTAATGGTATGGCCTCATTCGTCCACCCAAACAAGGTAATTTCTTAGCGAACTCCTAGCTCCTCATCCACACTGCTCACCATCCACACTCCTGAGTTTGAATTATTTCATTTTGGCTCTGGGCTTCTTGGGCTTCCCTGATAGATAAAAATGTGGAGGCAGTTGAGATATTGGATGGTGAAAAGTTGGGACTGAGAGACCTGGACCTTGGGATGCAGCTGTTTCTTCAGGTCAAAGTGTGGGTTAAGAAGGAGCCTTGCATGTTTGCCTGAGGGATGGCTGCTTCTTCTGGGGCATTTGTTTTCTGCTGAAGATCTCCAAACCGTTTTGAGCATTTTCAAAGAGGCCTTCAAGAGCACTGGCCTTAAGTTAAACATCAAGAAGACTAGAGTATTGTTCCAACTGCCCCAAAAGTGGCTAAATAAGACCTGCACCCGAAAATTATTAACACAGTTCTGGAAAATGTCCTTGACTTCCCATACCTTGGAAGTCATTCCTCTGTAACAGCAAATATTTATGCTGATTTATATTAAGTAAAGCATTGATTTGGCTGTGGTTGTGGTGCCTCTGGACAGCTCAGAAAACAAGTATTTGAATATAAGGACCTTGATCTGGATACCAAGATTTTTGTGTATAAAGCTGTCATTATCCCTACACTGATGGATGACCTATGTTTCCAGCTACATTGCCTTCGCAAAGTCCTAGGCAACAGCTGCTGAACTAAGCAAACTGACATAAGCAACTTGGAGAAAGCCATTTGTATTAGTATTGAGTCAATGACTGTCTGCAATCAGATGCACAGGACAGGGGATATCCTAGCGTAGCCAAGCACTACGAAGCAAGCCTATGCCAGGATGCTGTCAGAACAAAAGAGAGAAGCTCCAGCTCCTCTATTTCTCCAGGAACTACCACTGCCACCAAATGTCCAGTATGCCACAGGATTTGTAAATTGAGGATGGGCCTGATAGGCCATCAGTCACCTGCAGGCCCACAAGTAGGAGAACAATCATACTTGCCTTTGAGTAATTGCCAGTGCTGACATCAAATCTGTTTGCTGGATTCTGTGCTAGGACATTTCTTTAAACAGACACTACCAGAAGAAGTTAACCCTTTATTAAATGTAATTAATTATTCACTTAGCACTGGTTGTATACCTAAATCCTTTAAACTAACAGTTGTCAAAAATCTGATTAAAAATCCTGATCTCGGCCCGTCAGCTGTCCAACTATCGACCAATATCAAACTTCCCCTTTATCTCCTTTAAATGACCTATAAAAAAGCTGTAGCACAGCAGTTATGTTTTTATCTATGTTGGAAGAACATTCAGGAAATGTATTAGTTAGGAATTAGTCCTTGTCATAGCACAGCAACAGCCAGATGACAGACACCCGCTTACCACCAGGGGGTGGAGATTTCTCTTTCAACACCCCACAGTTATGGAACAGCCTTCTAGTTAATGTTTGGGACTCAGAAACAGTCTCTGTGTTTAAGACAAGGCTTTTTATTAGGTAAAGCAGCAGATCTGGATGTTCTCAGGCATAGAGAGTTGTGGTAAACTGGGATGTTTGGAAGCTGTTACTCCCCTACTCTCACATGCTCACTCAAACACTGCCCTCATGTCTGTCCTCCTTTTGGTTCACTCTTTTTATTTATGCTGTCATAGTCAGCCATACTAGAGCCTCTGCTTGCACCCAGCACTGACAATGTCTCTTCTTTAACCATCACATTGTTATGAGCATTAACAGCTTGCCTCCCTCTCTCTCTCTCTCTCTCTCTCTTTCTCTGTGTTTTTTTTTTTAGGTACACATGCTACTTTTTAGATAACAGTGCTGCTGGTTCTCCTGCTCACTAAATCTTGTAATCTGTCCCGATGTGCTACTGCTGGCTCCAGTTCTTATCTTAGAAGTCCCTTGGTCCTGCTACTGATGTTGCATATGGACCTAAATATACACTCAGAAACTGTTACTCTTACTCATGGCTTATTTTAATATAATATTAAAAGCTTATGGCAGCAGTTCAAGTCAGAGCATTTTTTCTTGACTGTCATGCAGTGTTTGTAGCAGTGGACTGACTAAAGGTGGCATGTGCCCTGGAGCTGCCCTTGGAATCAATGACATGAGGAGAGAGTATCCAGACGGCTGTCATTTAGTGAATAATACTATTCAATATGCAGTATAAGTACCATGAAACAAAATAAAATATATAGATATAAAATGTAGGTGCTTTAGCTTTGAATTTTCTACAGTATAAGACACTTGACAGTGTACTGCTTTTAAACATGTGTAGCATGTTATCTCTCTCGCTAAAAAGAAAAGTCTTATATACAATTACAACAGGTGACTATACCATTTCACAGTTTACCCCACATATAGCTAAGAGTAATAAAGCAATACTGTTTACCAAACAACAACTGATTAATGGCACCTAGCACCACGTACCTCCACCTCCAATCCACCTCCAACAACATTACTGTGACAATCAATCAGGTCATTATTTTAAAATAATTTGTCCTCAATGCAAGAGCCATGCATACTGACACATTTGTTACTAAATGTCATAAACATACAATTTATGTGAACTTGTGCCATTCAGCACTTGTTAAGTTTTTACTTAATGGCTATATCCTTCAGTCATCTGAATATAAGAGTTAAAAACCCTATAAATTTGATAACTACTTGTTACTGCCAGGTCGAACTCTCTCCCTGACTCTCACACTCCATGTGCATACTTTCCAGAGTTCTGATTGTCATCACCTCTGCCTCATTACCGGAGCTGATTGTCTCCTCTATATAAACCCCCGCAAGACACACTCTGGTGTCGAGCCTTGAATGGAGATGCATGCATTTCACTGCTACTCCTACCTGTGTGGCTGACTCTCCTTGACTCCTGCATTCTCCACCCGTGCTACTTCCCCTGAAGTTCCCTCGGACTCTCTCGACATTCTCCGCATTGTGTTTGGTTTGTGTTCGCCCCTCATGGCAGGTTTACTTCCATACTTCCCTGTTTTGAGTTGTCCTGTGTTTTGTGGCTCGCGAGCCCGTGTTTAGTTGATATTTAATAAAGCCTGTTTTGTTATATTCCTCGTGTCCGGGAGTCATCGTAACAGAAGGCTCGACCGAAACAGAAAAAATGGAAGCCATGCCCCTTCTCACCTCGGAGGCATTCCAAGCCCTCGTTGAGGAGGTCCGATGGTCCTTAGCAGCTGTGGAATCTCTCATTGTCCCGTCTCTGCACGCTGTTCCCGTGGGGGTGTCCCCTCATTAACCCCGCACCCTACTCCGGAGATCCCGACTGCTGCGATGGCTTCCTATTGCAGTGCATGCTTGCCATCGAAATGCATACCACGTTCTTTCCTACAGTGCGCTCTAAGATCGCATATGTCATCTCCTTGCTATCTGGCAAGGCGCTGCAATGGGCCGAAGGACCATGGAGGCAGAGTGGACCAGTGCTGTCCATGTACCACAGTTTCACGGACCACTTCCGTGAGGTTATCAGCCGGCCGGAGGGGGAGTCCACCAACAGGGAGAAGCTACATCGGCTCCGACAAGGAACGAGGGATATCAGGGAATACTTGCTGGAATTCTGTACCCTAGCTTGCCTCAGTGGGTGGAATGAGGCGGCACTGGTGACCCACTTCCTTCAGGGCTTGGAGCCGTCGCTCCGGCTGCAGCTTGCTCCCTATGATGACTCCCTGTGGCTGGAACAGGTGATACAGCTGGCCATCCATGTCACTCATCGGCAGAGTGGATGTTTGGCTGAGCTGCAAGGGCCTACCTTTTCCATGCCTCCACAAGACAATCAGGGGCCCACCTTTTATAGGCCACTGCAGGAAGCCTCAGAGCCAATGCAGATCGATGTGGTCCGGCTCACACCGACCGAAAGATTGCGGCGGATCTCGGAGGGCCTATGTCTGTATTGTGGCCAGTCAGGACATAATATTTATTTTGCCCTATTCACCCTCCTCGTCCCAGGTGGCGACCCTCCACTCCAGTAAAGCAGAACACTTCTGTTCCGGGACTTCGACCTTCGACCCACCATCACTCCGACCAATTCGCAGTCTCCATTAAGTCTCCAGGGACCCAGGGTGTGACGGATTCCCCATCCAAGCGCCGTCTGACAAGCAGTCATGGCCTCGACCACCTCTGCCACGGGGATCTTTCGGTTTGGCACCATTTAGTGGACCCCTGAGGAATTGAAGAATGTTCTCTCTGCGCCTTCATCCAGGGCGCTCGTCGGCGCCATCGGAGGCTTGAGCATCCCAGTTGCCCAGCATCACGCGCTAGATGTCGTGCGCGACATCGATTGCGCCTGAGTCCCAGAACGGCTCCTGGGGGGGGGTACTGTTACGGCCAGATCGAACTCTCTCCCTGACTCTCACACTCCACGAGCATACTTTCCAGAGTTCTGATTGTCATCACCTGTGCCTCATTACCGGAGCTGATTGTCTCCTCAAGACAATCGCAAGACACACTCTGATGTCGAGCCTTGAATGGAGATGCATGCGTTTCACCGCCCATGCTACTTCCCCTGAAGTTCCCTCGGACTCTATTCATTCTTCATTCTATTGTTAGAAAAATTAACAGAAAAATAAAACAGTTATGTTGTTTAGCTCATCAATACAGGAATCCTGTTGTGCTGTTGTACTGAACCTTTTGATGAGTGGGGGAGTGAAAAGCACTGAACTGGTGGCTTTTAGTTTTGTGTTCATGGCTGTTAAATATAAATTTGATTTGAATTTGAAATAGAATAATGGGCTTTTGACGATTACTTACCCATATGTGGGTGCATGGATTTGTGGTTGTGCACACATAGGTGTGAGCATATGTGTGCAGTATATGAGTAGGGGTGGCCTGAGTGAGTGAATGTCTACCGGTCTGACTTTTTGTCCCAGTCCGGCCCTGATTCCCTCTGACCTCCGTAACTGTTGGATATCCTGAAAGAAGCATGTGATTATGAAATTAGTAGTCTGTGGGGAAACTGATCTGGAAAGGAAACAGAGACATGAAGCAATCAGTATTTGGACTCCAAAATTAAACCAACACAACGAGTACATCCTTCCTCTTTTTATAGAGTTCCGATTTTAAAAGATGCAAAGCACCGCAGAAGCCGATTCCAAAGATAGTCTCTCTCAACCATGCAGTTACTACCATTTGCATACTTTGCTGTGTCTCTAGCTAGAGCGAATGTTGGAAGGAAGTGCAGTGAGGGCTCAGAAACAGCTGGTTTTGCTGCACCGGGAGGACGGACCTCCACCAACGGGAACTGCTGAATGGCTCAACATGCGCAGCTGGATCTCCAGACACCTGCATCTCTCCTGCCCCCGTAGGGTCTTCTCTAAAAGGAGCCTGCCCAAACTGGTAACACAGCTTTTGTCAGTGTTAATAGCATGAAAGCATCACACAACGTTGTTAAGCATTCTGTTTAATGAAAGGTTCTTCTTCTGTGTTTTCTGTCAGACAGAGATGTACCAGCGTGTGTTCCAAAAGCCTGCGGACCGACACTCTGATTTCTCACGTCTGGCACGAGTTCTGACTGGCAATGCCATCGCTTTGGTACTGGGGGGTGGAGGAGCCAGGTACTCACCTGTCAGAGCAGTACTTTTAACTCAAGTAGATTGTCTCCATTGCCTAATTAAACACATTCAAATTTGCCGTTTCCTAAAATATGTTCCCTGATGGAACAAGCCCTTTTTTTCATGCAATGGGGAATGACCAGAAGTATAATGGTTGCATTTCCTGGTGTGTGTGGTATGATAATTCCCATAAACTCTCGTTTTTGTCAGTAACATGCTGTTGTTTTTAAACCAAGTGGGGCCGGTTGTGTTATGGTGAGTGTGCCGAGCTCATCTAGAGGTTTTGAGTTTGAATCCCTATTAGACCCCCACTATGATTAGACCCTTTGGCAAGGTCTTAACCACATGTGCCTCTGTGCACCCAGCAGTTTAATGGGAACCAGTAAAACACTGGGAAGGTAACCTAGTGTTTGAACTCCTAGTCGCTTCGTAACTTAAACTTCAGAACTCAAACTTCGCTTATGCTACGGAATGATAAGGCAGTAGGTTCGGGGCAGCCTTGTACACGGCAAGCTGCAGTGCATTGAGTTTTCTGATGCCTTTCTATGATAGCCAGCATTAGCAGTAGCTCTTCCATGGTCTCAGACCAGACGTACCAGCCATGGGGCACTGCATACGTTTAGCAATCACACTTGACAGTGTCACACAGATGCATCTACTCGCTCATTTTTCCAGCTTCCAACACATCAACTTTGAGAATTGATGGTTCACTTTCTGCCATATTCATTGCACTCGTTGTTAGTTGACTCTACTGAGATCCGAGATGATTCATGACATTCCTGTCATGTCAGTGGTAATAACATTTTTAGTAATATTGCTGTTGCCATTAAAAGATTTAAAGCAGAATGCAACCCCCTGAATGCTTTTAATGTATCTCTCTGGGGGCCCTCCCCCTTTCTTCCTCTTGCTCTCCTAGTGTCATCCGCTGTTCAGACCGTAAATTCTTTATTTATCCTGTCATTATGCTATTCCCTTCTTCCCCCTCTGGAGATCACCTGGCTGTTATTCAGACTGATAAAATGTAACTGTTTTTCTGGTCATGCCCCGGTGTTTTCAGCCGCAAGCTTGCCCTAGGTTCATTTTAATAGTTAGGATGATTAATATGAAGACCCTTGTAATCAGAAAAGAATTAGTAGGAAAGGATTCATGTTTTTATTCTGTTAGGGGCTGCTCTCAGGTGGGTGTCTTGCGAGCGCTACGCGAGGCTGGGATCCCTATAGACCTGGTGGGAGGCACCTCCATCGGTTCCATGATGGGAGCGCTGTACGCCGAGGAGCGCAGCTACAGCAGGATGAGGATCCGAGCCAGGGAGTGGGCAATGGTCAGTATGAACTTACATAATGCATCCTACACTGTGCAGATCTGAATCGGTCCTGGATCAGTTGGTAATTAAAAGCTGCAGTCCTCATTTTTTGTTGTTGTTGTTTTTGGAATGAAACGAAGCAAGGCGAAAAGACCGGCCTTTAAGTGAGGCTGCCTACGTGGCTTGTCTTTTCAAGACTCTAGAGCTGATTGGAGATAAGATCGAAGGGATTTGGAGTACAGGATACCTGTTGTGCAAACTGTAGACAAGCTGTTGATTTAGATCGCTTTGTATGCTGCACATGTGGTGTGATGTAGGACACAAAGGGAATAAAGGGGAAAATGGTATATTAAAATGTTTGTAGAAGGTCCTGGCACACGTGCACCTCGAGATTCTCACCCCCATCTGAGGTTATGAACAGTCTTTTTTCTTCCCTGATGGCACAGATATAAAATGGTGACTCAAATAATGAAAGAGTGGTTCAGGGAGCATGAGGAATCATTTTCACTTATGTATTGGCACCCCAGAGTCCTGACCTTAACCTTATTGAAAGTTTTCGGGATGTGCTGGAGAAGACTTTATGGAGTGGTTCAGTTTTTTTTACTTCATCATTTCAAGACATCGGTGAGAAATTAACCCACATCTTGAACAAAATAAGTTTTATGTTGCTTTAGTTTATTGAAACAATGCCGATTACATGCTTTAAGCAAGGCTAAAGGCAGAGCAACAACATGCATGTGTGCGAAATTGTTTTGGCCAGGTTGTGTATTTTACCTATGTCAAACTCATTTTCCTCGATGGCCACATGGTCACCGAGGGCCGAATAATCACTCAACATCTATTCAAAAAGGACAACCATGAAATCTCCACGGCCATATTATTTGTTTATGCCTTTGTCCTCTTTTCTTTAATTCACTTTCATGTGACAATGCTTGATGGTGGCAAGCTAGCTTACAACCTTTCCTGAGCCATGAATGGTTGCTGTTTACTTGAAATAAGTTGCTAAACTTTACAAACCCTTCTTTGGGACTGCATGTGTTTATGAGAACTTCTTTTTCCTTTTATTTAAAGGAAATGACCTCTGTTTTCAAAAAGATTTTGGATCTAACCTACCCCATCACCTCCATGTTCTCCGGAGCATCCTTTAACTCCAGCATCAATGGCGTCTTCAAAAATAAGCAAATTGAGGTAGAAGGGCATGCGTACCACTCACTGATGGTTATAGAAATGGTTCATACTGCATAAACCTGAAGTAATTCTGCTCTGTGTTCGGTTTGATTTTCTGCAGGATCTTTGGATTCCCTATTTTAACATCACCACTGACATCACTGCTTCTGCCATGAGAGTACACACTGATGGTTGGTTATATA
>JAQMYF010000026.1:22143857-22172625 GCA_030014195.1 Neosilurus mollespiculum | reverse complement strand
AAGAGCTGGAGGAAGTGTCTGGGGTGAGGGAAGTCTGGGCATCCCTGCTTAGACTGCTGCCTCCGCGACCCGGCCCCAGATAAGCGGAAGATGATGCTATGCTATGCTATGCTATGTATATATATATATATATCATTCATGGTAATGCGGAGGCTGGAGGCTATCTCAGCCAACACTGGGCGAGGTGGGGTACACCCTGAACAGTTCGCCAGACCATTGCAGGGGCCAGCACACACAACCATTCACGCTCACACCTATGAGCAATTTGGAGCAGCCAATTAGCTTAATGTTCATATCTTTGGACTACGGGAGGAAACCAGAGTACCTGGAGGAAACTGACACAAGTACGGAGAGAACATGCATACTCCAGACAAAAACGCCCTCACTGAGCCTGGAATTTGAATCCAGAACCTTCGTGCTGTGAGGCAGACGTGGTAACCACTATGCCACCGAGCCGCCCTCGAAGTAGAGAAATATACCATATGTTTTCTGTTGAACGAGGTTATTCTGCTCCCTGTGGATGTCCTTGAAAGCTAACTGTTTTTTTTATGAAGCTTCCATTCTACTCTGTGTGAAGCGATTTTGTCAAGAATGCCTACAAACGTATGCCACACTAATAAAAAATCCACCAATGCTCACAGATTGCAGAGTGTTCCTTGTATAACTTCTTTCTTGTTTCTTGTTTGTTTTAACCATACCTAATTACCACCTTGTGAGGAAGCCAAATTGCAGGCATTGAGAGGATAAACAGTTGAACTAGTCAAGCTGATTGGTGTATGGTTCTCCCCCTGTTCTGGAGGTGCACATTAGAACATGCACTGTGTATTGTAATTAGGCTTAGGGGATGAAATGATACCGACTTTTTTTTCGTTTGACTTTGGCACTACAATTACGCCTTTGACAGTTAACGCTCCTAATCCAAAAGCTATCGAAACCTCAGGGAAGGTTCCAGATGTCATTAAAGAGTGCAACAGAGCTGTGGGTGGTGGAGGAGATGACGTTTTAATCAGTGGTTTGTTCAGTAAGAAGGACCCAGATTCCGTGTAAACAGGCAAGGCTTTGGAACGTTCTATTAGAACTGTGCTAATGCCTCAGTGTTTTGTTTTAAAGAATCGAGTGGGGCGAGTAGTTAGCACGTCCGCCTCACAGCAAGAAGGTCCTGGGCTCGGTGAGGACGTTGCTATGTTCTTCCCATGCTTGCGTGGGTTTCCTCTGGGTACTCCAGTTTCCTCCGTCAGACCAAAGACATGCCTGTTAGGCTAATCGGCTGCTCCAGATTGCCCTTAGGTGTGAGTAAAGACATGCTTGTTCCTTTGAGTGTTTTTCGCTGCCGCTAATTTTGGAAGAGCGATCAAAAATTTGATTGGCTGGCTTCACATGTCTTGAGGAATCATGTGATAGTCTTTAGTGTCCTGGTTCTAGCTCCAGCATAATGTAGGATTTGGCATTATCTTCTCTCAGAGTGAACATGCTGTCACAACTGGGGCGGCATTGTGGTGTAGTGGTTTCTGTATGGAGTTTGCATGTTCTTCCCGTGCTTGCATAGGTTTCCTCCAGGCACTCTGTTTTCCTCCCACAGTCCATACACATGCACATTAGGCTAGCTGGCTGTCCCAAATTGCCTCTAGTGGTATGTGAGTATGAATGGTTGTGTTTGTGTGCATGTGTTAGCCCTGCGACGGTCTGGCAAACTGTTCAGGGTATATCTCTCCTTCGCCCAGTGTTGGCCGAGATAGGCTCTAGCCTATGAGTGAGTGAGAGTCGAGTTGGTAGAAGCTGTTAAGCTGAAGGTGGACCTTAGGGGCTGACTTTTCCTTCTGGCTTCCTGTGCTGAATTTGGATCTATCTGTCTGTATTAAGTATTTCAAATTTAAATTCAAATTTTATTTGTCACATACAAATATACGCAGTACAATATGTAGTGAAATGCTTAGTACGACTGTCCAAAATGTAAAGAGTAAACGATCAAAGTAACAAGAAGAAAAGAACAATACCAGTAACTAAAACTTTTTAAAGGATTTTAAAGGTCAGTATAAATATAAAAATGCAAAAAAAAAAAAAACTTTTTAAGAACCAATGTTATGTCCAAGTGTTCATGGGGTTTCAGAGGGAAGTAAAAAGGATGAAAAAAAATACAACATCACTCCGTGATGATTATTTATTCTCTTTTCCCAGCTGCAGCTTAATTAAAACTGATATCTTGTTAGTAGAAGACATGTGTGCCACATAGTTTGCAATCTTATAATTGCAATCTTGCTCATCCGGGCCGTGACGGCTTTTATAAAAGACGCTGAACAATAATTTATTTAGTGGAGAGGTGGGTAGGAACTGCCCACATGTGTACAGCTTCAAAGAGCCATCAGAATGGATATGTGGCGTGAAAGAGCAGAATGCTGCGTGTGTGTGTGTGTGTGTGTGTGTGTGTGTGTATGTGTGTGTGTGTGCAGGTGTGTGTTTTGTTAGATATGCTGTAATGGCAGAGCTGGGGTATTGTAGGGTGTGTTATGTCCTGGCAAGCTCTAAGCTTTTATCTGGATCGTGTCCTTAGTGTAGTGCATTATCAAGAAAGTGAGGGAGAGTCGGGTACAGAGCTTCAGGTGTTGTAAGAATACTGTTTTGCCAAGAAGAATTTCTATGAATGCCCCGTAAAAGAGAACATTAACCTGAGGAATGAGCCCAGAGGAAGGGTGTTCCTCATGCTTTCCTTGTATTTAAAGAGGACGTTATTGATTCTGGAGAAAGATTTTTGATATGTGAACTAAACAGCCAAACCAATACACACCTCCCTTTAATGCTCTTTCAGAAGCTCCGCTCTCATCCCCTTACCTTTATTTGGTGTTTTCTCGCTTCTTGAGCCCTTCTTGAACTGGAAGTTCTTCAGGCTGGATGTCCCTAGTCTATTATCTGTGCATTAAGGAGCAAGGAGAAGTGATAAATGAGGATACACGAGAGCAGCCTTTCTGGAAGAGCTGCACGCCATCGTATAACTAACCCACCCCTTACATAACGTCGACCGCTCATACACAGACATCTTCCTCACTCCTCTTCATCACCCTTCCCACTCTTCATCATCACTCCTCCTCATCACCTCTGCTACTCTTCATTATCTTCCCCTTCTTCACTCCTCTTCATCACCATACTCTTTATCATCTTCCCCTTCTTCACTCCTCTTCATCACCATTCATACTCTTCATCATCTTCCCCTTCTTCACTTCTCTTCATCACCTCTCCTACTCTTCATCATCACTCCTCTTCATCACTTCTGCTACTCTTCATCATCTTCCCCTTCTTCACTCCTCTTCATCACCATTCATACTCTTCATCATCTTCCCCTTCTTCACTCCTCTTCATCACCTCTCCTACTCTTCATCATCACTCCTCTTCATCAGCTCTGCTACCCTTCATCATCTTCCCCTTCTTCACTCCTCTTCATCACCTCTCCTACTCTTCATCCTCCCATTCATCACCATTCATACTCTTTATCATCTTCCTCTTCATCACCCCTCCTACTCTTCATCATCTTCCTCTTAAATGCTCCTCTTCATCACCATACCTCTTCATCACTCCTCTTTATCACCCCTCCTACTCTTCATCATCATTCATACTCTTCATCATATTCCACTTCATCACTCCTTTTTATCACGATTCATACTCATCATCTTTGTCTTCACTCCTCTTCATCGCCATTCATACTCTTCATCATCTCCCTTTACATCACTCCTCTTCATCATTCATACTCTTCATCATCTTCCTCTTCATCACTCCTCCTTATCACCATTCATACTCATCATCTTCCTCTTTATCACTCCTACTCTTCATCCTTCTCTTCATCACTTATCATCACCTCTCCTACTCTTTATCATCTTCCTTTTCATCACCACTCCTACTGTTCACCACTCCTCTTCATCATCTTCCTCTTCATCACTCCTCTTCATCATCTCTCCGACTCTTTATCATCATCCTTTTCAGCACTCCTCTTCATCATAAGTCCTCTTCCTGTCCATCACTCCTCTTCATCATCACCGCCTGCTTGCAGCTATATTTAAGTTTTACATTTATTTTTACCCAAAGGGACTCGGAGAGGTATTTTATAGTCTCTATCCAAAAATGTTCTAATGTTAGTACTGTGTATATGAGGCACTGTCTTAGCATTCCATCAAGCTAAAACCCAGCTGGTCTGGAGTTAGAGAAACAGAAAGAGGCAGGATTTTTTTATTAGCTAGTTGACTGAGGTAGGTACTCAGTCTTCGTTTGAAGACAGCCAGTGACTCAGTTGTTCAGACTGCCAGAGAAAGTCCTTTTATTAATGCACACACGGCTATGTTTCTTTGTAACTTCTAAGGTCATGTTTCTTTTTATCCCCTAGACTTTTCCTCAATTTTCTTTTTGTCACTGATGACAAAGTCAAAGAGCTGCTGTTGAAAATATCGAGCTAAGGATTATTAGCAACTAACTGTTACTTTGGTAATTTAAACAGGACGGTCAATAATATCTTATGGCGAACTACCGTATGGTTTGAGACCAGCTGGGCCACCATACTCATACACCATACTCATCACCATTCAACCACCTGCTTAAGACCGCTGTCTGGTGTAGTGAAGGACTTGACACCTGGAAAGCCATTGTCGGTGGTTTTGCAAAAGATAATAAGATGCATGAAACCTGCCAGAAACTAAACAAATCAACCCATCCCTTTCACTCACTCACTCATTCGTCAAACCTCTTAATTCTAATAGGATTGCTGGGAGGCTGGAACCTATGTCAGCTGACACTGGGCAAAGGCGAGGTACACCCTGAACAGCTTGCCAGACTATCACTAGACACACAACCAATTACACACTCACACCTAGGGGCAATATGGAACAGCTGTGCATGTCTTTGGACTTTGGGAGAAAACCCAAGCCCCCAGAAGAAACCCATGCAAGCACAGGGAGAACATACAAATTCCACACAGAAACACCCTTAGCGGACACGGGGCTCGAACCCAGGACCTTCTTGCTGTGAGGCAGAAGTGCTAACCACTACACCACCCTGCCACCGTCCTTTGAAATATGTCTCACTGTGATCATACTAAAACCTCTAGACTGACAGGCTGAGTGTGAAAGCAAAATAGGCGTAGCAACAGTAAACAAGGAGGAGCGGATATATGGAGGGGTCAGTTTTACTCTCTTGAGGTCCTAGTCACTGATGGCATCATTGGGGTTCAGTCTAGAATTCTGACTGGGTTTAATGAAGGAAGCAGGAGTATGAAATGGAAATACTTCCAGTTTGTGATTCTTCTTTCTTATTTTCTTCAGTTTATCTTCCTTGGTCTAGATACATGTAGACCAACTGTTATTTTATTCATTCATCTTCAGTATTAACCATATTCTGAGGAGAGCTAACAAGGCTCCCTTCTGTGCGCCATAACAGTTATGCTATGGTCTCACTCTCACTTTTCAACCAGCATCGCTATTATGACCCACATCACTGATAGTCCAACTTACGGCCAAATATAATTATATGTTTGGTGCTTGACCCCAGGAAAAGCCAGGACTCCAGTTGCTTTCCTATTTCACCTGTTCCACAAGCCAGTGCAGTCTTTTGTTCCCCGATTTCTTTTTTTGACACAGGGCTCATCCAATGTTCTGTATTCCTCCTTGTGTATTATTAATCTTGCAATTTGCCAAGCAGTGGGGCGTCTTGTTGATGGTAATCAAAACTCAGAGGACATAAATGAAAAATATGAAACACTGTATGAGGTCTTCAGAGGGGGCTGGATAATTGCCCCTTACTACTGAAAGGATCGTTTTCTGTTTAAGCCAAGCAGGAAAGATGTTCCTCAAACAGCATGAAAGCATGCTATAAATTGCATCAAAATCATATGTGTCAAATGACCTCCTCTGCAGTTAAACCCCCCTCAAGAGATGTCTGGCGTCCAGGCTGTAGGTGTTAATGCGTGTGATTTGGCTATGGAAGTAAGGGACACAGGACGCTGTGATACCAGCAACACCTTAACATATGTGTGTGTGGGGGGGGATATAAATATATAGCTGAATGATTAGCATTGATTATTAGCGTTTAATCCATTTATATTCAAACATAAATTTTATGCAACACTAATTTAAAATTAGACTGTAATTAATATGAAGCCAATATAAAACAAAAAACACCATGTGCATATTATTAATTCATTCATTCATTTGCATCCTACTAGGATTGTGGGGGTGCTGAAGCTGACTGTGGCGAAGGCGGGGTACAGCCCACCAGTCCATCATATTAATCGCATTTAATGCAAGAAAAGGAAAGCATGTAGTGGCTTAATATATTACAATCTTACAGTATCAGTCTTATATGGACATTAGAGACAATCGGGAATCCCACGGGTCACGGGAGTCAACTTTACTAGTAATCACGTGATTGGAACAGTACAGATTAAAAAAGTTAACGGGAGCAGACGGGAGCGGAAACCAACCACAATAGGACATAAAAACAAAACAAAAAAAACATAGGCCATTTTGTAGTTTTCTTTCAATAAGCCTACACTGTAACGCAAGTCAAAAGAACTACACAGCCCAGAAGCCAACAGTGCCAACAGTTCCACAGGAATTAAAAGTAAAACAGCGATGGAGGGAGCAAACACCTGCCGTACACAGCAGTTTTTTTGTTTAAGCAATTTAAAACATTAAAGTAATGCCACTGTTGAAAGGAAACAAGTGCTCAATAAATTAGTAAAATACAACTTTATATGTTATGTTTGGGTTTATTCAAGTAAGGTAGGCATGGTGTGACCCATGTACTGTTTTCTTTCCTTTTTATTTTTTAATATAACTGACCTCCAAAAGAGCTAGAAACTGGGACTTACTAAAACTATAGGGACCACAGGCCATGTATAATTTATGTTTTGTGCCCTTTAGTGAATGTTTTTTGTTTGGATTAAGGCAATAAATGCCTCCCTATATGACCACAGATTAACTTTTCCTGTTGCCATATGTTTTGAAATAAAACTGCAGAACACAAAGTAATATGAAAAAGAACGGGGAGAAGATCAAATCAAATTCAGTGTATTACCTAAAGACTAAAAGAAGAAAAAAATGGGAGCGGTACAGGAGTGGAAGTCATTTTACTAGGGGTGGGATGGGACAGGAATTTTTTTTTACTCTGGCCCAGGATTGGGATGGAACAAGACTTTTTTTCTGTGGGAGTGGGATGGGACAGGAGTGAAAATGGACATATCTCTTGGATTAATTGGGTATATAATCTCCATCTGTTGAAGAAACTTGTTTACTAGTCGTGTAAACCCCGTGAGAGTTAGAGTGGAATGCGTGGCTCTTCATATGATTTGTTCTACTAATCTCATGGCGATGGAGCTGACTGCTCATTATGGTCATGCCGAGACCCACTTGTGTAGGCTGGTCCTGAATAATTGAGAACAATGTCATAGACATCATGCTCTCGTGTCAGAAGGCAGACTTCACATTCCGAGATGTGGCGATACAGGGCCTGAGGCGTTGGCTCTTACACTAGAGGAAGCACCGGTGGAGGGATCCCCGGATGCGTGACAGCTTATGTGGAGGAGGCTGCAATTTTAAGACAAGAGTGGGTTCTTGGTGGTTTTGCGTGTTTAAACGAGGATGTACAGTGATTGTCCCTTTCATTGCGGTCACCCAATTCCTTTTTGTGTGTGTGTGTGTGTGTGTGTGTGTGTGTGTGTGTGTGTGTGTGTGTGTGTATTAGTTTGTGTAGGGGTATTATCTACAGTCTTAAAATAAACCTAGCAAAACCTGGCCATCATTAGAGATATCCTGTTCAGTTAGTCTTTTCTGCTGTTTTGATGCAGAGCAGCAGCTTCTTACTATAGAGCTTTGACTCACAAGAGGCTTATGTTTGCCTACATGGCACCATATGTGAATCAGAACAAACTTTAATTCAACCAGGCCTTCAGAATATCCTCAGAACATTAAATCGGCATGTAATTTAAATCACTGATTGACTGTATTGGATTGTCGGCTGTTTGGATTGTGTGCTGCAAAGTCTGCTTCTAGCCCACTCTATCATTCAGTACGCCACCACTGGGGTTGATGCAGATGTCTGGCAATCTGTAGCTCGGTCTCATGATTCTGAGGTTGTTTGATGGATGGTTATTGATGAAGCCTCCTTGTACACAGGCTAATTACTGTCTCTCATTATTTATCTTTGATTTCTGACATCTAAAGAAAACCATCAGTTCACTCAGTGGTACATTTTTAAAAAATTAGAGGAGTCTCCAGGCTTAGTACATTGTAACAGTATGAGGTAAAGTTGTAAAATGGTTGGTGATGGAATCCTTGTTTAGAGATGCTTTAGTGTAAAGAATAATAGGCGTTAAGGGCAATGTGGTGGTGTACTGGTTAGCATGTTCGCCTCACAGCAAGAAAGTCCTGGGTTCCAGTCCTGGGCTTGGCGAGGGTGATTCTGTGTAGTTTGCATGTTCTTCCCATGTTTGCATGGGTTTTCTTCGGATACTTCAATTCCCTCCCAAACTGAGATCTTTTATAACCAAACAAAAATTTTTAAAAAGTTCTAAGAACATCCAGAGAACCTAGGAGATTGAAAATTATTTGAATTAAAAGTTCCTAGAACTAGAATGGTAATATTGTGCTAGGTCATGAGAGAAACTAAAAATGTCATTTTTCCAAATGAGATTGAGTAAATATTTGTGATATTTTATGCTACTCTGTACCCTGCTTATATTTATTTTTAAGCAGGGAAACCCTACTGTGTTTAGAGTATTGCCTTTAGCATGTCCCCTACAATGAAAAAATAATGAATCATAGCTCATTTCTATCCGTTGCACAGAAAATGATAACAAATAACAGAATCCATTTAGATAATGCAAAATAAAGTGCACACAAATTAAACTGTGTTTCTAAAAGAAAATAATAATAGACCAAGTGCCGGTCATAATAAAAACTCACATATATATAATAAAAACTTTGAGTCATGAAGTCAAGTGTTACTTATAGTTAAATGAAAGGCAAGCCTTTCAAACTTCCCTATTACACATGAACATGTGTATATTTTCATTATCAGGTGGTTTTTACTTACAAATTTGCAATCCGCTAATATTCGTTTGATAATTTACATTAGCCAGTTTGAAAAGACTGCCATTTCACTCTCGCAAATGAGTGAAATCGCTTGAATAGGACACACATCTGTTCATATAAGGCAAAAATAACAGTACCCCCAAACCGTACACAGTGAGAGACATGGCCAGCATTTGATAACCCAGTTAGCTGCACTGGGGGGACAGCAGTGAAAACCTGTTGATAGTGAAGCTTGAACCTCCAACCTTGGGATCAGTAATCCAGCACCCTACCACCGGGCCACCACTGCCCCTAAAGAAGTGAACTTTTAGATAAAATAAAACTAGGCAATCAGACAGATCAAGGTTTGGTAGCTAATCTGTCTTCCCATGCATTCCTAATGGATATAATGTACGAACGAGCCAGCTAAACACAACTACCGCTCTAACTTTCTCATTAGCACAATGCTATTTGACTTTTTTATTACCTAGACAAGCTCATTAAAAAGCTAATAATAAACTAATTATGACAGGATGTAATTAAATAAAGCACCAGTCAGTTTAATAACAAGCAAGCTAACATTAGGCTGTTGTATCGTGTAAACCAGTAAACAGATTAGCTCGTGGCACTTGAATCGCCGAGCGCTCTCTTTTCTAATAACTATCATGTAAGAGAGAGCTAGCTAAACACAACTAGTGCTTTAACTTTACTTCTAGCACAAAGCTATTTCACTTTTTAGTGTCTAGCGAGGTTAATTAAAAATCTTGCTCCTATTAGACTAATTATGACATGATGTAATTAAAATAAAGCCCCAGTGAGTTTAATAACAAACAAGCTAACATCAGGCTAACTATTATGTTGCTACTATTGTCCAGGTGAGTAAAGTGAGCTAACGATAGGCTAACGTGTATTGTTTAGCTGAAATTAGTAGTCTATTGGAGCAAGCTAGCTAACAAGCTAGCTGGCTGTTATATCGTGTAAACCAGTAAACAGGTTCGCTAGCAACACTTGAATCGCAAGCTCTCTTTATCATGCCAGAGAGTGACTTGGCTAGCATGTAGGAATTGACAGTGACCAAACTGTGTACACATTTCTTTTTTCACCCCAGTGGAAATTGTTTTGTTTGGCATTTTTATTTTCATCTGGGTGTAAACAGCTTCTATGTTTACTTAAATCCCACAGAAATGACTGTATGACGTGGGTACATAGTACTTCAGATAGTGTTCATGCAAATTTACTCTCCTCTTCATCCGTGTGTGCAAATAATGGATGAAATGTAACAAGAAAGAGGCTGAATTCATGACTCCATTTACTGCTAGCGAGCTCCCAATCGGACTCGGACTTGAATCTGTCTTAGTCAGGATAGATATAGATCCACTCTGAGTAATTGATTGGGCTTAGAAAATCAATTATCATGCTTGCAAGCTCTCTCATGTCTTGCTGTGTTTGTGTCGATGCGATAGCCGGTATGTGTATGATGGATCGTCTTTGTCTCTTTGCAGAGCAGCCCGAGCATTTGGAGAGTACCTTCACGCTCACCCTGAGAGCCGAAACGGGTCAGGTCAGCCTCTCATTAGGTTCACCTCTAACTCCTCTTTCGTGATAAGCCTCTATGTTTGCATTTCAAGCTAGAGGTGTGCATGGGACTTTTTAAAATCGCACACCTATCTGGACCTGAAGGAATTTTAACAAATCTCTTGCACTTCTGCACTTTCAGAAAAAAGTACCTGCTTTTTAAAGGTACACTGGCGTTTTACAGAGGCAGCATCCTCTATGGTACTAATTTAGAACTTTATTATACTGCTAGGGAACATATGTGTAGCTTATTGGCCCAGAAACATTACTTTGCCATGCTAACACAAACCCATAGTTACATTAAGATCCAATAATTGGTCCTAGGGGTACGTTGTAGCATCGATTGTTTCTCTCGGGACAGATATGGACTCCTGCTATACCCCTATTTTTGACACTGTGCAGAAAGTTCAAGCAAACTTTGCATTCTGTGGCTGTATTCTGTATTCTGTGGCTCTGTATCCCAACATATAAACATGTTAGTTCAACCAGAGTCACCCTGGCCATGATAAGACAGTTAGTGAAGATGAATGATTAGTTTACATGCCACATTATGCCAATAAGTGTTCAATTTGCTCCCTCAGTTTATTGGATCTGAGTCCTGATGCACACCTTTACCCTTTACGAGTACATCCAGGGACGTTTTATTCTTAATATTCCTGCTGGACCTCATTTGCCTTTTTCTTTTTTTCTCTATTTCTGTCCTTCTTGCTGTCTGTATCTGTTTCTGTCAATTAAGATCACTTATTGGCTGACACCCTCATTGGCCACGAATCGGACTCGCCGGATAGTGTTTGTACCCAGAACAACGTCCCCCAGCACAGCTTCTCTCCTGAAGACTCCAACAGTGGTACAGAGCCTACTCTGATCAACCCTTCGCATCGGGTGTTACAGCCCTCAACTGTCCCATCTACCTCTTCTGAGAGTCGGCTGTCGCTGGAGCGCAGTTTCTCGGTGGAGGAGGAACAGCAGAAGTGTGTGGAGTGCTCGCTACAGCCATCACGTATCTACACCATCAGCGCTGAGAGCGCCATGCTGGCCGGCAGCCGTACCAGCAAGGAGAGCTTGGAGCTGGATGTGCTGAGAGAGGCGCAGGATGCCCCCTCTGCCTCTCAAGCCCTTGCTCAGGCCTCCACTTCCTCCTCGCCTATCCAGCATCACCACCACCATCATGCCAACCACCACCATAACAACTCTGGGTCAGCTTCGCAGCATCCTGCAGGCGGCGCTTCGGGAAGTGCAGGAGCAGGTCCATCGCACCACCACCACCATCATCATCACCACCTCTCTCAGCCTCTGCAGAGTTCCGTCAGTGCCCACAATATCCGCGGATGGGGCGAAGGCAAGGAATGCAGTCTGGCGTGCGACTTATGTCCCGGAGCACCGTCACGCAGCCATGGCTCGCTAGAGCTGGAGAGCAGCGTACGAGAGCCAGGCAAGCAGCGCCGCCCACTAGAGCGCATGAGCAGTGTGGACCGGGTTACATTTATAGACAGAGGTGAGATGGGAATAGAGAACAGAGAGAGAGAGAAAGACAGGAGCTCAAAAAGAGGGCGTTTGTTGGATGTGCCGTGGTCTGTATTTTCTGTGTCTCTCTCTGTGCCTCGGTGAGCCTCTCTCGCCCTCTGTGCAGTGGATCTGTGTGCTTTTTCTCTGCTGAGCAACACATAAAGGGTTGAATTATGCTTCTGCAGATGACTGTCAAGACCATCAACCCCCTTTAAAAAATTGGATATACTGCTCATAACAAATGAACCACAAAAAAAACATCATGATAAGGCGATAGAACAATTGGAATGCCAACAATACCATAGCCATCCACGAGCGAAATTGATCCTGCTCTCAGGATGGAAGGGAAGAAATATTCTCTAGTAGCCAATCACGGGTGTTTGTGAGTTTGACATGGAAGTTGGCGGATAGCACCTCAGAAGAAGTATAGCCTGATAGCCTTTAGTTTCCTGAAATAATAACTGTCCCTAATTTTACTTCCAGATCAGCTCCATTCAGACTGTAATGTACAGCACTGTGCATTTATTTATTTTTTATTGTGAAACGATAGTAATAATTAATTCTTTTTCGAAACCCCGCTATCTCAGTTGACTCTGGCTGAAGGCAGGGTACACCCTGAACAGCTCTTCAGGCCATTGCAGGGCCAACACACGTACAACCATTCACAATCACTCTTACACCAAGGGGGCAGCCAGTTCTGTGGGAGGAATCCGGAGTACCTGGAAGAAACCCACACAAGCACACGTGCATGAGAACATGCAAACGCCACACAGAAACGCCCCGAGCCCGGGAATCGAGTGTGAGTGTGAGGCAAACATGCAAACCACTGTACCACTGTGCCGCCCACAAGTAGGAATTTAAAAAGTAAAGAGTAGAAGTTTAATAAAAATACTTTTATAATAACATTTCTATTTCAATTTAAAAATGAAATAAAAATGTTTTCCTACAGTAGTTAATTTTTAGATTTGTTACTGACAGTAAAGTGAGCAGGATCCATAAAAAATGTCACCTTCATGCAGCAACAATACAAGCTTGGTTCTTCTTTATACTTCCAAAAATCCTGATTACCAAAAGCCTAGTCAACACATTTCTATGAAAATAATAATAATAATAGTAATAATAACTAGAAAAGCATTCGGAGAGCGCAGACCTCTGCCAGGGCCATTCAGTACCTCCATATGGTATTGTAAGAAATGCAGTGGATACATAAAATTTATTTGTATGTATAAATACAACATTTGTTTATTATTTGAGCCCTAAAATGCAAATGTGCAGCCATTTATATGATTGTGTTGTGTATAGGGCCTGGCTTGAATCAGAGACCTTGTGCTCGGATGAGGAAGTATTAATAATTGGATTATTATTGTGATAATTGGTCTAAAAGTTGTACAGAAAGGTAAAGGAATGAGATTACACCATCAAACGCCTGTCTGGAAGTTACGCCTCGGTATGGTCCGGACACAGTAACTCGGATAACTATGTAATCCGTGCTAAAAGATCTTTAAAAGTTCAATAATCTGGATCATTGCCAAAATTTAATGAATTGTTCCTTGTATCATGTCTGACTCATCTTGAAAATTTCATCAAAATCCGTTCAGAAGTTTTTGAGTAATGTTGCTAACAGACAGACAAACAAACAAACAAACAAGCCAACATGAAAACATAACCTCCTTGGCAGAGGTAACTATAAGGTCACTCGGAGAATGCAAACCTCTACCAAGCTGAAGAAAAAAAATTTAAAAGTACACAGCACCCCTGCTGGGCCTTTAGTAATACCACAATCTCACTGTGTAAAATAATATTTAAAAAATTCCTTGTTAAAAAATTTGAACCTGGCTACCACGAAAACGTAATGAAGAGTTACTTGAAAAAAAAAAATCTAAATCTGTTCATATTGTTTTGCATGAAGTTGACAAATAAACCAATGACAACAAAAACATAACCTCATTGGCGAAGGTAATGAACAATTTAGATGCCTCCATGCAGAAGTATACATCAGCCATAATTTATATGTTAAGTTTAAAGTTTTTAGGAATCTCACTAACACAGCTAACATTACTTCATTCTCTCTCCGCCAGAAGACAACCAGTGGTACCCCAAAGAAAACATGTTCAGCTTCCAGACTGCTACCACGACCATGCAGGCGTGAGTAACCCTCTCTTTCTCTCTCTCTCTATCTCTTTCTCTTTCTCTCTCTCTCTCTCTCTCTCTCTCTCTCACACACACAACACACACACACACACACACACACTCTCGCTATTAACTTGGACTGTGGAGTGACCTCAGGGACAGATGGTCCTACAGCCTCTCCAGCCAAACACATAAAAATTTTTTATGACATTAACGCACTCACAGCGTCTCCATGCCTCAGAACGCTGACAAGAACACGTCCACACAACACACACATTATATTAACACACATCATCAGTGTGTAAAGTGACATTTCCTCTTTCTCTTCCCCCTGTGTTTTCTGTGCGTCCTCCTCTGCTGTTCTGCAGGATATCGTAAGTAAAAACTAACTTCATTTTTGCCTGTTAAAGTTTCTTTCAGCAACCCCTGTATCCTCTGGAACCTTTGTTACCTTCACATCATTACAGTCGGCTCACGTCACATGGCTGACATTATCAGCTCAATTATTCTGGCAGAGTGTAAAGGAGCTAGTTACAGTTAGCTAACTTTCACGCATGACATCAGGCATAAGCACTAAGTACAGCTTACGTTCCCAAAGCCAGGCTCGTTCCCTGTTCCGTGATTTGTTTTTCTCGTTGCCATTGTCATGACAAGAGAAAAAAAGGAAAAAAATCCATCCATCCTTCTTGTATACCACTTATCGCTCAGGGTTGCTGGGGAAACTGGAACCAATCCTAGCACACTTCAGGCAAGAGGCATGACACACCCTAAACAGGTCATCAGTCTATTGCAGGTCTATCGCAGATACAAGTACTAATTTACCATGTCCCAAGCCTTCGGACAATGGGACATGGAGCACACAGAAACGCCTGAGATTCAAACCCTGAACCTTCTAACTGAGAGGTGACGGTGCTAACCACTGCACTACCATACCACCCAAAGTCAAACACTACAAATGTATGTTGATCAGTTCTAGAATAACCACGGTAGACAATGGGTGAAGGCATGCTACATCTTGAACCAGACCACTGCAGGGCACCACACGCACACAACTTACGTTCACACCAAAAGGGCAATTTGGAACAACCAGCTAACCTAATGTCCATGTCTTTGAACTGTGGGAGGAAACCGGAGTACCCAGAGGAAGCCCACATTAACACGGGGAGACCATGCAAACTCCATACAGAAACGCCTTCTCCGAGCCTGGGACTTGAACCCAGGTCCTTCTTGCTGTGAGGTGGACGTGCTAATCACTACGCCACAGTGCCGCCCATAATAATTACATAGAATTATAATTAAAAGTTTATTAGAACTTAATGTTTCAGTCAGTCCTCCTCAGACATGTCCTGTAATGGCTTTTTTCTTCAGCTGGGAAAACTTTGCTTCTTTGTACTGATCTTTGTACTCTTTGTAATGACTATTGAATCACACAACTGATGAATGTATAATATAAACAAGAGCACCTGGAGAGTACAAACCTCCACCAAGCCATAACAATTAAGTGTGCAGCACCCCCTGCTGGGCCTGCTGTACTACAAAAAAATGGGATTTCCGATCACTCCCTCCCTCCCTCATTTGATGAACCGCTTAATCCTTCTCTGGTCACAAGAAGGCTGGAGCCTATCTCAGCTGGCATTGATTGAAGGCAGGATAAACCCTAAACAGCTTGCCAGACCATTGCAGGGCCAACACACACACACAAAACCATTCAGACTTAAACTCCCACTTAGGAGCAATTTGGAACAGCCAGTTAGCCTGATGTTCATTCATTTGCTGTGAACGTTGGGTCATGGGGTGGCTGGTCAAAGGCCAGGTACATCCTGGACAGATCGCCAGTGCATCGCAGTGCCAATACACTCATATATTCACTGCTAGGGGCAATTTGAAACAGCGAATTAGCCTAATGTGCATGTTTTTGGACTGTGGGATGAAACCAGAGTACCCAGAGTAAACCCACACAAGCACAAACTCTATACAGAACCACCTTCTCCAAGCCCAAGACTTAAACTCAGGACTTCCTTCTGTAAGGCAAACATGCTAACCACTACACCACCATGCCACCCGGGGACCATGTTAAATTTAAACTGGTGCCAAGTGTGTAATCTGGATCACATCTGTTTGAAACTTGGTTTGTTTCTAAGTATCCATAGCGAATTAAATTTAAATCAGTCATCTTTTGTCATAATGCGGATATTTTTTTGTGATGTCATCAGTGTGTGGCTTCTTAAGAGGAATTCAGTGGGAATTTCAGATTGATCTGTCCAAAGCTGTGGACAGGAGGATGAATGCTGATCACACCGATGAAAACTTTGCCTCCTTGTTGGAGATAAACATGAATAAAGCATTATTTTTAATTATTATTTTGTACACCAACATAGACGTCAGCAAAGTTCATTAGTTAGGAAATCATTCCGGGTAATAGTAAACCAGTCATTAGTGATCAAGCATAGCCAGCAATATTGAATATGGCCGGTGTCTTTTATAGAGCCGTGCGCTATATGAATAAATATTATCTGAGGCGGTTCCTGAAGATGAGAGAACTGTAATTGAAACAGGGCTGAATGAATTTCCGATTGCTCTGGAGACAGCCAGTGGCGCTTCTGCAATCATTCACTCAGGAGATTGAGGAGAAGAAGAAGAAGGGGAAGTGAAAAGAGAAAGGGAGGGGATGAAAGACCGGGAAGAGGGAGAACAGGTTGTTGTATAATCAGGATGGGTGACTGGGGGGAGGTTACGTGAAGAGGTGTCTGTACTGGATGTATCCCATAATGCCTGGCTGCTTTGGGAGAAGGATGATGTGATGTCGACAAGCTTCGGAATCGAGGAGAGGAATTGAGTCGCGAGCAAAGATTCAGACATTCTATCCAAAAACTCCTCCATCCACACAATATGGAGGAGGAATAAAAAGAAAAATGGGACACGGGGGGACGGAGAGGACACAGCAGGGGCGGGGAATGCCTATGAAACGTTAATGAGGAGAAAATCATTCCCTGAGCCGTCCTTCTTTCTATTCCCTCTCTCCCTCTGTCTTTCTCGTATCAGTGTTATCACGCTAGGTGAGAATATTCAATCATGTCTTTGGTGTACGCCCGCGAGAAAGGCAAAAGGGACAGACTGGGATCACCTTATTCTCATTCTCTCCACTCATTGCATGTCTTTCTTTCTGTCCATCAATCCATCACTGGCCTGCCAATTATTCCCAAGTCACTCCATTGCAATTATATGTCTGTGATGGCGCCAAAGTAGAGAATGATTTCCTCGCCCTCTCCTGCACTTGTGTGGCTGTTTGTGTATGGTTATAACCGTAATGAGAGTAGCGTGATACCCGTGTAGGCGGCAGGTCAAATGAAAGTGGGGCGGAATGATTATTGTGAGCAGGAGCGAACGAAGCATGAGACGACGCTCAATACGTGACCCATGTGAATGTCTGTGTAGGTGTGCTCAGAGCGAAGGAAAATGCATAAATGTGTCATTATGTTGATCCAGTTACAGAATGTTACAGTGACCAAGTTAAAGGATTACATGAAAAAAATATATATTAAAATAAAAAAATTAATTCTTTATTAAAGGAATACACCAGCATTTTGGATACAGTCAGGCAGAAACTGTTATTGTGTGGGGCCGGTGGCGTAGCGGTTAGGGTGCTGGGCTCACAATCGAGAGATCATGGGTTTTAATCCCCGTTGGACCCCCACCGTGCTAAGACCCCTGGACAAGGTCTTAACCACAAGTGTGTCTCTGTTCACCCAGCAGTATAAATGGGTACCAGTAAAAATACTGGGAAGGTAACCTGCGATGGACTAGCGTCCCATCCAGGAGGAGTTGAACTCCTAGTCGTTTCACGCTACAGATACTGAGCCACTAGGCTCGGGTGTAAAAGCCCAACAGACTTACCAGGCAGAAACTGCGGTTATCTTAGCCGATTCTGGACGACACCCTGAACAGCTTGCCAGTCCATCACAGGGCCAGCACACACACAAAACCATTTTTACTCACACCCACACCTAGGGGCTATCTGAAGCAGCCAATTAGCCTAATGTGCATGTCTTTAGACTGTGGGAGGAAACCAGAGTACCCAGAGTAAACCCATACAAGCACGGGAAGAACATACAACCTCCACACAGAAACATCCTCGCCAAGCTCAGTACGGGAACCCAGGACCTTCTTGCTGTGAGGTAGACATGCTAACCACTATGCCACCGTGCCTCCCCGGACGTGATATCCACTGCGTCGCCATGCATCCCAGTACTGAACTCAAAATATACTTCTTATCACTCAGGATCTGAACACAGAACATTTTACATGTTGGTTTATATTTCCCTGCTTTAAACAGTGGCCATGAAAAGCCCCTGTACCATATGAGTGTTCTTGCAGTTAAGTGGCAAGGCTAGTTCTTTTAATGTCGGCGGTGTTGCTTTTAAAGGAAGTGCATTAGCTAGCTACATTAGGTACCTTGTATCGAGAAGGGCTGTGTTGGAAACAAGTAGGTTTTTTATTCCACCACTGCAAAAGCACTATTGTACAAGTGTAACATGTTTAGTTGTCATTGCATCACAGCCCTTTGTTCTCAAGGACTATTTCTTTTTGATTGTCCAGCAGCAGTATACAGCCTTAGGGTTGTTATGCTCACTCACCTAGCATTGTCTTTTCTCACGCAGACAGCATTTGCTTTTTGTAAGTTCTGTGTTGAAGATATTTTATCGGTTTATTTGCATTGCAGAAAGACACTGTAGGAGCTTCTTGTTTCACAAAAAACAGTTGGCAGTCTGCTATGCTGTGATTGCCAGATCGCTGTGATTTGTTCTTCATTCATCATTTGTCCATATGTTCACAGTGTACATTCGGCTTACATCAGCATGTATCGGATGTTGGCATCTGAGAATTTATTCTGAGTGTCACTTACTCACTCACTCGTTTGCTCAACCGTTTAATCATACTAGGGTTGCAGGGAGGCTGGTGCCTATCTTAGCCGACACTGGGCGAAGGTAGGGTACAGCCTGAACAGCTTGCCAGACCTTTCCGAGGGCAACACACACAACCGTTCACGCTCACACTTAGGGTCAGTTTGGAACAGCCAGTCAGCCTAATGTACCTTTGGACTGTGAAAGGAAACCCACTCAAAGACAGGGAGAACATTCAAATTCCACATAGAAACGCCCAAGCCTGGGAATCGAACCCAGGACCTTCTTTCTGTGAGGCAGACATGCTAATCACTACACCACCATGCTGCCCTTACTCTGAGTATCAGTAAAAGAGAATGATATTGGACTGATGCCTCATACCAGTATTGGCATCGATGCCTCCCTAGTAATCATAGTGATCTAGAACAAGAATATCATCTTTATCTAGATTTCAAACTTCTTTGTCGTTTTGAACTCTGGGCAGACTTGGCCCAAGAGGGGCCCATGCATTACAACAACACTGGTCACATACTGTGTTCATTGCTCTCAGCTCCAGTAATAAGGCATATGGACGTATGCTGTAGAGTTGAGGTTTGTGTTCGTCTATGAGGAGGGAAATTACTAAAATGGTTAATTAGAGGCAGGATTTGAAAAATGAACAATACGAGCAGCATCTGTTCCTTAGTATGTTCAGACAGCCGACTATCCTCTCAGAATCTCATTTCTGTTCATCTGTTTGCTGTTTTGATCCAACGATCGGCTTCTTTCCCTTTTCCTCTTCTTCTGTTTCCTTTAAATAAATATGCGTACAGAAATTTCCGGAAGCACCTTCGAATGGTGGGCAGCAGAAGAATGAAAGCTCAGAGTGAGTCACTGCGTGTGCATGTGTCTGAGGGTCGTATTGAGTGCACGGTTGACTTCATTTGTGCAGTGTTCCTTTGTGTCTGTGATTTGTGTTTTGGTTTGTACCGGCATGCTTTTGTGTTTGCATGAACACTATGTGCATATGGATTGCAGTGCGGATGTGATTCATTGTGCATGAGTAGATACAAGCACTAGCGGTATGGGTGTGGGGGAGATTCTGGGTGGTCCTACACTCCATGGTGATTATTAAGATCATAACCCTGAACTGGATCTTGGACTCTACTCACACTGTGTGTTGGGGGTTTGATTGAGTGGGGTAGGAAGCAACAGCAGGAAAATTGCAGCATTAATCTAAAGCAATGATGGACAGAAGGTGAGAAAGGTGTGTGTGTGTGTGTGTGTGTGTATACTGTATGTGAAGCTGTGAAGCATGTGGTCGTGGTCCAGGCATCTCTACATCATGTATGACACCATATTAAGCAGGCGCGATGGGAGAGAAATGTGTGATTGAGGGAGAGAGAGTGTGTGTTGTGTGTGATCATCTCTTCAACTCCACTAGCCTTTGCAGAGCGCAGGGCGAAGAGCTTCAACCGCTCCTGGAGCGACCCGACCCCCGTCAAGCAAGACTCGCTACCCGACTCAAAAGACAGTGAGTCAACCCATTAACCCATTCCTGCACACTGCCCTGATTACACATATATACAGATTCATTAAGATGCATACAGTCTAACACACACACACACACACACACACAGCCACACACACAGTCATCATGTGTTTAGCTGAATATAGGAAATGCTCACACAGTATGGACCACAATATATTTTAATGCAAATTACTTGCATTCATTCATTCATTTACTGAACGTAGGGTCACAAGGAGGCTGGAGCCTATCTCAGCCGACTCTGGGCTAAGGTGGGATACACCATGGATAGATCGCTAGCCCATCGTAGTGCCAACACACTTACATTCACCTAAGGTGAATTTGAAACAACATTGTGCATGTCTTTGGACTGTGGGAGGAAACCGGAGTACCCTGAGGAAACCCACGCAAGCACAGGGAGAACCTGCAAACTCCACACAGAAATGCCCTTGCTGAGCTACATTACCAAGTGTCCAAGATAGCCTAATATGGCCGGGGGTGGGAAGTCAGTCAATCCTGTCTTTCCATTCTGCCCTGCTGTGTATATGAACTACAATTCGGTAATTGGCTAGCTCTGAAAGAGAGATACCACGTCTTATACCTAAACAGCAAAGCCAATTATGCCCTCTTGGACTCGTGTTGCATCATTGGGATTCAGACTGATGAGTAGACATGTGCATGAGGGCTGAGAATCTGTGGAACCTAAAACACTGGAGAAAATGCAAGGCCAAAATTTTTTTTATGGTTAAAAAAAAAAAAAAAAAAAAAAAAAAATCAGATTCTGGCACAAACTTGCAGGTTTTACATTAGCTTTAAACATTCTATGGAATGAAAGTCATGATATTACTTAAGCATCATTTGGGATTTGTAGTCTTTCTAATTATATATTTTCAGATAATTGTATTACAACAAAATGACTTACAAAATTAATTTTTAATTGGCCATCATGCAGTTTGTGTAAATCATGGCACAATTCAAGCGGCATCAAAGAATTTTCAAATAATTATCTTACCATAGACTACCATTTATTTTTTACACCAGTGAACCATTATATTAGCACCACCGATCTGGTCTGTGGCTAGGCTTCCTATGCACATCAATGAGCCTTGAGCACCCATGCTACTCTTCCCAGTTTACTGATTATCCTTTCCTGGAACCACCTGGTAGGTACTTACAACTGCATACCAGAAACACCCCGCAAGACCTGCCGCTTTGGAGATCTGCCATAACATTCAAAACTTTATGACCACTATGAGGTGAAGAGAATAACACTGATTGTCTGGTTGCAGTGGCACTTGCCAAGGAGTGTGATTTATTATGAAAAAAGCGAACAGTCAGTTCTTGAAGTTGATGTGTTGGCAGTCATATGCATCTGAGTTACTTTGACAAGATCCACATTGTTGTGGCTTTACGACTCAGGCTATTCCTGGTATGCGGTGGTAAACACCTACCTAGGTATTCCAAGGAAAGACAACCAGTGAACTGGTAAGAGTTATTTTTAAATTGTGCACTGATCGTTTATTGTTTATATACACAAGTTAATATACCCATGAGCTGTTCGGTAGAAATTGTATTACGTTTCTAAGAAATCATTTAGGTGAGTACAAACTGGTAGAGTTCGAGTGGGTGGGTAAGGTCACACGCACAGCTCTACTCATGATCTACTGATGGTAGTGTGAAAGCTTAGACAATTGGTCTACAAATGTCAATTGAGAGCTTAATGATTGTAAAAGGACACCCATTTGTAGCTGCAATAACAGGCCACTTATTAAGCACACATGCGCACACACAATCTTGTACGTCTGTCTTCGTGGGGACAATCATTGACATGATACATGCCCAAGCTCCTTACCCTAATCTTAACTATCATGACTAAATGCCTAACACCAACCTTTACCTTAAGCTTAACCTAAACCTTATTATAACCTGAACCCTAAAACCAAGTCTAAACACCAAAAACAACCCTTTGAAGAAGTGAGGACCAGCCAAAATGTCCTCACTTCACAAAAATGTCCTAACTCTGTTGGCTTAAAATGTATTCCGGTCCCCAATAGGTAGCAAGTACACACACACACACACACACACACACACACATACACACACACACACACACACACACACACAGTGGTGTACTTCTTCTTCTGCTGATTCTGACCTTGTCTGTTTGTCTTCTTCTGAGTGGGGTTCTGTCTCCAAATTTGTGTTCCTCACTCTCTGTGAGTATCTGTCTCAGCTGGAGTGTCTAGGGCTCCGATGTGTGTGTGTGTGTGTGGTCTGCAGATATCTGTGTCAGCATGTGCCATCCTATATGTGTAGTTTGTTATCGTTTTGTCCCTTTGTGCCGCCTACATTATATGGGGGAACTTGTATCTATGGGAAGAGGGAGCTGTCTGATTGTCAATTGGTCTTATTATCTCAGTGTCAGTTTCTCTTTCTTCTCTCCTTCCTATGCTGCCAGGTATTTTATGTGCTTTTCGAAAGAATGTTCCAGATTCTGTTTCCTTGTTGATCTCTCTCTGTTGTTGTGCTGGTGTTTATCATCTCTGTCATGCAGTCTAGGCAGTACTTATGCTGCAGCCGCCACCTCTGTGTACAGGACTGACCCGAGTCTGGTGCGTTGTGCTGTGCTGTGTCGTGTCGTGTTCTAGGTGGAGATCTCCAGGTGCCGTCTGCTGCACAAGATGAGGGAGGATGCAATGATACGGGCTGGGAGGAGGAGAAAGAGATGGAGAGACTGGCATGTGAAAGCGATGACTTCATTCCTCCTAAAGTCATGGTGAGCTTTGCCAACTTTGCGCAAAATCAATCAAGAAGCTTAGAAGCTGAGGCCATATGTTATGATTGCATTAGTATGGAGTGATTTATGGCTCACTGTATTAGACATGTGCTATAATGATTTTGTCATCTCGCCTGTGTACATCTTGTCTCCAGCACCACAGTGCAACATACAAGTGGAACAACAGGATTATCCTACTATCTTTATTTTCTATCTTTTTTTAATGTACGAGCCATATTTTTGATCAATGCTAACACTTTGGGTCTGCTGTTCAACAATAGGAAGGACTCACCACAATATCGTTTCCCTTTATAAACTGTTTATTGATCACAAATCAAACAAGAGCTGTCAGTACTACGGCATTGTTTTATTTATTTATTTTTCTTTAATTTGCATATATATCATATTTTAATACCAGGCTCAAGTGTAATTCGGATCCTACTTCATGCACTTGAATGAACTTAAAAATGATTTACAATGCGGTTCAGTCTGCGGATATGTTTACTGCTTGTCTGGGGTGGGCGCAGCAGTGTGAAAACGTCTCGCCCAGCCTGCTTGTCTTAAACAGCTGAATAAGCGCTCTAAATCTAACTCCACCATCTGACGGTTTGGTACACGTGGCACGGTGGCGTTGTGGTTAGCCTGTCAGCCTTACAAAAAGAAGGTCCTGAGTTCAAGTCCTGGGCTTGGCAAAGGTGTTTCTGCGTGTTTGCATGGTTTCCCCGTGCTTGCATGGGTTTACTCTGGGTACTCTGGTTTCCTCCCACAGTCCAAAGACATGCACTGTCTGGCTGTCTGTTCCCCAAAACAATAACAGCCAAGGTAATTTAATTCTTTATTTCTTTTGTCTAGTTGATATCATCAAAAGTTCCCAAGGCGGAGTATGTGCCCAACATTATTCGCAGAGACGACCCCTCCATTATCCCCATACTCTATGTAAGTCCACACTGCAAATAGCTTTACATGATCATGAACAAGGAATGCCATTATGATAGCGCACAGTTGTAGCAAGGTAGCATCTTCCAGAGGTGTGGACTTGAACTCAAGCTACACAGCACTGCGGAAAAAAAGGTTAAATGAGCTCACATCACGTTATACTTTTTCATAGCTGATTCCAATTTACATTTTTTAATTATGTCCAGTGCGGCACACTGGCGTAATCGTTAGCACGTCTGCCTCACAGCGAGAAGGTCCTCGGTTCGAGTCCCGGGCTCAAATGTTTCTGTGTGGAGTTCGTATGTTCTCCTCAGGGTGTTTTTTGAGATATTGTATTAATCCCGCAAGGGAAATTATTGCCTCTGCATTTAACCCATCCAAAGTGAGCACACACGCTCAGAGCAGTGGGCTGCCACACACATTGTGCCCCGGAGAGCAGTTGAGGCTTTGGTGCCTTGCTCAAGGGCACTCCAGCCATGAAGGTGGAGGAAGGGAAGATGCAGCTCATTCCTCCACCGCCACACATTTTTACTGCTTTTTTTGGAAATCAAACCAGCGACCTTTAGGTCCCAAACCCGCTTCTCTAACCATTAGGCTATGGCTGCCCCTAATCTGTGGACAATTCTTGACACGTGCTTTACCATTTTTGTATTTTCTTTTTAAAATATTTCAAGTTTTGTTAAATGGCAGTGCCCTCTGCTGCATGGCTAGTTCATGGTGGGTGGGTGGGAGTGAGGGATTGTGTGGGAGGATTGCGCTATATTCCGAGTATGGCTCCATTGTGCTTCAACGAGCCGCGATTTATGACCCGCCTAAAACCAGAAATGATGAAATGCTATTTAACATACAACTCCACAGTTGTCTACATCGTAGGTCACAATCTTTTCACACATTTTCAGCAACTATTTTACCATGTTTCATGTGTTTAGAAACAATATCTTTTAATATTTTTTATGAAGCAAACACTTGTTCCTACCTCTGGTATTCTGTATAGCATGACCTTTTCAAACACATGTGAACTTCTAGCTGAAAATAAGTCGCACCACACATAGAGCAGTATTACAGAAAACATTGTTGATAGTTTGTTGTTGTGCATTTATTAATCCCTCAACATTAATATCTTTACATCTAGGATCATGAGCATGCTACATTCGATGATATTTTGGGTAGGTAGTCATGTGTGGTTGATGTTTGTATACGTGTGCTGTGTCAAACTTAATTTTTTTTATAATTATTATTATCCCTTGTGCTGTTTTTTCTCTGGCTGTGTTTTTTTTTTCCTTTTATGTTTGAATTGGAGCTGCATTATATTCATCAGCAGTGGTTTGCATGATGCCTGGAATGAAGAAATTGGACTGCATTATAATATTAATGATTAAACTTGAAAGCTTGTTGTTCTGAGATTTTGTTGGTTTACGGTGGTAGAAACGTTAAGCTAAATGATGATAATATTAATGTAATGAGAAGTGTATATGCTAGTGCTAATCCCTCTTGTGGTCTGTGTCCTGTAGAGGAGATTGAGAAAAGACTGACTTCCTATAGGAGAGGATGCAAGATCTGGCGTATGCTCATCTTCTGTCAGGTGAATTAACAACAAATATGGCTGTTTAGGACATGCAGTATTGATGCATCACATGGTACTACTTACACACATTATTTTACAAACAAAATCAATTACTCTTTGGTGTGTGTGTGTGTGTGTGTGTGTGTTAGATTCCTATGCATATGTGCGCAGCACGGTGGGGTAGTTTAAAAAAAAGAAAGGATCGTGGGCTCAGCGAGGGAGTCTGCATGTTCGTCGTGTGCTTGCGCAGGTTTCATCCGAGTACTTCGGTTTCCTCCCACAGTCCAAAGACATGCATATTAGGCTAACTGGCTGTTCCAAATTGACCCTAGGTGTGAGTGTGAATGGTTGTGTGTGTGTTTGCCCTGCGATGGACTGGCAAACTGTTCAGGATGTACCTTGCTTTCGCCCAGTGTCGGCTGAGATAAGCTCCAGCCTCCCCGCGACCCTAGTAGGAGTAAGCGGTTCGGCAAATGAGTGAGAGCGAGTGAGTACATTTGTGTGCCTATGAAGCTGAATTCTCTCATAAAGTAATCTCTAATAAATCAGGGAGGACCTGGGCATCTGTACCTGCTGAAGAATAAAGTGGCCACGTTTGCCAAGGTGGAGAAAGAGGAGGACATGAGCCAGTAAGTGAAATCACTTCCTGTTCACTCCATTACGCGATGGCAGTTCCTTTCCCTTACGCTGTTTGTGTGTCTCTGTGTAGGTTTTGGAAAAGGCTTAGCAGATTCATGAGTAAAATAAACCCAGAGCCGAACCTGATCCATGTCATGGGCTGCTATGTTCTTGGGAATCCTAATGGGGAAAAGGTAAGCATGATGAAGCATGTTCAATCGTTGAATCTAACACAACAAGCTCAGAAACTGATTCACTATTTGGAGAAATGGTGGTTTATTGATGCAGAAAAGATGCATTAACTGCTGGTAAATAGCTATAAAACTATAATATGATTGAACTAAAGAGATTGGATGCTATTTAATGGAAAAAATATTGGGTAATAATCATCACGTTCATTTTATCTAGCTGGCCAATCAATAGCCGGGATTATAGCCTAGTCTGATAGCCGTCCAACAGGGAATAATGACCCTGAACTCTGGATATAAATTGTGGGGTTCTTCCCCTTCATTAAAGGTGTTTGGTAGCTTATTTTGAGCACCCTACCAAAGCCAGGTGCTCAGCTATTTTGTAACCGTGCTCCAGTTTCAACTATTCATAATCATTAGGTCATTCACCAACAGGTGGGAATTTGCTGTGACTAAACTACCAAACTGGTAGTGATTAGCACGTCCGCCACACAGCGAGGTCTTTGAATTTTGATTCTATGAAGAATTTTAATCTTCGAATTGGAAACCGAGTTTGATGTCATAACTGAAAAAATTCCAGAGTCCAACTGCTCTATAATGCGTAAACAAAATTGAATACAATTTGGCAAAATTAGTATGCGACAATATCAACAATTTTGCTTGGGCAGGTTTTTCAATTTTCAACCCGGATATAGAATTATGATGTCAGAGTGATGAAATTTCAAAGTCCTCCTCCTCCGTTATTACTGACCGGAATCGTACGGTGGAGCCGTATTTTTGATTTTCCAACCAGAAACGGAATTATTGGCTTCACCAGCTATGTAGCCAGATTCGAATGTGTCACAGATGTACCTCTGGAGCGTAGATCAGCTGTGCTTGTTCTTGTTATCTTATGCACGCACAAGGTTTATGTATACTTCTATAGCTAGTGCATATCACATTACTTATATCTTGGTTAGACTTCCTTGCAGGAATGCAGAAAATACACAGCAGTGACAAAATATCCATCTAAATTCTTAACGGTGATAGACAGTGCCTGTTCTGAACTTGTGTAATTGCTGATTTCACTGTCCTCGGGTTTAATAAAGATGAACATAATGACAGTTCATCGTACACCGACTGCCTTCCTGCTATAATCCATTATCTCACCTCAAGTCGTGACTCATAGCCCCTAAGGTATGGTGTTGCAATAAATGGCCATGTTCGTCTCTCCTCAATGTCACTCCTCCTTTTTTTCTCTCTTTCTCTCCATCTGTCTGTCGCTTTGTCTCATTTTTGTCTTTGCCAGCTGCCTGGCTGTGCCTTTCAGACAGCCCGTCCCTTGTTGGTTGTGTAATCAAGAAGCTGAAGTGTTCTCCTGTGTCTTCATGAAAGCCCACCTAGATAAAGTGTTGTCCACTTTTCTTAAATGAGCCCATGTGCGTTAAAAGACTCTCAGTACTTTGGCGTTATGCATATGTTTAATATTTCTTGTATGAGTTTTGGGCGGCATGGTGGTGTAGTGGTTAGCACGTCTGCCTCACAGCAAGAAGGTCCTGGGTTCGAGTCCCAGGCATGGGTGTTTCTGTGTGGAGTTTGCATGTTCTTCCCATGCTTGTGTGAGTTCCCTCTGGGTAGTCCAGTTTCCCGGTTGTGCATGTGTTGGCCCTGCGATGGTCTGGCAGCTGTTCAGGGTGTACCCTGCCTTCGCCCAGGCTCTAGTCTCCCTGGGACACTAATAGGATTAAGCAGCTTGGCAAAAGAGAGTGAGTGAGTGAGTGAGTGATTGAGTGAGTGGGGCACTGAAGCACTTGTCCCGTATCCAAAGGCTACGTTTATTTGGAAATGGCTGTGGTGCTGATCGCACCAATTAACTTTTCTGGAAGTCACTGCACAAGAGGGCTGGCTGTTCCTGTGAACTGAGTGTGACTGACGCATGTGTGAGTGTGGCCCGTTTCTCAAAAAGGAAGTGTTGACCATCCTTGTTAAATGCTTGTTAGATGTTATTGCAGCTTCTGATCTGATTAGCATTAGGATATATATA
>JAQMYF010000026.1:22111730-22129462 GCA_030014195.1 Neosilurus mollespiculum | reverse complement strand
GGTGTACCCCGCCCTCGCCCAGAGTCGGCTGAGATGGGCGCCAGCCTCCCCGCGACCCTAATTAGGATTATGCGGTTCAGAAAATGAATGAGAATGCTCCATCAAATACATCTGAGTGTCATCTGAACACTGACCCTCTTCTGACCTTCTTTACAACCTTGTAGCACCTTGTCAATTTCGTAGATATCCTATAATAATAGGTAGAGCATGTATGGGCCATGGACAGAGAATTTTGTGATGCCATATTGGAAGTTGGATTGGTGCTGGGACTGCATTGAGCCTGAGTATCCCATATGTTTTAGAGCAAAGCCACAAGCCGTTTTTCTGTCAGCCATTATTTCAAGTGTCATTTTTAAAATACTGTCTCTCTGTAAGGCAAAACAATAAATCACACCAAAATGAAATGAAAACAACCTACTGCACCAATTTGTTAAGTATATAAATCTGAGAGGGAATTATGAAATAATTTCTCCATTTATGGAACCTTTGGAAGTGTTGTTTTTTAGCTTTTTAGAAATATAGATCTGTTATCTTCAATACATGGCATTACGATATACCTACTTGTTGTCCTACCAGAGATAATCTCACTGGCGCAGAATGCGGTTCTTCACATTTCACACTTCCAAGATGGCGGTGACATGGTACTGTTGATTCCTATGCTAAGGTGCTCTCATGCCCTATCTACTATTAGTATGTGCAAAGTAAGGAACAGCGCAATCTGACTGGTCCGCTATCCTGGGATTAAAAATCATTATTCGAAGTGGATATTGCTTGAATCAAAACGTCACTGGCAGTTCGTAAAGGTCACTTCAAGAAAAATGAAAAAAATGAAATCTGATTTTAGGTTTCTTTTGTGTGTGTGTGTGTGTGTGTGTGTGTGTGTGTGTTTTCATGTGGCAACCAGCTGGGTTGAAAGGGTGTGTATCCACCTAGCTGTATATGATGGCTTCTGTCTTGGAAGTGATGGATACCTAGGGTTAGCTTTTAGCCTAGTGACCATTTAGCTTAGTGTAGTCTGAGTCTGTCATGGGTAAAATATGTAAAAAGAAAAAAAACACCAAAAAAAACTATAAAAATCTTGTTTTAGTGTGCTTTTATGTGTTGATGTTCCCATATAGTATATACTGACACAATTATGCGTCTCAGGCTCGATGGATGTTGCTGAATCGAATAGTTCCATTGGCGTTCTGTCTTGGAGACTTTTCAGCAACATCCCCTTATATCCGATAATTATATGATGACATAATTGTTAATTATATGATATCTATGGCCAATATCACAGCATTAATCAAATTTAAAGTAATGGTTTAGTATCATAATGGTGCAGAACCTTAAATATTTTTGTTAATTTTCGGATTTAAATAAAGAAACATTCCCATTCAAAACTTTTTCTATGTGGTATCAGATGTTTGGACCTCACTGTATGCTACCTCAACTAATAGCCATAAAGGCTACAACTGAATTTGCAAGTATGTCAATTGATACAGTTATAGTATATGAAAAAAATAAGGATTTATTATTTTTTTTTAAACATTTAATTTTGGGTAACCTTTGAGTATTCAGTTGCTGTAGCAGAATCCTATGGTTGGGTTTGTCTGTAAGACAGTTTATGAAGTGCATACTTGAGCTGTTATTTTTACACCATGTCAATGTTTGTAATGTGATCATGTCCTGTCAAAGACATATTTGCAGTTTGGAGACGATTGTTTACCTTCGTACTAAACCGTAATGAAAATGATTGATTTGTTCTTTCTTCTTTTTTCCTTCCTATTGAGTTGATATTTATTTTCTATACTCGACAGCGGGCTGTGACTTTAATGTGTGCATTGTTTGAATGGTAAATCTTTGTGGTTTGGCTCTCATACTACAATGAATATTAATACAGTATAAAGAATAAACTAAATGACAACACATTCTGGGAATTACTTGGCTGCTTTTTGACAGCAGATGTTTGATTTGTTTCATGATTAGTAGCTTATTATTATTATTATTATTATTATTTTTATGTTGATCATTTTTATTTTACTGACTCTTGGTATACGTCATATAATCCTTAAGAAGCCTTAAAAATCTGCATTAATATAACTTCAAAATAAATGTATGTATTTATTATGTATAAATGCAATGCATTAAATGCAATGCAATATCCAATCAGCCAATCCTATGGCAGCAGCACAGTGCATAAAAATCAAGAGCTTTTGTTAATGCCCACATCACAAATGAGCATAAGGAATAAATGTGATCTCAGTCAGGTGTCTCATCTGAGTATTTCAAAAACTGTTGATCAGTTGGGCTCTTCACATACAGCAATCTCTAAAGTTTCTTTAGAAAAGTGTGAAAAACGAGCAACAGCCAATATGTGTCACTTCCGCAGCCGAAAACTGTCCAATGTCCAGACAGGCTGGAGTCAATAATAACTCAAACTTCTACTCTGTACAAGTGTGACGAACAGTAAAACATCTCAGGAGACACAAAATGTCGAGTTTGAAAGCAAATAGGCCACAACGACAGAAAACGACAGCATCGGGTTCCAACCCTGCCAACCAAGAACAGGAAAATGAGGCTATAGTGTCCAGAATGCTCACGGAAATGGAACAGCTGAAGACCAGGAAACATGCATTAAATACACGGTTGTGTGTGCAAATGCATAATCTGGCAACCATCACATAGTCAGGCTTTCTAGAGACTGATTTTATGCACTGGGCTGCAGCTTCATCCTGCTGATGGGATAATTGTGCAAATGAGAAGGGGTTACATGCATTCTTATTAAAGTGGGCAGTGAGCTTATATCCATAATTTATGGGTATATAAATTACTTAAACTCATTAAGCATCACTTTATTAGTATCAGTCATTTAAAATCCGTGGTCTCTTGAGATCTCAGTCCAGATACAATACTGGCCTCAAACCAGGTGCCGTCCCCTCTCCCTCAGCTCCAGTTCTCTTTCCATGGTGCTTTTTTCTTCCTGGTTCAAGCAGGTTTTTAGTGTGCCAGCGATCCGGCCATGTGTGGAGGCAGATTAACGGCAGCACAGCTGGCTCAATGCTGATCGGGTTTGTTAAGAGATGATTGATGGTTTGAAGAGTGCAGGCAGCGCCGAGCTTTTTACCAGGCTTCTTCTCACTCAAGATTAGTCAGGTAGCTTTTGTTGTTGTTTTTATTTATTTATTAATGTTTGCTCTAATTTGCAGAGACCAGAGTGCATATTTAATGAGGAATCATTTACATTTCTGAGTTGCTTGATAGGAGGGCCATTGAGAATAGTTTATTTTTAGCATTCCCACCAATGTTTCCTTTTCGAATGGTAGATAATAAATAACTAGTTATGATGGTGTTGCTGATCTCATTTGAAATAAATAAGTGTGGCTTATTTGTTCATTGTATAATGGTATCATTGTCCTGAGGATTAAACTCAAGTGTGACTATTACATTTGCAGTACTAATGTCATTCTGAATGTCAGACATTCTACCACATTGGCACTGGACAGGTGCATAATGTTTCTAACACTTTTTTTTTTTCTAATAAAACATTTTGTTCCAATCAAATTTTAATGTGTCCTCCTTATATTATTCTGTAGCTGTTACAGGAAAACACCATTGTTCTTTAACCTCATTTTATTGCCAGACCTGCTATACAGACCCTTCCAAAGCCCCGGGGGTCCATGCAAAGGTCCATGGTTGCTGGGATATGTGTCTACCATGTATAACACATAATTTATTCTACCAGGGCTAGATGGAGTTGATGTGTGAAGATGATTAACATGATTTATGCCTAAAACTTTTAGGACCTCTGTATCTCTGAAAGACTCTTGCCCTAACTGCAGCATGATGCTAATCGAAGTAAATTAGTGATTCTCACACTAGGAGAATAATGCTCATTGCAGTCATTTTGCTTGCTCTGGGGCTGAACAGTTGCAGAAGGAAGGGGAAGATTAAAACATGGCTATTTTGCTCTTAAAAAAATAGGAAAGCTCCTTTGCTACAGATCTACAGCAGAAACAGAAATGGGCAGAAGGCTCGACTGCTGACTTGGTGGGTAGAATAGAACAAGTGATGCATTGGAACACAGATTAGTCCAATTTAAGAGTCGTTAGCAACAATGAGTTAAAATTCGGTGGATCTAAGTACAACCTGGAGACAGACTTGTGTGCTCTCACTAATTGTCTGAAATTGCATAAAGAATGCATAACGTTTATAATCATAAACATGTACAAACTTCATGTATATTCTTTAATGCATCGGTGCAGCTCAGCAACAGCGGTGGCTGGAAATAGAAGCAGTGCATAAAGCATTGGGGGTGGAACAGCCCAGGGTTGTAGCACCATTCTCTGTGACATCATCACAGAAGCTTCTTCTTATTGGGTCCTCAAGACCACAATTACAAATTATATCTGGGTCACCCACAACTATCTACATTGTTGTACTTTCATTCATTCATTCATTCATTCATTTTCTAAGCCACCTAATCCTAATTATGGTCACAGGGAGGCTGGCGCCCATCCTGGCCGACTCTTGGCGAGGGCAGGGTACACCCTAACAGCTCACCAGGCCTTCGCAGGGCCAACACACACACAACCATTCATACTCACACCTAGGAGTGATTTGGAACAGCCAATTAACCTACTGTGAATGTTTTTGGACTGTAGGAGGAAACTTGAATACCCGGAGGAAACCCATGCCAGCATGGGGAGAACATTCAAACTCCACACAGAGACACCCAGAGCCCAGACCTTCTTGCTGTGAGGTGGACATGCTAACCACTGCGCCACCATGCCACCCTACATAGTTGTCCTCTTTTATTATATGTTGCCAGGTCTGAGGCTGTGCAAGGATGCTCCAACAAGGTGCTTCCTAAAATGTGTGAGCCCCGTAGAAGTCTCTAACACATGTAATGAAAGAGACACCATGTGAGAAGAAAGACTCAGGAGCCTTCCATCATCCACAACAATGGAACTTGGCGAAGAGCTGCTTCTTGGGAAAGAGTTAACCTATGGAGAGTGGAAATGTCAGAACAGAAAAAGATCTGGTGTGGGAAAGTCATCCTTGCCAACAGGAGGAACAATGTGTAGGGCTATCAGTAAGTGATGATGTCACAGAAAGGGACATCATCACTTACTGATAGCGATGATGTCCCTTTCTGTGACATCATCACTTACTGATGATGTCACAGAAAGGGACTCTACCACCGATGCTTTACTGGGGGCTGTATTCTGTCTACTGCCCCCTTACAGAGCATGCTGGTAAATCAGTAAGTGATGATGATGACGCCCTTGTAGAGCGTCGCTAAGTGGCCTGTACCATTACCTGGAACATCTTACAACTATAAGCAGTGCGTTAAAGCTCTGGAGGTGGGATGTCCCAGATTGGTGGTGTCCCTCTCGCAGAGTATGTCCTGTAGGTCATGTGACACACTGGCAGACATGTGACAGGGAGACAGCGAGACGGAGTCATCCCTTAATTAAGATTTTTTCATTCTTTTAAAAAAAATGTAATTAATTTATTAATTTTTTTTATATTTATTTTATTATTTTTTTTAAACCTGTCCTGTCCAAGCTGAATGACAGTCTGGTTGCAGTGTTGTGCCGAACAAATTTGCTTTTCCAAGGGGAGGTTTATGGGTATAAGACTCCTCTTGACAATCTGATTTATTTATTTATTTACTGTTGATTTGTGTTATGGAATCTATGGAATCTTGCTGGACTTGACTGGAGGGGACAGAAAAAGAAAGAAGACAGCAAACAGAAGCAAAAGGGAAAGTAAAAAGAACAAAAAGGAGACAAAAACACTATAGATATAAAGAACATTTGTACATAAATACACCAGCAAATTTCCTTCAAGAGTTTGCTAAATAATAACAAAATCAAAAGAGACATATCACAAGCGTATAATAACAACCATCAATGTACCGAATACACAGTCAAAGAGATAGAAAGAAAACAAAAAAAAAGAAAAAAAAGAAATATATATATAAATAAATAAAAAGAAATTTTAAAAAAGAGAAAATTCTGTATATACACACATATATATGTATATATGTATATATATATATATATAATTTTTCTCTTTTTTTCTTTTATTCTCACATATACATGTATACATACATACATACATACATATACCTATACTCATATATACATACCTGTACATACCTACATATCTATACACATATACGTATATATACACATACATATACACAAAAAAAAAGAAAAAGAAACCTAAATAAAAATAAATAAATAAAGACAACCCAGTGACTGTGCCAGCATGCAAAACATGGGGAACAAGTGAGTGATCGGCAACAAGTGGAGAGCAAGACCGTGCAAATGTAACCACACTTCCTTCGAGGCCAGAGGCAGACCAGGGCAGCCCAGAGACCCGGGCCATTAACAGCAACCTCGGAGCACGAACCCAAGCCACCCCTCACCGAAGACGACCCACCCAGAGGCGGCAGATGAGAGCCCCAGCCAGAATTCCCCGCGGCTGCGGGGCACATACCCCAGCAAGCCAAGACCGGCAGCTGCCGACCCCGCCAGGTCCCGGCCACCCAGGGCGGCTAAAGCAAAGGGCCCAGGGCCCCAAGGGCCCGGAGACAATCCCCCCTCCCCAAGGCAGAGGGCCCGCACCACGCCGAGGAGAACCAGGCCCCCCAGACAACCGCCTGGAGCGGGCCAGCACCTACCCCGATGCTCCAGTCGCGCTGCCCGGAAACCAGAGCACCTCTGACCCCCCTCTCCCACCCCCCACCCTCTTCCCTACGAACTCCCACTCTCACACATAACCCTCCCACCATGCCCTGTGGGGGGTGGCCCCGGCAGACCACAGGACAGCGGGAGAGCCCAGACCCATCGCACACCACCCCCAGCCCCCAACACACACACACTCATCCCAGCACACATACACACACTCAGATTTTTTTCATTCTTTGGTTCATCTTGATCCCTTCATCGATTAAACTCCATTAAACACTGGAATCAATTCAATTTGCAGATGCCTGGGCACATTTAAGAGCTCTGTTGCCCATTTCCAAACACACTGAAGATGCACACTGATAAAACCTCATGCTGGCTTCAATGGCAGATGCAGGTGAGATCACTAATGCCTAATGCACACTTTAAGCCCTGGTTTTCCAGTCGCAGATCATCACCAAAAGCCCCATATTGGATGCAAATTGGTGACGGCTTGCCAAGGGCTTGATCGCTGCGTGTAAACTGTTCAAAGACACTCAGTGAGCGCTCACCAGTGCATTACAGATGCTCATGGACAGTATCAATATTGCTGACTCCAAATCCTGTAGTGTGAAATGTGCTGTGACTGGTTGTGAGGGGAAAGCAGTGAAGAAATGAGCTACAGCCAATGAAATCGCAATGTGAGGGGAAACAAGAGAAATTAGTTTTATATCCACAGGCATGACTACAGCAAGCATAGCAATCCATATGCTTCCCTGTGGGTCAGGCACTAGATTATTTATACAGTTTGTGATTATCATATTGTCAAGTGAAATAATGCACAGGAATAAAGAACTAGAGTGTAAATACACCAATCAGCCATAACATTAAAAATATTATGACCACATGAATTATCTTGTTACAGTGCCACCTGCCAAGGAGTGGGATGTATTTGGCAGAAAATAAACTTTGATTAAATGTTGATGTGTTGGAAGCAGGAAAAATGAGCAATCATAAGGGTTATAGTGACCTTGACAAGGGTCACATTGTAATAGCTAAACTGCGTCTATTCCTCTCCATTAAATCAGCAGGTCTTATGTGGTGTCCCTGGTATGCAGTGGTAAGTACCTCCCAAAGGTGGGCCAAGGCAGGACAAGCAATGAACTGGCAAGAGTGTCATGGGTGCCAAGGCTCACTGATGTGCATGTGGAGCGAAAGTTAGTTCGCCTGGTCTGATCCTTCAGGAGAACTACTGTCACGCAAACTGCTGAAAACGTCAATGCATATGGCGCTGCCTAGCTGCAGACCAGTCAGGTTGTGTTATGGCCAATCGGTGTGTATTGTAATAGTAATGTGAAATGATTCTTCTTTAATATTTTTTAATATACTTTAATATTGCTCATGCATGCTATAGCATGTACTGTGCTTCCCATGGCTGAGTGCACATGTGGTTTCACAACAAAACATGGTTTGGAGACTCCAATACGGGACGCCAACTGGTGAAGGATATTGAAATGTGTGATCTCTGATTGTAAGCAGATCTGTTACATAATGTAAAAGTTGCTTGCAATGGCTTCAAGTCCTGTAATCCCAGATTACAGGACACCACTTTAAAAGTCATGTTTTCACATAAGGTTCAAGGTCACATGCCTCCAAAAGGGATAGTGGCGACCTCTTTAGTTATAGAGATTGATGAGCTTGTTTGTAAGGTCTGTGATATTTACGATGATTGTATGTATAACATAGTGGCACAACTGCATCTGGCATTTCAGAGATAATTCTAATTACCGGAGATGCCATGGGGACAGATTCTACAGGCAGCACACAAAACATGAAATATGAGCCACCAGAGGGTTTATTAATGCAAATAATTGGAAACTTTGCCTGGCTTGAATTCCATTGCCAGATCTTTGTAAAGCCATCTGCCACTAGTACCTGGACCAGTCTTTGGCACACAGGCTAACAGGGTGCAAACTTAATACCACCTTCTGTCCAAAACACCAACAAGGCTTATGATTAAACATAATATTATGATCATGCATACACCAGTTGGATTTCAGAAACTGCAGGAATAAGTAGAAGGAGTTTAGGACACCACATTTGGTGATTTTATGCCGTATCCACGTACAAAATTATTCACCAAAACTGTATAGGAATGAAAGCACTGTTGTTAGTTTTGCAACATTTTCCAGATCTCGTAAGGGTTTTATACAGAGTACTGACCAAACAGATTCTACATTCTATCATTGCCATATAATAAAACCCAGTATCATGTTGTATATAAGTCACCAAAAAGGCTAAATAAATAAATCAATCAATCAATCAATCAATCAATCAATCAAACAATCTAACCAAAACCAAAAAAAAAAAAAAAAAAAACAACATCAGGAACTGGTTGAATGTTCTCTCTCTAAGAGCTGCCTTCCTATCAGCTTATGCAATGGGATACTGTAGTAGAAATGTTGTCTCACAGCAGTTTTGTGCCTAGGGATTTGCAAATTCACAAGGGGGTAGTAGCAGAAGGAGGAGAAGATGATCTGTTTATGGACAGATGGATAACTTACTGTCCAATGTGTTTCATGAACAGACACAGATTTGCTGCACAGTTGGCCAAATTTACAGCTATATGATTTTCCGCTGCTGTTGTTGCTGCAAAATGACACAACAATGAGTAGAAAAAAACAGCGCAACTAGTCTTATTGGTGGGTCCATTCCAGCTAGGAATGCATGCATCTCCCTCTTCACCAGAGAGACTATAGACTGTATAACTCGAAGGGTGCCATTCTGCATCAAGCATAGCCAATTAGCCTAATATGAATGTCAATGGACTGTGGGAGAAAACTTGGGCACCCAGAGGAAATGCCCTTGCCGACCACAGGGCTCGACCCCAGGGCCTTCTTGTTGTGAGGTAAGAGAGCTAACCACTTTGCTACCGTGCCCCTGATCTGGACCAAGTAATATTTACCAATGAGTAATGCATTGCTATGGCCAGATGAATAAATATCAAGAGGATAGGAGTTCTAAGATGTCACTGTGTGGCTAAATCCAGCATTACTGCACTGCAATCAGTGTAGAAACAGAAACATGGACTGACCCCTGTTCTAAAGGAAACTGTCATGGCAGCCCTTACAGGCTCTGTAACTTTCCGTTTTAAATACGGTTCAGCAACATGCTTTTTTTTGGCATAGTGGATAGTCCTCCTCACAGCAAAAAAGTCCTGGGTTCGGGTCGCAGGTTGTGGAGTTTGCCTGTTCTCCCTGTTCTTGCATGGGTTTTCTCTAGGTACTCTGGTTTCCTCCAACAGTCCAAAGATGCACATTAGGCTAAATGACTTCTAAGTTCTAAATTGCCCCAATTGTGAACAGTTGTTGGTATGTTGGCTCTACGATGGACTGGCGAGCTGTTCAGGGTCACCCCCGCCTTCACCCAGAGTCAGCTAAGACTCCAGCCTCTCTGCAACCCTAGTAGCCTAAATCAGTTTAGCAAAAGAATAAATGAATGATCTATTCAGCGTGTATCCCACCTCTCAGCCGAAATCAGCTGGGATTGGCTTCAGGTTTCCCCGCGACCCTGATGGATCAGATAATGGAGGGGTGGATGGATGGAATATTCTTTCCTGAAGTGCAGCTGCACATGCAACTGATGTAATGTCACTCTGAAGTATTAGGAGTATTCCTTTAAAACTATTTTCTAACCCCTTGTTTCGGCTTTTTGCTTTCTCTTCTTTTTTTTTTTATTATTTAACGAGACCTCCTTCTCTGGGTGTGTATAACCACAACAAACAGCTGCATATGGATTTGGGGAATTATCCACTGTGTTATGCTGAGGCCTGCAGCAAAGGGGGGTTTTTTTCTTCATAAACAAACCTCAGTGAATTATCCAGCCAAGCACAGTAAGGGTTCACAGTGTTGAGAGCAAACATCAATCAATGATTATCCTCCACATATGAGCTTGTTTCACGCTGGGAATATTCTTTTTAAAAAAAGAATGAAAGAAAAACAAAAAACAAATAAATAAATGAATAAACATAAATTATAATTATAATAATAATTCATTCATTCATTCATTCATTCATTCATTCATTTTCTAAGCTCATTCATTTTCTAAGCATTTTCTTAGGTTCGTTGGAAGGCTGGCGCCCATCTCAGCTTACAAATTGCCCCTAGGTGTGAGTGTGAATGTGTGTGTGTGTGTGTGTGTGTGTGTGTGTGTGTGTTTGTGTGTGTTGCCCTGCAATGGTCTGGCAATCTGTTCAGGGAGTAGCCCACCTTCGCCCAGCCAGTGTTGGCTGAAATGGGCACCAGCCTCCAAGCGACCCTGATAGGAGTAAGCGGTTTGGCGAAAGAGATGAGACGAAGATAAATATCAGCAGTCGTTTCCACAGCAGTACTGAGAACTTTGCATATCCCCATGATTTGCTTGCTTAATTGAAATTGAGTTTATTTTGAGCATAATTTCAAGTCTTTGAGCCAGGGGTCATTAAAGATAATGAGCTGAAGATCTTCATTAGTGTTCTAAATATGTGTAAAGCTTATTATGAATTTTGCCACATCAGAAGCATTTCGCATTGGTTTTGATGTGCAGTGTGGACAAATAGACATCTGCTGGGTTTTACAGAGATCACAGCCCAGGAGCAGAGAATAGGAGAAGAGGAGTAGATGAAAGAGAGTGAATCCTCCCTGGCCTAAACCCATCACAGTCTGAGCAGACACTGAGTCAGTCACCCGGTAACATTCAGCCTAGTGATGTGGTGATCAATCAATGGCCTTGCATACCCAGTTAGTGCAGGAAGACAGACGGAAGATTCTGACAAAAAGTCATGGTCCATGTTTAGTCCTAAAGCCTGTCAAGGTTACAGTTTTAGCGCGGTGCTCTCTGTCCTTCTCCAAACATTACAACTGTCCTGCATCTTCATCCCTGTTTAGTTGGAGTTGAGGTACTATGAGCTGTAAATCTACACAGTCCTGCCAAAAAAAAAAAAGGTTTCCACCAGGATTGGATTGAGTAACTACTGCAGTGATGAATAAGTTTTAGCAGGCAATATTATTTACAGCATTTACCCTTCACTGGTGCATTGAGGGGCAACACGGTGGCGTAGTGGATAGCATGTCTACCTCACAGCAAGAAGGACCGGGGTTCGAGTCTTGGGCTTGGGCAATTCTGTGTAGGGTTTACATGTTCTCCCCATTGCATATTCTTGCATGGGCTTTTACAGGGTACTTTGGTTTCCTTCCAAGGTCTAAAGACATGCACATTAGGCTAATTAGCTGTTTCAAATTGCCCATAAATGTGAGTGCAAGTGTGACTGGTTATGTTTGTGTTGGCACTGCAATGGATTGGCAAGCTGTTTGGGGTGTACCCCACCTACACCCGGAGTCGGGCTGAGATAGGCTCCGGATCACACAACTTGACACAGAATTTTGGTATATACCACACAGGAGCATAAACAGCTACAGCAAGATTTCTATAATTCATTTTTACATATTTTAACCATGACAGTGTCTTTTTTAGCCTCCTCATTCAGAATTACATACTACAGAAAAACAGAAGTGAACTCATTTAAAGTTTCACAATATATTTGGTGGAAACACAAGAAAAGTAAATTAAAACAAGATGTTTCAGATTTCTTTTTCTGTTGTAAGGTGTGATAATTATGACACCGCATAATCCAGAGGAATTTTCAAACCGTCGGTGTCTATTGTTTTAATTTGATCATTATCCACTTAGGATAATGTTTTTTAATCCCCTGATAGCGGACCAATCAGATTGTGCCATTCCCTTGTAGTATATACTAATTGGAATTATGTCGCTGTTTTTCAGGATTGATGCCATACAGCTATCCGCGGTGAAAGATCCTAAAAGGTCCTTGATCTGAGCAACTCCCAGATGACATGTGACCAAGTTCACTGGGTACTAGGAGGCCCTTGCATTGAAATGAGCATAGAAATTCATTACAACTTTGACTGCCTGATCATCAAGTCATACAAATCTTATATCCCAGAACCTAAAATCATTTGGAAACTTTCACTTTTTATCCAGCAAGAAGTACATTCGTTCATGAATACGCTTCAACATGGATTGTGGTCAAATTCAGCCTAAGTTTAAAATGAACTGCAAACTAAACTGGGATGAAGAAGACTCAATATGCTGTCTTTGCTGTCCACTTAGTCAGAGCTTGTTAAAAAGCTACACTTTGGCAATTTGGTGCTTTGGACTTTTCAAGCAGTAAATATAGAAAAGTAATGAAGAATCCAGCTACTTATAGATAAGACTTGTCTTCCTCATAACTCCGAGGATACTCAAATACTCTTACGTAAAGTTTAATGTAGTAATGAACCTATTGGTTTATGATTGGTGAAGGGGTTCACTGTCTGGCTCCTAACCAGGATTTAGCATTTTCTTATTCGTTCACAGTAGCAGGATGACTCAGCTTGCGCTTCCATCATCTTCAAGTTTGGACAAACCTTTAATGATTCACAGAGCTGTTTATATCTCCCAAAAATAACCATGATACCATAGTCAGCATCACCGAAATGCTCCAGGAGTTAGGATGGGCCAGTTAAAAAGAGTACTTGGTACTGGGTTCAAGTACCAAGCTCCCTATCCCTGTTCTCCCTATCCTTCTGTGGGTTTCCTACAGGTACTCTGGTTTCCTCCTACAGTCCAAAGACATGCACATTAAGCTAATTGTCTGTTCCAAATTGCCCATAAGTGTGGGTGGGAGTGTATGTGTTGCCCTGCAATGGTCTGGCGAGCCCAGGGTCAGCTGAGATAGGCTCCAGCCTCCCTGTGACCCTAGTATGATTAAGCAGTCTGGCAGATGAGTGAGAGTGAGTGAGAGTGTATAAGACAACAGAAAATCTTGCCCACAAAATTATCGAGTCCAAATCAGTTTTACATTACTATCTAAGTTGTAAAATTATTTAGTAAATTAAATCACATTTTATCAACCGCTTAATTATTATTTTTTATTATTATTTTTGCCGAACCACTTAATCCTATTAGGGTCGCAGGCAGGCTTGAGCCTATCTCTGCCGACCCTGGGCAAAGGCAGGGTACACCCTGAACAGCCCACCGGACCATTGCATTGCAAAACACACACAACCATTCACACTCACATACACAACTAGGGGCAGTTGGAAACAGCCAATTAGCATAATGTGCACGTCTTTGGGAGAAAACCAGAAAAAACAGAGAAAACCCATCCAAACACGGGGAGAACATGCCAACTCCACACACAAACGCTCAAACCTGGGACTCGAACACAGGACCTTCTTGCTGTGAGGCAGACATGCTAACCACTACGCCACCGTGAATGGGTTATTTCTATGTATGTTGTGTGTATTTTGTATTCTTGTATTTTTGTACCTGGTGGTGTTATGTTGTTAAGAAATAATAAGACGTAATTAAAGAAAATTATTGTTTTGCCAAAATTTACACTGATATTGTTTCCCCTCTTATCCAAAATGTCAGGCGATCAGAAAGTTTTTGCCTCTTTAATTTTGCACTGCAGATCATTGAACATTCATCAGTCATTTTGGATAAAATTTGGGAAGGCTGTGTAAATGCTATCTTTGCCAGTGGTTTTGAAAATCAAGTAAAAAGAAAAATGAGAGAATAGAGCAGCCAACATTTTGTGCTTTTGGACTAAATTTCTGTGTATTAAAAAAGTCTGCGCACGTTTGTGTTTGAAGCTGATTTTCAAACTGTCACACTCCCATCTTGTGGGCAGTGCAAGTAACCACATTTGTGTTTGGATATAAAAAAAACTCCACAAGTCTACATGTGAGCTGAGAGAGCTTATGTCCTGTTACTGTGATAATGTGTATGCTGACTATTCTTTGCCAACTTACACAGGTTTCTATGAATGAATGGTGGGCAGCACGGTGGGGTCATGGTCAGCACGTCTGGCTAACAGCAAGAAAGTCCTGGGTTCAAGTTCCGAGCTCGGCAAGGGCGTTTCTGTGTGGAGTCTGCATGTCCTCCCTGTGATCTTGTGTTGGTTTCCTCTGGGTTCTCCGGTTTCCTCCTACAGTCCAAAGACATGCGCATTAGGGTAAATGGCTGTTTCAGATTGCTCCTAGGTAGAGTGTGAGTGAGAAAGGTTGTGTGTGTTGACCAAATTGGTTTGGCGAGCTGTTCAGGGTGTACCACACGTTTGCCAGGTTTCGGCTGCGATCGACTCCAGCCTCCCCATGACCCTTGTAAGATTAGGAAGTTCAGGGGTAACACAAGTCTCTAGAGCCATTGAGGAATGGGACACCATTGTTTCAAATGACATTCCCTTATTTGAGTTTGGATGACGGTAGGAGAGCATGGTGTCTGACTCACTGGCTAGAAATTTCTCATCAGTGTTCAACTTTGTTGAGTTCCAGTGGCTGTGAATCTGTAGCATAGGGTTTACATCATTACATCTACGAACGAATGGTGGGCAGCACCATTCAATGATCTTAGACCCAAACCATACCAGCATCCATTGGCTGTTTGTTGAGAATATGATACAAGATGCGTTATATGGCCGTGCTACTTTCTCTAAATAGAGTATGCAGATCTGTGCACCACTCTATTGTCTTCCCATCCATCTGTTGGCTTCTCCACTTGTTCAAGGGTCGCGGACGAAGCTGGAACCAATCACAGCTAACAGAGATATGCTTGTATATGGATTGTGGGAGGAGAACCCTGCGGAAACCCATGCGGGCAGGAGGAAAACATGCAAACTCCACATAGAAAGGCCATTGTTGGGCATCAGATTCGAACCATGAACCACCTCACAGGGACGCAACAGTGCTAACCACTGAGCTACCGTGCTGGCCGTAATCTACTCATTCATTCACTCATTTTCTGAACCACTTAATCCTATTAGGGACGCGTGAAGGTTCTCAGGCGTAGCTCGCCAGTCTGCTGGGCAACAACAACAAAAAACACATTTACACCCACGCTCACGCCAGGGTACAGTCTGGAACAGCCAATTAGCCCAAAGTGAATGTCTCTGGACTGTGGGAGGAAACCGGATCACCTGAAGGAAACCCAAGCACGCACAGTACACGAAAGCTAGACGCAGAAACGTTCCCGAGCCTAGGACTCGAACCCAGGACGTTGCTGCAGTGAGACGGACGTGTTAACCACTACATTTGCAGCATGGTGTTGCTCTGTTTGTATAATTTACAGCATTCCTTGATTACACAAAATATCCTTCATGTTTTTTTTTTTTTATGAATATTTAATTTGAACATCCCTGTCAATGTTTACTCTTCATGACATCTTTATTTTTTAATGTTACTCTCCTCTCTGGTGTATTTATTTTAAAAAAATCATAAATATCTTCCGTCTATATTTCTATAAACTCTTTTGTGACAGTAGCTGTTGTTTAAAGTGGTGAAGAAATTTTGTAGAAATGCCTCAATTGAACTGAATTGACCTGGTCAGGTGTCTCACTCCACTTCCGCATAAACATTCACTGACCCTCACTGTGATTTGTGTCACAGCTAAAGAAAAAAAAAAGCTCATTCCTGATGAGAAGGGTGATTTTTTTTTTTGGGATAGTTTTAGTTTAGCCGTCGAATTTTAAAATGTTTCTCTTGATTATATTCTTGTCACACTCTGTTGATGATATTATAAACACCTGGCAACCTGCGGGGTTATGGCAAGTTAAGAAAAGCGCTAGGGCTCTTTCATTAGTTTAGCGTGGATGCTAATACTAATGCTAGCAGTAAGCTAAGCTAGTTAGCTCCCTAAATGACAGTGCTGGCTTTTTTTTTAATAACAAGGTCTAACTTTCAAAAAAAAAAAAAAAGACGGTTATATTTTAAGGAGTAAAATTATAACTTTCCCTAATAAATAGCAGTGTTTATTTTGTTGTCAACTTTTTAAACGTAGTGTTGCAAGCTAAAGCAGTTAGCTTGTTAGCCAAACAGAGGATTTAAACAGATTTCAGGGATTGGGAGTTGATTCAGTTAACTTGTTAGCTACCGGCTGGATGTTTGTTGCAGAATTAAAAAAAAAAAAAAAACAGTTGATAGAATGGTGTATTTGAACGTTTTCTGTGAAAATGCCGTCTCTTTGGCCTCTTTATGGAATAATGAGCGGATGAGAGAATAAAGCAGAGAGGGGCTCCCTGGCCGAAGACCAGTTTCCGAGGTAACGCTGCTTTTATTTATGGAGCTCATTTCAAGCACGAGCTGTAATTCAGGTAACGTCAAGTAAACAATGGCTTAAACGTAAACAGTGTTGACGTTTGGCTAACGTTAGCCGTGCAGTGCTAGCGTCTCCCAGCTAGCATTACTGTATTAAAATCATTTATTAATAAACAAACGTCCAAGTCACCAGTTTCGGTTCTGGTGCTACTTTATACTATATTTCTTTATTCATAATAAATGATGTTTATAAGTCATTAGCATGCTTCAGTTCAGGAAGCCTAGCAAGTAAGTCTAGATAAGTTAGCTTACTGTACTTAGCGTTGACGTTAAGCTTTGTGTTTGAAATGTTAAGTTAAAGAGCAGTCATGCTAATAACAGAGTGTTTCTGTTTGTGCTGGGTTGATTTTCTCAGTGATGGATGAAACTCCACCACTGGAGTTGATGTAGATGGACTGCTCCAGTGAATGGAATTGGATTAATCCAAGCTAGAAAAACCCCAAAAGCTCTGCTGGTTAGAAGGTTTAGAGAGTAAACTAAGCTCTAGCTTTAAAACTAATGTTGTACAGGTCTCTGACTATCAAAAGAACATTGCTCAGGAAAAAAGAAAAACATTTACCTTTCATATTTATACAAATATTTCTTATTTTCTACAGTCAGTGTGACCCATGATAAATGGATGGATAGAGGGATAGATAGATAGATAGATAGATGGATGGATACTTTATTGAGCTAATATTATTTTTAAGTCATATCTTAAAACGCATCTCTTCTCCCTGCTCTTTGGGACCACTTGAGGGTTTATCTATTATGGTTTTAGTACATCAGTATATATAAGTTACATATATATATATATATATATACATATATATATATATATATATATATATATATATCATCATTCTTTTTGTGCACCGCTTAATCCTAATTAGGGTTG
>JAQMYF010000026.1:22085356-22111630 GCA_030014195.1 Neosilurus mollespiculum | reverse complement strand
AAGATTTACCAGGATCTGGCAGCATCTAGTGGTGAGGTTCTAGATTGCAGCCAACTGAAGCCTACAGTGCATGATGGCAGCCTCCATGAGAGGAGACCCGCTCACTTGTAGAGAAATAGCTTATTGTTAGGTTCCAGAAACTCAATCGTTTTTGTTATTATGATATGCCTAATATTATTACTATTAATAATGTACTAATTTTTGCTAATAAATCTTCCAAAATATTACATAATTTCCCTTTAAGGGAGGCTGGCGCCCATCTCAGTCTGTACTTATTCATCTGTTGTCTTTATATCTATTTAATTATTTATTATGTTTTAGTCCTCGGCACTTTGTTTCAACTGGTGTTTATAAGTAAAGGTGGATTGGATCGGATGCTGAGGGAGCTACAAAATTTTTATAGTAGTTCCTAAATAACAGAGTGACCCAGTAAAACCTCCCACATATCAAAGGTAAATTAGAATAAAAAAAGATAAAGTGAATCAAATTATTATTTGCACACGTGAAACTTCGTTTTTAAATCTATAGTAAATCTAAGTAGATAATATATTTACTATAGATTTGAAAATTACCGGCACTTGTAATAGCAGCAGTAGTGTATTTTCAGTATGTTGCCTGTTTTTTCAGTATAATCGCCATATTGCTTATAAACAGCTTCAAAAAAACACAGGCTGAGTTTGTTAAATCTTTTCCACCTGGTCAGTACTAATAGAAATGAAACTTTTTCTGAATTAAAGCTATTACTGCTACATCACAGAAAAAGACGTTTTGAAGAAAGTCTCCACTGAGAACAATGTGCATATTACATGTGGTTTTCACTAACAAAGTTAACATTTCTTTACAAATTTTTTTTGTAAATTATGTAATTATAAAATAAACCACATTGTAAAAGCTGGAACTGTTCCTACAGCTTCTAAACTTTTTTTTTTTTTTTAGGAAAAGTTATGGCCTTGTTTGCTGCCAGGTGATGTCTTGAATCCACTGTGATCATCCTCCATAGCGGCTGAATGGAAGATGAAGGTGCACCTTGACATGGGTGATGAAAATGAGACCGCTCAACCATCATATGCACTGAATTACACCATCCAGGGTCAAAAAGACAGAGCTGGGGATGGGGATGGAAAGAAACACCTGGTTTTGGAGGACCATTTTTGTAGGAGCATGCTGTTTGACCAGGCTGGAGCGAACTATCTTGGAAATGAATGTTTACACATTTCAGGAAAACTGCACAACGGTCCAGTGGCGGAATCACAGAGTGTAATTTCACGCTGTGATTTGGACATGCTGGAGGTCTCACAGGACAGCTGCTCTATACATGAAAATGGTGAGAATGATTCTAATGACAGTTTGACACCCGAAATACAGCAGGCCTATAGAATATTCCAGAGTTTTCTTCTGGAGAAACATAAAGCTGTGACTGCCCCGTTCTGGTTCCCCATTGGACATCGAGCCGGTAATGATATGTGTTTGAAAAAGATAGACAACAAATTTGTCAGACGGGAATATGAGAGTATCACCGAATTTGTGGCTGATTTTCGGCAGATGTTGGAAAACTGCTATAGATATCACGGTGTGGATCACTGGATCTCCAAACAAGCACAAAAATTAGAGATCATCCTGGAGCAGAAGTTAACACTGCTCTCAAGGTAAGCATGCCAAATAAATCAATTAGCCAAATCCTTAACCGTTAAAATGTTTAATATTTTAAGCCCGTGTTGAGTTCTGCCTCCTGAATGTCACCCCATAAGTCGCCCTTTTTCTCCATTTTGCTGGAGTGTAACTCAGCAACATCATTGTTTTTATACTGTTTACCTGAAAACAAGCACAGTCACTAATATGGACTCTCATTTACCGAATCGCTTAATCCTACCAGGTCACAGGGAGGCTGGTGCTTTTCTCAGCCGGCACTGGCTGAAGGGAATTGAACCCAGGACCTTGTTACTGCGAGGCGGACATGCTAACTTCTATGCCACTGTGCCGCCCACACGGACTTTCAGCAGAAATATTTTTGGGTGCTTTAACTTAAGTTAATGTCAGCATGATTTTTGGGCTTCCAGTCATGGTTGTGGTGCAGGGTGAGCCCCAACTTCATCACACCTTGTATTGGCCTTGTAATGTTACTATTTAACGAACAGCGAGATCTGATTTGTCTGGTATGGGGATTAAAAAACATTATCCCAAGTCGATAGTGCTTGAAAAATTATCCTCATCATAATTTAAAATTATGGATCCTCACAGTTTGTCACTGTCACTTGAAGCAGGAGGTATCATCAATATCTTAAAATAAATTGTTAAAATGTTGTTTAATGCTTAAATTTATTATTTATAAGTATTAAAAAAAAAAAAAAAACTTTTGTTGAAATGGTGCTTAACTCTGCTCGGAGCGTGTCGAGGTCACCTGACCTGTTTCTATGAAAGTAAAAAAAAGTAAAAAGTAAAAAAAAAATATATATATATATATATATATATAATTTTTTTTACTTTCATTAAAGCTAAACCTTCATCTAAGGTCTGATTATATTACAAATGCAACTGCAAAGAAAATAGCATCAGGTCATATTTTAAAATCTCCTAATCCACTTTTATCAGGACACTGAGAGAAAAAACAGCCCTGTCCGTGACTTCAAGAGGTCGTTTTGGCACTGAAGATGAAAAAGCACCGGTTGGTACTTCAACTAGGCGTCGATCTGTGCCACGAAACTTGGCAGCCATTTCTGTGTGTGGCTCTGAAACCATCATGGTGCAAGCACTTCGGCTGGAGGAACAACAGAGGGCCAAAGAGGAGAAAAGGTAAATAGTTTGCTTTCAATAACTGCAGTTATTATTATTATTATTATTTTTTGCAGTATCAGGAACTCATTGAAAGTATGAAAATAAATACAAATTTAATATGAAAATAAATGATTTAAATTTAAAATGAGAATTAAAAAAGCTGTAGCCCATATAGGATTAGGATTGGACATGAATTTCAAACTGGAATGGCCGTCATAAAAAATTGATGTTTAAAGGTACCGTATGTAAGATTTACCAGGATCTGGCAGCATCTAGTGGTGAGGTTCTAGATTGCAGCCAACTGAAGCCTACAGTGCATGATGGAATTCATTTTTATTATGATATGCTTATTATTATTACTATTAATAATTAATAATGTACTAATTTTTGTTCAGTTGTTTACAATATTTTTTATGGCTGTCCTTAATAATAGTTTAACCCTTTGTGTGTTCACTTATCCTTTAACTAAACATTTGAAAACATCAGCTCAAATCCTCAATAATCAATTTTCTCTTTTTATGGTACATAAAAATGATCAGCTAATAAATTTTAGTTCTGCGTATTAAAATGCAACGTTAACCTTTTAATCATACACTTTGACACTTAGGCAGCGAGAGCTGGAGAAGAAGGAGGCTGGAGAAGCTTCAGCTAAAGAAGTGGAGGAATGGGAATGCTCATTGCTCTCATTAGCAGAACCTTGGCCCATCAGTACCATGTGGGAACTTCCTGCTATTGGTCACTTCTTGTGCCTGGCCCAAACAGCCCTCAACCTTCCAGAGATCGTATTCTTCGAATTGGAACGCTGCCTGCTAATGCCTCGCTGTAGCTCTTTCTTGGCAAAAATCATGACCTCCCTGCTTTGCCCTCCTCATCAAAGACTGACACTCCACAGGCGACCAGCGTTGCCTTATCGTCGCTGGGAGGCCGAGTTGAGGCAGAAAGTTTTGGGATGGTACCAGTCTGTAGGTCGAGCCAAGGACCAAGAGGCTTGTGCTGAACATTTAGGACTTTGCCACCATTTTTTCTGGACCCTGGGTGAGATAAGTCCATTGGAGGAGAAACCATTCCATTTGTTGCCTTTCAACCAACGTGTTTGGCTGCTTAAGGGTCTCTGTGACAATGTTTATGAGACTCAGAAGGATATACAGGATGCTGTGCTCGGACAGCCTATTCACGAGTGCCGAGAGTCCATCTTGGGCTATGACAGTCAAGAGAACACATACATACATTTCCCACATTTCTGCGGTGCAGATCTGCGCATATATTGCCAGAGTCCCTGTCTACCACTGGAATACCCCTTGCCTCCGTTCTCCGTGAAGAAACTAGAGCCTGAAATGGTGGACAGGACAGAGGAGAATTTGAACCCTTATCCTGAGGTCAAAGCGGGGAACTGGGAATTATGTCTGAGGGTCCGAGATGATGGCTCGGACGAAAGTGAGCTAGATTGGAAAGGACCTGACCAATTTCATTTCATTTGTAAGGAGGAGTTTCCCAGTCCCGACAGCATCAAGGACAATCCAGTAGAGATAAAGCAAAGCAGGGAACTCAAAGAAGAAGACAAGCAAGATACAGACTATGAACCTTGTCTTAGGGTTAGAAAATTTCCTGTCATTTCTTTGAGTGCAAACGCTTTAGACGCTTCCCTGGCTTCAGAACTGGGTGCCACGGTAAAGAACGGACCATCTCGCCAAAGCAGACATCCTTGCCCCAACTGTTCCATGGATTCCCGTGCAGCTTCAGAGCATCACTTGTGTCTTTGTTTCACACCTGAATCAGATAGGACTGGTTCTGTGATTTTTCACCAAACCAGCCACTCACGAGCTGAAACTGGGAAAATACAGTCCAAAAAAACGAGACGAAAGAAGAAGAAAAATTTGCTCGGAGTCAAGACTGGGACAGGAAAGCTTGGACTGAAAAAGCTCAGACAGGCCAGAGCGGGCAAAAGCACCATGCGCAAAGCTACAGCTCACTTGAAGAGAAAAGATAAAAGAAAGATGCAGAAGTTAGGTGAGGGCAAATAAACGGTGATATTGATACTAGTTTCATTTTGCACAAGTATATGGAATTAGTGTGTTTGTATTTAATTGCTTAGCCTCTTACGTCTGGTTAGCAAAGGCACACCATTAAATGGATTCTTTAAAAGATTTCCGTTAGCAAGTACTGCTATTGTTTTGCTATTTTGTTATCAGTCCCTCCAGGATTTTAGTGTTTTGTAATTGTTGTGCTGTAAAATTCCATATTTTGTGGCAGATTTAAAAAAAATTGTGATGCATGTTACAATGTTTTTAGCTATTGAAAAACATTTCCACATCTTCAAAAGCACAGTGTTGCATGGTGATGTTTGGCTCAACATTTGCGTGGGGAACTGCTATGATTGGAGAAACTTGTGGTATAATACAACGAAAGGCCAAATCTGGGCGAGAGTAGGGTACAGCCTGAATAGCACGCCAGACCATCACAGGGCCAACATACCCGCCACCATTCACACCTAGGGACATCCAAATAGCCTAACGTGTTTGTCTTTGGACTGTGAGAGGTAACTGGATTACCCAGAGGAAACCTTACACGAGCACGGCGAGAACATGCAAACTCCACGTAGAAACCCTCTCGCCGGGCACAGGGCTCAAATCCAGGAGTTTCTTACTGTGAGGCGAATGTGCTAACCACTCCACCACCGCCCCGCACGATCAATATCATATGTCAGTGGCATCTTGGGAAGCTGTATCATAATAGGTCATGTAGCTCCTATTGTGTTTTTAGCCTGTTGTTCCATTCCTTGAACCATTAATTTGTCACATCTGAGCCAGTGCTGTCAAGTAGATTAATTTGGTGTGCTATTGTTCAATTCTCTGTAAACAGGAAGAAAGCTTGCTCCTAAGAAACCTCAAGAAAAAAATCAGGAGCATCCGGTGCAGCTCCCAGTAGAGCCGACATTTAAGGTAAAGCATGCTTATTTCTGCATTAAACTAAACTAACTTGTGTCTAGTGTCTTGTTTACTGAAATTCATGTCTACATGTGCTTTTTGTAAATTGTAAATATAATGTAGCTGTACTGAGAGCTCACAGTTAGGTCTGAAGGTAGGAATGCTTAATGACAATTGATTGTCTTCCCTAATAATTTTGCATCTTTTTATTTTAATTTCCTCCTCAGCCCTCAGAAGAACTAGATGTGGTTTTAAATTCCTAATATTACTGATACTTTAATTGAATTGCTTTTAAATAAAACATTGCTTGATAAAGATTATTATTAGTGGAGCTCTTGGGTAGAGCACCATAGGCACGGAACATGACTTTTTACGGTTGTCCTCAATCAAACCCAATAAAGCTGCCACGTAGCTAAGTTGATGCTGAAATGTATTGCTGGCTTCCATGGCTTATGGGCAGCAATAAAAAAAACAGATTTAATATTAATAATATAACTGAAACCCAAAAAATAGTGGCTCATACACCACTACTCAGACTTGCACAGAATAAAAAAAAAACCCACACAATCTGAAAATAAAGGTGGGCATGCAAACTTTTATCGAGCAAAACTACAGGAAACAATGAACAGGAGCACGGAACATGAAATTGTTAAACGGATAATTTAAATTAACAAGACAGGTGATGCAAATGAATGTGGAAATCAGCTAGTGAATGGAGGTGAAGAGAAACCTCCACCTTTCCTTCTTTCGCTTTAGACCGTAGTCGGTAAACACAAGTGAGATTTGTTTGTTTATCTCCTCCAGGGCTGAAGTTGCTACTAACTCTGGGGTTAACCCCACCTCCTTTTAATTATCAGTGGAGAAGCAAAATGCATAGACTTGTTGATGCTGAGGAACTTTACTGTACTTTCACTACTGCACTTTCTCTTTGCTCCACCCAACATGCTCACTCCATCTATCTATCTCTCTCTCTCTTTCTCTACTGCACACTCACCATACGCCCACCTGCAAGCTGTTCAGCCCTTAAAGGAGCCGCGCTACTCTTATAACACTAGCCACGTACAAATATCAATAGGGATATCTATTGGAGCCCCACTTTTTGGCAGTGCCTGAAGTATATGTTCCGTTGGGTACTCCTCATCTTGTGTGTCCTCACCTTATCACGTTTGTATTAACTGTGTGTTACCTCTTTACAGTTGGTCTGCACTAGTTTGGATGAACTGAGGGATCTGATTAGTAAAACGGAGGACGAGCTGGACGAGTTGGAAAGCACCAAAAAGAGATGTGTTAGTAAGAGGGGGAATTTTTACAAAACAGACCCACACAAAATGATCTGGTTTTCAATTGGAATTAGATGTATTTAGATTTGTACAAAATCCATACACTTTTGATGGCAATCAGTTTTGCTCTGTCGAAAGAAAATGCACTGTTGGTGTCCGTTAAGCGGGTTTTTCTTTGGGACATTTCAGGAAAGGTGGTACATTAAGAGGAAAGCCGTGAAAGAGCTTCACATTACTCTTATAAGACTGCTGAATGAGTTATTGCCATGGGAACCCAAATTACTCAAGGCCTTTCACAGGAACAGGTAAGCAAGTACGTTACTTTGACTGGAAAAAAAATCAAACTATTGGCGTCACACCAACCTTGGCTATTTCACCCATTAGGGCCCGACTCAAAAAGGAAAGTGACGACTTTAAAAAGCATCCTGAATATGAGAACTTTATCCGGGAAGAACAGATAGCATTTGAAGTAGATGGCGACGCATACAAGGCAGAGATTAACAGGGACTTGAAGGATGAGGACAAAACCGAGAGACTTTTGAAGGGAGACCCTGGAACAGCAGGTGATTTAATATAAATCTTTTTTTCAAGAATACATTTTAATATTTCTGCCAAAATCACAGGAAGGCAGAGGTCATTTTTCTATTATAAATGACTTTATAAAGTTTTTATTTTTATTTTTTTCAGCGGTCCACCTTATCTGTGTGTTCTTTATGTCTGGGTGTTATGACCTAAAAATTATATTTGAATATACTCTGACATTTTTATGATAATGATCTTTAGCATATACTTCTTGGGAATGTCCCATGGGAAATAATCCATCCCACAAACTCTGTATAATGCCTGAAAAAAATATTTCGCTACTCAGCAAAAAATGATCTTAACATCCGGTGAATAATTATCTTCATGATATGCAGTGATCTGCCATAATATTAAAACCATCTCCTTGCTCAGGCCTTGTGGGATGGGGACATTTGGCAAAAGTGCCATGGCTGGTCAAGGCTCATTGCACGTGGGGAGCGAAGGCTAGTATGTCTGGTCTGATCACACAAAAGCTAAAACTGTTAATGCATGCTATGATAGAAAAGCTGCCTCGTCGCAGACAAGGTGTCTAGTCTGGCATCTCCTGCTACTGCCAGCAGTAAAGACTGTAATAGACTTAATATTTCTTAAGTAAATATTACATTATACAGACTCATCATTGATGTATTTACTGTGTGGGGGTAAAAACACTTCCACTGCCTGTGCATTTCTGAAGGAAAGATGATAGTTGGTAAATCGTGACACGATATTCAGCTGGCTGAATATATGAATGGTCATATCGCAGTAAGACAGTTTATCGGTATATTTCATGGCCTGTTTCTTAATTATATGTCCTATACCATTGCTGTATAATTAATTTTAAATATGTAAAGTAACATGGTCTATAAAATAAATCTATGTTTGTTTTTGTTTTCATTTTTGCAGACTATGAAAATCACATTGGAAATCACTCATTAGCTCATGTATTCAGCAGACCAGAGGTTAACACAGCCTTGAGTCAATCTGGACCTTTTACTCGAAGCTCAAAGCGCCGTCAGAGTGGTGGTCTAAGTGAGGACTACAGTCCCAGCAAAAAAGGAATGATGATCGCCGAGGATTCTGTGATCCCGGAACCACAAACTGAGGTTACATCCAGGGACCAAAGTACACCAGGGGCAAACTCTTCAACCACTGAAACAGTGTCAGTGCTAACTGCACCTCTGAGTGGTTTTCAGAGACGCTGTAATCCAATTCAGGCATTGCTGGCCAGAAGTGTTGGAAATAAAGTAACCCTAATAAGTCATCCACAGGTATCTGTCATGGATCAACCTTTGCAATGTTCAAATAAGACAGTTTCTGCAGCTTTAACCACAGCCAATCTTACAGACGTTTGTCAGCCGACACCGCAACCAACATCTTCCTCCACGCAAGCACATACTTCCACTCCATCATCTGTACAGAGGCCTATGCAGTCTGTGTATAGGGCTCCAGAAGGCTTGAGTTTGGTTAGAAATAACAGCACACCAGTCAAGTTTTCAGTGCAGCCAGTCATTCATCAGAAAACAGACGAGAAGGCAATGCAACAAGTTATTATCCTTCCCACAAATTTACTCATTCAAAAGACTGAGGATAAAAGAGCCCAGCAACCACCAAGTGTTACTCCTGCTGCAACAACCAAGCCTGCTACACTTTTATCCAGTACTTCAGGGTTCACTGTGCCAGAAAACAAGATTCCAGTCCAGCAAGTGTCTCCATTAAAAAACATTAGCACTGTTATTACATCATCTGCTGTTTCACCTAGCCTGCAAAAATCAACATCTTGTGGCGTTTCACCTGCCGAACCAAGTTCCGCCCTAAAGGGATTCACTACAGCTACTTCAGCCACTACTGATTCCAAACAATGTGAGCTTAATCAAGAGTTAAAGACCGTGTGCATCAGAGACTCTCAGTCCATTCTTGTCACAACCAGAGGAGGAAATACGGGTGTGGTGAAGGTACAGACTTCAGATAACAGTGGTGCAAGTGTTTTACCACCCAGTCCGGTTTTCACCCTACCCCCAAAGTTTCAAGCTTTGTTGGTGCCAAAGGCGTCTACCATAACAGCATCTACTGCTCAAACTCCTACAACCGCCAAGTTATTTCCTGCTGTCACCTCTGCAAATGACAGGGGAACTTCTCTTAACCCAGCAGCCCAGTCACCTTTTAACAGTTCCAGTCTAGTGAACCCATCTAGTCTGATGGAAAGATTAACTAGTACAGTACCCTTTAACAATGACTTGCATTTCCCTGTTGGGTCTGTTGCTGAGAATACACCAAAAAGTGCCAAGATGGTAATTGGTATTAATTCTCAAGTGGCGAAACTTAAAACCTTCCAAACCAGTGCTAGTGTCCCTTCATCTGTGTGGCCCGTCCAGACCACTGCTTCCGAAAATGTAATTCGACTTTCTCAGAAGAAACCCCAAGATACTAGCGCCGCCAGTCCTGATCATTCTACCTTCCAGAATGTTTTTGTAGTCACGTCCACTACAACTGTCTCCTTATCAAGTATCACCACTACTTTTGCATCGTCTGTTTTTCCAGGGTCAAGGGTCAAGTTCATGAGTCAGTCTGGCTCTACCTGCTCAACGGTTACTGTTGCTGAAGGGTTACCAATATCAGCGGCTAATGTTACTGCCAAAACTACACCGTCAGCAGCTGAGGTCATGAAAGTTAGACCCAGCTTTGGACAAGCCATTGGCAGCACATCTGCCGGGATACCAACTGAAGTCCAGGGCATCAACGTTGCTGGATTAGCAGTTAGAATACCAGACAGAACTGCAATGACGGACACAAAAACAGCAGAAACTGTAACAAAAGTTGCACCCATGATGATGTCCAAAATCCAAAGTGGGCAGTTTTTTGTCCAGAACAGCATCCCTGGCACAAATAGCTGTTTTTCATTGAATATCAACAGTCCTGTCAAGGTAACTGGATCTATTGATGGCAAAAGTGTTCAGTTCTCCACTTATGATACTGGGCATATGGCCTCCTCTGAACTCATTTCAGCAGTACAAAAGAAGACTGCTGTCTTAGTACCAGACCTCCTAAATAATAGATCAGAGCTTGTAATGAGCAACTCAGCTCCAAATATAAGCTGTTCTATATTAGGAAGCCCGTTTACCAAAGGAACTGCTTTACCAAAGGGAGTAATGCAGGACAAACCACTGGATAATACTTCCCTTAGTACAGCTTTCACAACCTTCAGACTTCCCATCATTAGCGATGTGACAAGAGTCTGTCAGCCTCTGAGCACCACAACAGCAAAACCTGTATCAGACAACCCTTCTACTGGAACTCGATCAGTAATGGCTTCTTTGGTGACACCACCTATCTTTTCTCCTCCTATCCCTGCTGGTACCACAACAGTTCCGGAAAAAGTTATGATCAATACCACCGCTCCACTTGCTCCTGGAACCCAACTATTAATTAATAACACAAGGTTTGTGGTACCTGCTCAAGGACTTGCACCTGGCAGTCATGTTCTGCTAATCTCAAGCCCTCCTGCGCATCCTACAAGCCAACTCGGGACAAATCCTGTGTGTTCTGCCCCAAGGGTTGCGGCTACTTTGACTCCTCCTGCTGCTGCTTCAGTTGTTCAAGGTCTGAGAATGGTGACACCTGGTATAAGGGCACAGGATACATCAGTCAGGCAACCAACACCCGTCACAGCAAAGGCCGAACAGTCACTCTCTGCTAATAAGCTTTTAACTGCCGTCAGGCCTCCACACGTCTCCATTAAGTCTTCTACTCTTGCACAAGTGTCTCAGTTAGGTACTGCCCAATCATCAGGGCAGCAAAGCTTGCCTTGTATTGTAAGACTTCCTTCCTTTTTACTCCCTGAAGTAAAGGAATGCTCTCTTGCTTCCTCGTGTGGCGTCCTGAGCTGCCCGAAAGAAAACACTGCAGCTTGTGTACCATCACAGAGATGTTTACCGAACACGGCTGCTCCAGATCTTTTACGGACAGAACCTGTCGGTGCTGCTCCAAAATTAAGATCACCGATAACGGCAGTGAAACCCGTGATTTCTTGGACGTCCCCAGTCGTCACCGTGTCACCTATGAGTAGTACGTTATCAAGGATGCAAACACTTCCTGTGGCAACTGTACCACCAATTAGTACCGTCAGTAGTACTCAAACCACTTGTGTTGCACAAATATCTCCATCTATTAACACACTTTTAATGGCAACTTGTCAGCCAGTCAGGCCAGTGCAACCCGGAAATAGAATGTCGGCCACGAGCTTTCCACCACAGGTTAAAAGCCAGATTCCAGCACAAGTTTCAGGTGGACAAACCATCTATACTCCCAGTAAACTGTTGCTAAGTCCAGATGGGGCTGTTTTGAATGTACTCAGATACGCATCCCTGCAAAATCCACCAGTGATGACGGATAAACCGAGAGTGGATGTAACCACCGCTAATGCACCTGTTTTGCACACGTTAGATTCTGAGAAAACGGTAACATCAGATGATCCAGAATGACCTAATTACCACAATTAATTGAATAAATATCCCATCATATAATTGAATACCCCCTGACCGCCTCAAACCCCAGATGTTCTCAGACCAATCGGTTTAGATCTATGGAATAAGCACTATTTTGTATATTGGACTCTTGTTACACCGACGGTGGAAATGCTGTGAAGAGTTTTTTTTTTTTTTTTTTTTTAAATCAGATCCGAATTAGAATGGCCAGTATTGTGTATAGTAAAATATTTGTTGTGTTGTCCTGTTCATTTTCACATTTCAAACGTTACACTTCAGAAGATAATTTTCGAAGGATTCGACTATTTTGTAGCATTTACATTTTTTTTGACAGTCATTGTACAATTCATATTTGATTTTTCACATGCTATATTGTTAGCGTATGTCTGCCACATCTGTTCTGCACCCTTACACTTTGTGTCCATGTTGAAAGATTTGATAATAGATTTTAATTTAAGCTGATTTGTAGCGAAACTTTGCAGATTAAAGTGATACTACCGTATGATCGAAGATCGATTTATTTAATAAATTCCCTGCCATGGAATTTTCTATGTATTTTGGATCACTTGCATCGGACATTGGAAATAAATCCAGTGCTTTGTTCCTTCGTGTACGATTGTATTGTTTATTCATCAGCGAGTTCGGAAGCCGTGGTTTTTATACTAGTTTTAATGTGGTTCAAAGCAGCTCTTTCAAATGATATTGGAAGAAAAGACAGGTTGAAATATGAGTGTGGACACAACAAGGAGTCAAAAAAAGGGGTGTGTATGAGAAGATTGCACTGTAAGTAATAGAAAGCACATGCGGTGTGGTTGATGTGAAGCACCGCTTGTTCAATAGCACCCCTGTTGGTTTGTAGTAAGTGGAGTGTAGGTTTATGTTAAATACTGATGAGGTTGAATTGAAATTGGAGCCTGTGGAGATCCTGCTGCATCTTGTCCGTATCAATTATTGTTTCACTTGGATGTAAATGACTGGGTAAAGAAAGTGTAGTGTCCATTTAACAACAACATCAACAACAAAAAAAGATGGATCAAGATATATATGGTAGTTTAAGAGCAAATTGGAAAATTGCACTCAGTCACAAATGATAATTTCTATAACTAATGGACATAATAATATATAAAGAGGTTAATATAGCTTAGTTAGTAAAAGGTACATAGTAGTTTGATGTGCCAAGATTTTCCTGTTTTGGGCAACATTTGATATAAAGTTTGTTCTTCAGTCCAGAACACACCACAAGCACTCAGATTTTATTTAGTGTGAATGTTTAGGGATTTTTTTTTAAGTTGTCTAGCATTAATGAAGCATAAAAAACATTGGTTATGTCCTGTATGCATTGGGTTTTGACAATTAGCTCTCCTGTTTAACCCTTCATAAACCTTTACCATTAATACACAACATACACTGCTCAGCCAAATGGACCTTAGCCTTGATTAAAGTGCATAATCCATGGTACTGTTGATACAGTTGGTCAGGTTGAGCTAATAATTACATTAATTAACCTTTATGAGGCAATAAAATGAAGTCAGCTGATGACCTGAATGTACTAAATGACCAGGTTGTCTCATCAATGGACTCAAATAGTGAACGAGTGGATGAAGAAGCATGTGGAAACATTTTCACCAAAGAGTCCAGACCTTAACCCTATTGAAGGCTTTGGGATGTGCAGGAAGACTTTATGGAGTGGTTCAGTTTTCCTGTCATGAATTCATGATGCGACTGAAATATGAACCCAACTCTGGATGGAAATAAATGTTGTTGCTTAAGTCTGTTGAAATAGTGTCATGCTGATTCTGTCCTGTAATCAAGGCTAAAGGTGGGTCAATATTCAAAATATTCAAAAATATTAGTGTGTGGAAAGTTTTTTTGACCGAGCATCGTATTATTTCTTCATTTCGGGGTAGAGCTGTAAGAACGAAACCAGTAAAACGTCCAAAGCTAAAGCCAAAAATGTTAATCGCCTCACAGTTGATTTTAATGAACCTTCTGCTTTTCCTACTCCTGTTCCTTGTGTCATTTACAAATGACAAAAGAATGTTAAACATTGACTTGTTCTTTAGGGTGAGTAAGGTGGTGGTGGTGATTGTCCAATGGCGATCTTCTCATAGGCTGGAGGTGCGCTGGCAAACTGCAAAAATAAGAAGCATGAATCGTTAGGAAAACATGGTGTTGAAACTCAGATCAAGAACTTTCATGAATCAGTGGAAAGAGTTTTGTGAAACCAAAGCGTTTAAGTCAAGAAGTTGAAATGAAATTCCGCCTTGTAAGTAAATCCACTAGGTTTAAATACTCACTCAGCTTTCAATGCTAACTGCTTCATGTGACAACTCACGTGAATATCGCCCCATTGCCTTGCTGGTAATGATGAGAGAACTTCTTTTTGATGTGATATGAGCCTAGCTGGTAGACCACTCTCCTGGCAGTATGCACACTAGTACTAAAGTTTACATCTGTTTATAAGCTGCAGTAACTATATAGAGCTAAATATTGTGTTGAGTGCAAAGGTTTGCACTATTAATATTATTACAAGAACCTACAAAATGTACATCATCACGGCGACATAGACTCCGTTAACCTACAAACATTTGCTCTGAACGTTGATGTAAGGCAGTACTTTTTTTATTACACACCCAAAAATTAGAGTGAAGGTGGCTTAAAATGATATATGCATAATGTATCACAATATAGAAGAAAACCAAATCGATATTACCCAGAATTCCATAGTACATAATACTGTTGAACAACTAGCACTGATTCTACACTTTCGGCTACTTACCACAGATTGGGTTTTGCTGAATTCATTGAGGGTCACTTTATTATCACCTCCTGCCCCTAGTTCACTGTACTGTCCTGATCTCAATAGTTCCCTCCAGGATAGACTCAGGCCTCGTGAGTTCTGTGGGATCAAATCAAAAGGTTGTTTTACATCACATGAGCTTCAGCATGACCGAACACAAGCCTCAGAAGAATTTCAGTCAGCTGAGCTGTAAAAATCTGTTGTGTTCCAGCATGTTAAAAGAGTTTTTATGTTTACTTTTTTTTTTTTTTTTGTGCAACACCAATTTCTTGTGTTAGCTTTGCAGGATTTTATAGTGACAGTATAGTTACTAAAGTTTCTCATGCGAGATGTTACTCTTTAATACTTCTACCATGTGCTACAGATAAACAGATTTTAAACACACTACTATGCTGAAGCTTTCTAAGAGCAGCTCTGACTTAAGGTCCGAGGTAAAAACAGATGCTTTGAGTTTTCCGACTCGAGGGCAGAGCGCGTTGTGGTTTCTAACATGGCAAGCCGTGTTTAAGTCTAATTAACTTCCAGAGAGAAAATAGTTTATAGCTGTTGTACACCTCAGTGATTACAGGAACTAATACATTTCATGCATGTTTTGAAATATTAAACATAACTATAACAGTGTTTGATGTGAAGTATTAATAGTGATTAATATAATAAATAAAGTTGTGAAAGCAGGAATAATAAAACACATCAGAACATGATGTTACTGGACGGAGAAGTAACCAACCACCTAATTTCAATTTTTTAAATAACAGATTTAATAATATGTATGCAGAGACACACATGTATAATAATTATTATTTTCCAGAGGAGAGGTGGATATTGCTGAATAGTCCCGGCGACAGATAATCGTTATGACCTGTCAGCGATATCCACCAAACCTGAGGTGAATTATTGCTTTAATCATCAATTTTTAATTGATTTAATCATTATCCCGTGTTTGCGATCCCAGGAGGTGGATCATATGTTTTGATATTCGTTCAAAAGATTTTCTTGTTTCTGATTGGTGGAAAGCCATCAAATAATTCTTGACATTCTCTTAAGAACCGAATTATTGCTTCATTGCCGTCGGCTAAGTTGATTATCACAATTGGCACATGCGACAATAAGACAAAGACTACTTTGAAAATATTTTAAATAAATAATAAAACGGTTATAGAGCTTTTGTATGATATGAAGAATTATCCAGTCTCAGAGGGTGTTATCCACACATGACAAAGGCCCTTGACTAAATATTTCTCTACATCTATACTTCGCCTCATTTAATAAATGCTTATTATCCAGAGATTTACGTGTAGTATATAATATAGACTGTTTGTGTGTGTATATATGTATGTCTGTGTATGTATGTGTATATATATATATATATATATATATATATATATATAAATAGTCCTGTTAAGTCTACAGTTTCATGCATAGCAAATAGAAATATTATTATTATTATTATTATTATTATTATTAATAAATACCAATAACACATTTTTGTTTCACTGTAAAAAATTCTATTCACCTGAATCATTCTATACCCATTGCGTTTGCGGCAGTACCAGCAGCCCAGAATGAACAGCGCCGTAAGGACAATCGCCAGAAAAGCAATGCCTGCAGCCCTGAAACCAAGTTAATCAGCATCATTTTTATAGTCCACGTTAATACTGTCATTTACATCAGCAGACTGTTGGACTGTCCTTTATAAACACCACAAGCTTCTATGAAGTGTCATGTAGAACTTTGAACATCTAAGAACATTAAATTACTTATTCAATATACAAATGTTGTACATTATGCATTACTGTATAGCAATTTTACTATATGATTTAGCTCGTCAGTGCCTTGGTGATGTTAATGAGGATAAAAGTGGGTGTGTTAGAGCAGGACGACACTAAACCCTGCACATACACCAAACACTAGGGCTAAATTGTTAAATTATGTTAACATCTTAACATGATGATGTAAATATGAAGCATATATAAGTAACGTTACTCTTCTGCTCTGATGAAGTTGCCACGTCCCCTGCTTGCAAAATGAACAGTGAAGTCCCCACGAGGCATGGCTTCTATATGTAATAAATAAATTGATTTAACATTCAGTCATTTATTTTTTTTAAATGGTAATAAGGCCCCAAAAATTACAGCAAAGTGTTTAACTTATGAATAATAGTGAAGGTAATTACTTTAATTATTATTTAATCGTCTGAACAAATAACACAAAATCATCCTAATAAAAATGATATTGCTGTGAAATCTTACCTGATTTGGATAATTTGATTACAGCCACACACTCAGGCAGAAAAAGAAGCAGTCCAGTTCTTCACTCTCTCTTTTGCTCTCTCTCTCTCTCTCTCTCTCTCTCTCACATACTTTCCTTAACCCGCTCTCATGACCATCACGGGTTCTGCTCTCTTAAGCCACTGATGTAACTGGCATGAAACACTTCAAATAGCTCCCTTTGTTCTGTCCACTCTGAGGCACGAAACACACATTTTATACTCCTATAATTTTAATACCAGCCAAACATAATAACGTTAAAAATCAATACAAATTGATGTGACCACACTGTATATCCATATAGGAGCACCCTGTGGTAAGGGGGGAACCGATATTTATACTGCAACATCATGCATTATTATCAAGTTCACCCTTATCACAGTTAAATCCTAAATTAAGGAAACGATATTTAGGTATAAGGGCTTCTCACATATATTTCACATGTGATTATGAGATTAGTATGTAATATCATAGGTGACTGTGTGTACAGTTATAAGGTTCACATGTAGCTTACTGTACATCAGTTCAGGTAAGCCTGACGTAAGCAATGTGTTAAAACGAATTAGCATATACCACACTAGAAAGGTATGATCTGATTGGTTCGCATAGAATCAAACCCAGGCCTTCTTGCTGTGAGGCAGCTGTGCTAGCCACTGTGCTGCCCTAAATTATGCAAATATAAACTATAAAAAAAATCTTGCTTTAGTTTGCTTTTCATTATGTTTCTGTGTAGCATATACTAAACCTACTGAATATACTGTGTATATATACTAAGACTACTGAATGAGTAGACTGAACAGATGCTGTTAGATGCATAGCGCTTATCTCGGCTCCAAGCGCACCTGATCTACCTTTGTCATGATTAAAATATGCAAATATAAACTACAAAAATCTCGTTTTAGTTTGTTTTGATGACGTATATATTTAAACTATGAACAGGGTTTAAAGATACATGGTTACACAGATGGTTACATCTCACGTGCATTAAAAATATGAATTTAATGGGTTTATACTGCTCTTATTTCCTTGTAACTGCGGCACTATTAAGGAGACAGTGCTACCTATAGGCATAGGACTTCAGTGACTGTCCTGTGTCCATTCATGCCTACCTTACCACTGAGTAGGTGCTGATTGGCACCGCAATAAATGCTGAGGTTTCTCACAACTTTTCCAATCCATGCTTACTGGGAAAATATACCATACACCACAAGCTCCTTTCACTGACTCAAAAAACTGAGCTGAATGCGCACATTTCCACTTTATGTAATGTATAGGGAGTGTGGGTCTCAGGGACCGCAGAGGTAATGCTGGGAGTATATGCAGAACAATAAGATGCAGATTAACCAGCTCAATGATGTGCGAAACTCAGATGGCCTACATATGAAAATACTATAAATTGTATTTATAGTGTTAATATTGTGTCTGAAAAAAACAAACAAACAAACAAACCAAAAACCCAACAACACGTGGGATATTTTAAACGTTGCTGAAGACATATTTGTGAGGTGTAACAATTGCAAACAAACAATTTGAGGTGTTAGAGAAAAATTGGGCTGGAAGTGTGTCATACATTTACATTTAAGGCTTTTGTTAGACGCCCTTATCCAGAGCAACTTACATTTAAATAATCTCGTTTATACAGCAGAGTAGTTGAAGGTTAAGGGCCTTTCTCAAGGGCCCAACAGTTGCAGCTTGGTGGTACTGGGGCTTGAACCTCCAACCTTCTGATCAGTAACCCAGAGCCTTATCCTGAGCCATCGCTGACCATTTTATGCATGCATTATGTGTACTATTTCATCAGCCCAACCTCTGTGATCACTTACAGCCAGATAATTAAAAACGAGTGTAGCTTATAGTGTTGCACTACATGTACACCGTTTCTGAAAAGTCAGACGAGTTTCACATGTGAATGATCACATGATTCCCACTAATTAACTCTCACTCATCATACAACAGCTACTCACCAGGAAGGGTGAATGCGAACACATGCCTTCCTTAAGACACATGACTGTGAGTCACACTGTGTTTAATGATGCTCTGATTGACAGAAGAGATAATGCGTCATTGCGCGCACTCATGACACTAATACGCTATTTTATAAACATGGTTTGTAGACACTATTTATTTGTTCCATGCATTTCCCTCACATGAATCATTTATTTTCACAATAATTCTTTCACATTCGGTCTAGATGAGAGCATGCTGTATATTTTTCACAACTTTACACATTGTTTGCACATTGCCACGTTCTTTTGTCGTTTCAGGGCATAACAGGGTGAGGTGCATTTGCTGAGCCGATTACTCCTAGGGTTGTTGTGAGGCAGGTGCCTATCTCAGCCAACTCTGGGTGAAAGTACGGTACACCCTGAACAGCTTGCCAGTCCAACGCAGGGCAACACACAACCATTAACTCTCACACTCACACCTAAGGGCAGTTTAGACCAACCAATTATGATAATGTGCATGTCTTTGGACTGTGGGAGAAACCCGGAGAAGACAACGTGTAGCTGCCATCAAATGATATTATATCAAATTTAGATTATATCATAATTGATATTATATGAGGGCAGTGGTGGCCAGGTGGTAAGGTGCTGGATTACTGATCCCACTATCAACAGGATGTCACTGCTGTAAATCAAAAGCTTTGCCTTTCGCTCACTCACTCATTAGCCGAACCGCTAACTCCTTAAAGGGTCGAAGGGGAATCTCCGCCAGCACTGGGCGAATGTGGGGTACATCCCTGAATAGTGGGCCAGACCATCGCAGGGCAAACACACACACACACACACACACACACAAAACCATTCACACACCTAGGGGCACTCTGGAACAGTAGCTGACCTTGTGGCCTAATGGATAAGGCGTCTGACTTCGGATCAGAAGACTGTAGGTTTGAGTTCTACTGGGGTTGAGATTTTTTTAATTTCCCAGAGGGAGTCATCCCAAAGGGATCAATAAAGTTAAGTCTAAGTCCAAGTTAAGTCTAGTGTAAGTCTAACAGCCAGTTAGCCTATCGTGCAGGTCTTCTTCGGACTGCCGGAGGAAACCGGAGTACCCAGATGAAACCCACACAAGCACGGGGAGAACTCAGCACTCAAACCCAGGACCTTCTTCTTGCGGTGAGGGCGGACATGCCAACCCCTGCCCCGCGCCGTATCTCTTTCAACATTTAATGCTTCGTAGGTTCTGCTGGGAATAAACTGTGGGTTTATTAGATGTGCAAACCACTGCATTCTGTTTGTGTTCACATTTTTGCTCCAGCATCCCAACTTCACAGGTTGATCAGCGGTTGGCTGGATCTGAGCAGCTTCCTGTCAGTGGGTTGTGCAGGCGGCGAGATGAAAGACTTCCGGTAATTCTAGGCCTGTTTGGTCTTGTTTACAGATAAAGTGTAAAAAAAAAAAAGATTTAAAAAATAAATAAATAATTGGGTGCGCACTCTATCGGATAAAAAATAAAAAACCCGGAAGTATTTAGCAAGTTTTCGTGCATTTAAAAAAAAAAAAAAAAAAAAAAAAAAGTGACGTCACACGATGCCGGAAGTTTGACCTTCGGCGCGTTGTGTCCGAAGCTTTCGCGGGAGTAACGGAGCCCAAACTTCGAAATGGAAGGCGACACCGCTATCCGGAGGCTCAAATCCTCCCTAAATAACGTTCCGTACCAAAACAATGTCCGCGAGAGCGCCGGTGAGGACCGGAAGAAGACACACGGAGGCTCGTTCATGCTGAGCGAAGGGCTCGCGGGCGCGCTCGTGCTCGTGTTCGTGTGCGCGCTCTGGCTGTCCGTGCACTGGTCTGTAAAGCAGCTGGTTGTAGGAAAACCCACCGGTGACTTCAACGCCACCAGGGCAAGGTAAGCAGGTCCGGACGGGAAGAGGCAGCCCAGTGACTGCGAGCGCGGGTCACACACCGGCTGATGTAGAGGAGAGGAGCTGGGACTCGACCTGACAACCTGCCTACACTACAACAGACTACAGGTGGCCTCTCTCACCTGAACCACAGCCCCTCCTCCTCCTCCTCCATCATCTCCTCTACACGTTCAAATCAGGACGCACGCGTGTTTCCGTCTGCACGGGGCGAAGGCGAGGTACACTGTAAGATAGCCTAATGTGCACGCCTTTGGACTGTCGGAGGAAACCCGGCGCACCCGGAAGAAACCTGCACAAGAATAGGGGGATCGTGCACGCAGAAACGCCCTCGCCGAGCCCGGGACCTTATTGCCATGGTTTCCAGATCGCGCCCAGGTGCGAGTGGGGCGAGCTGTTGTGGGCGCCTTCGCCCAGAGTCGGCCGAGATAGGCTCCAGCATGTCTCGACCGTAGTAGGATAAAGCAGTTTGGAAATGAGTGAATGTGTGGGCAGGGTGGTGGTGGAACCGTAACCTTTTTCAGGAATACTTGGGACAAGGTGGGAGAATTCACCCCAGACGGAGCACCAGCTCGTGTCAAGGCACCATGTGTACACGCCAGCAGGAAACGCAGCATAGCCAATCTGACTGCCTACAGGGGTGGGTTTTTTTTTGTTTTTTTTTTTGGTTTATGGGTTGAAACCCACTCGGTCATGAGGAGAACATACAAAACTCTATACAGGCTCTGGTTTGAACCAGCAATTCACCATATAGAGTCTCTTGAGCTCAGGTTACTGTCTGTGTGCAGTTTCTCATGTTCCTCTCATGTTTGTGTGGGTTTCTCCGGTTTCCTCCTCGCTCCTAAAAACATGTCGGTTGGTGGATTGGCGAGTCTTGGGGTGAATATGCGGGTGTGATGTTTGTGTTGGACTGGTGTCCTATCCAGGGTGTCTTCCTGCCTCACCCTGAGTAATCCTGGGAAAGGCTTGAATGAATGATGCTTAATGAACTCAATACACCGACTGACTGTATCGACTCATGTGACCTTCTTGGTACTTGACGTATAGGTGTGCAGATTTGTTCATGTACCCACTTTGAAGACGTGCAGGAGAGAATCCTATATCCAGTGATACCTTGCTATGTCCTGATAGTAATGATGAGTCAAATAGTGAATGTGCTGCTGTCAATGATTTACTCTATTGTTGACATCATGGCAGAGGTTTAGAATCCGTCTCTGTTGTGGAATGAGTGAGATTCAATAAAATCTTATTGCACGGAGATCTACTCCACACTGGTACGGGATGACACCTGGCGCTAGCTGGGATTACGTACAAGCTGATACCCCAGCTGGAATGAAATTTCTTGCTAATTAAAGTGTTCAGTAGAAGAATATACACTGATTAAATGTTATTATTTATGCAGCAGGTGTCTTGGTATACACTCCATCTGTCCCAAGTAGTCGTAAAGTAGTCGCCTGATTGTATGGCGACGCCGACTGAAGAATGGCCTTTGAATAAGTAATAAGCAGAATTGTTTTTCGCACCTTCTGTTTAGTAGGACATCTGAATTGATGTTTGGCGAAGACTAACAATCAATAAGGATGTCGGTTGCTGCATGTAAATGAACGTTGTTAACAGTGCTCCGGGTTGCAGACATTTGCATTAAAGAAATTTTGTTTTGCTCGGAAACCTGGCCAGAGTACAACAATATAGAGTGTCCTGCAACACAACTCCGAAACCTCGACATTGTTTTGTTTCTGAAATCTCACTCTTGCCCAACGGAATTCCGACCAATCCTGCCCACTCCCACTTTTATTATTATTATGTTTCCGCCTAGTCCATGCGTCCGAACATCCTTGTGGGCACTCTGTCTTTTCAATCACTTCATTTTCTACCAAACCGTCACCGAACACTCGCTACTAAAGGCCCATGAACTGGTACAGGTTCTGAGGTCAAGGGTCATGGTCATACGAAACATTTTGTGCACACTCTGCAGGTTGAACTCCTGCATGGATTCGGACCAAACCTTCCACCAGTTACTCAGTACTAAATGCTCATGAACTGGTACAGGTTTTACAGTCATAGGTCAAAGATCAGCTCAGGGTCACAGTTCAAGCACACATCAAAAAGGTTAAGGCGGAGGGATACCAGGCGACGCATTGTGTTGAGTACTTTTGTGTATCATTCCTGTTTGGAGACGGCTTTGAAGTTTTCTGCCAACTTTAGATGAACCCAATTCCCAAAACAGTGAAAGGAAACCACTACATCCAACTCATCAGTATGACCTGTCTTTTTCCCATGAGCTGCATACCTGTCCACTGGCTCCCACCTATAACCTGCATGGGAATAAAACTCCTCCCACTTTCTCCAGCAATTCACATATGAATCCTTCTACCAGAGTAGCCAAGAAGTTTTACTGCACAGCATTTTTATGAGAGAGAGAGAGAGAGAGACTATCCTTTCTTGGCGGAGGTTTGCGCTCTCTGAATGCATCTAGTTATCCGTATGGAACACACTTCAGGTGTTTAAAAACTATGCTGATATACAGTGTTCGAAAATAAATTGGATTTCTCCCCAGTGTTCTCCTAGTCCTCCACTCTGTATCTTTTTTGTTTGTTTGGTTCTAGATCTGAACGGGGATGGGAATACGCCTTTATGGTAGAGAGATGTTTGACTCAGAGTGTGCTTCCACCTTTGTTTCTAGATTAGACTTTCTCTTTTTATTCCAACATGTTTTTCTGAGTCATTAATATTCATAAGCCTGTAGAGAGAAATGTTAAAATATTAAAGGAGAGAAAACTAAAGCGTTTGCATTAGCGCTCACTGCTAATGGCGGCTCACAGCAACAAGGTCTAGGGTTTGAATCTCAACCGAAGGCCTTTCCCTGTGGAGTCTGCATGTTCTTTTTGTACTTGTGTGGGTTTCATCTGGGTACTCCTGTTTCCTCCAACAGCCCATGCACATGTCAGCTGGTTACTACAAACGTATCTTGAATTAATAGACACCTTGGATTGGCTTCGGTTTCCTTACAGATGATGGATGGATGGATGGATGGAAATTAAAGCAGCAAAAAAAAAAAGGACTGGCAGTGAAACACTGGTCAAAAGCACAAACTCCTTCCAGAAGCACTGATTCTTTTCATCCAGATGTTTTCTTGTGATGAAGGGTGTGTTGATCGGTTGAACTGCTGCTGTAGCGTAGCATAAAAACAATAAAACACACAGAAGGAGGAAGAGGACGGGGGTTACTGCAGGTATTCTTTGTGAATTCTGAAGTATCCGGAAGTTTTCTTAGGACTTTCCTATCCACACACACACACACACACACACACACACACACACACACAGAGAAAGAGAACAAGAGAACTACAACCTGATACGGTTTCTTTGCCTCTCTCTTACTTACCACTGACGTTATCTGCCCGAATCTCTCGTTTGAACCTTGTTCCTTCTTAAATATTGCATTGGTTAAGTCATGACCTTGATGCTCAAAAGGTTTTCTCTTTCGTGTGTGAATGTTCCCTCTGCTATCACCAAGCTCCTGAAGACCGTGTTATTGTAACGACTGGCTCTTTAGAGATCATTTGCAGTGTGAAACTGAGCGAGCTTTTGAGAACGTACATCTGAGAGCGTAGCATTCACGCATTAGCATGGTCCGGTTCGGAATAGAATTCGAGAAGTAGCCGTGTCATTACTAGTAAAATAGGACAGTTTGGACGTGAGCTGTATAAGTAAGTCGCTTGTGATGACAGAGAAATCATAGCATTTCAAAGAAGCAAAAAATACTTTTGTCGCATTCACATTTACTTGTGTGTGTTTTGTGTGTGATAGGGAGTACCTGGAGCGCATCACCAGTGTGGGGCCTCGACCCGTAGGCAGTGCTGAGAACGACATCTTGACGGTAAACTTCCTGTTGGAACAGGTGGAGCAGGTGCGAAGCAAGAGCACCCACGGGCCAAACGCCATCACGGTGCAAACGCGCAAACACAGTGGCTCATTTAGCATCGACTTCCTGGGCGGGTTCACAAGCTGCTACGATCAGATCACTAACATTGTAGTACGGCTCGAACCCAAACGTGGAGCTCAGCACTTCGTACTGGCGAACTGCCATTTCGACAGTGTGCCCAGCAGTCCAGGTAAACACCGTGACCGTGTTTCAGTGTATTGGGGGTATATGCAGCAAGTGTGCAGTTTCAGTATGTATTATTAGATCAAAATATTCCTTTGATATTTGTGAGCTGGACATTCATGCTGCAGATCTCCCCTTCTATCACATCCCAAATCTGCTCAGCTGGATTCTGGTCTAGTGATTGGGAGGGTGTTTTGGGAGGGGTCATGTTCATGGAGTCGGTTTGAGTTGATAATTTGAGTAACCATTATACAGTATGATGAGTAAATTATGGTAAACATGGACACTCAATTCTCTGACCGTAGTATGCCCCACACCATCACACTACCGCCACCACAAACCTGAACTGTTGACAAGGCAGGCCGTGTGCACAGACTGATGATGCTCACACCAAATTTTGAGCCTTACCAACAGTTGAACCAACTCCAATTCAGTTCACTTGTATTTGTGTAGCGCTTTTAAACATTTCTTTAGATTGGCACTAGCACCAGTATAGAATTAACACCTAGAAGACCAACACATTTAGTGATAATTCATGGTATAACATTATGTGGTAATAGCATTGTCCTTTGTGGCACTCTGTGTGTGTGTGTGTGTGTGCGTGTGCGTGTGTGTGTGTGTGTGTGAGACAGGAGCAAGTGATGATGCTGTAAGTTGTGCTGTGATGCTGGAGGTGCTGGACTCCATATCAAATCTTTCTATTCCTCTAAATCATGGAGTCATCTTTCTTTTTAATGGAGCAGAGGAGAACGTGCTTCAGGTGAGAGCACATAAGAGGAGAAAGAGGCATAGAGAGACCCATATCCATCTATCAGTCAATCTAACCATCTATATTTCTATACCTGTGTGTCTGTCTATACATAATAACTGTCTGTGTGTCTGTCTATACATCTTTACCTGTCTGTGTCTGTCTGTTTATACATCTATACCTGTCTGTGTCTGTCTGTTTATACATCTATACCTGTCTGTCTGTCTGTTTATACATCTATACCTATCTGTGTCTGTCTGTCTACAGATCTATACCTGTCTGTCTACATATCTATACCTGTCTGTCTGTTTATACATCTATACCTATCTGGGTCTCTCTGTCTACATATCTATACCTGTCTGTCTGTTTATACATCTATACCTATCTGGGTCTGTCTGTCTACATATCTATACCTGTCTGTCTGTTTATACATCTATACCTATCTGTGTCTGTCTGTCTACATATC
>JAQMYF010000026.1:22062176-22085256 GCA_030014195.1 Neosilurus mollespiculum | reverse complement strand
TATCTATACCTGTCTGTCTGTTTATACATCTATACCTATCTGTGTCTGTCTGTCTACATATCTATACCTGTCTGTCTACATATCTATACATGTCTGTCTGTCTGTCTACATATCTATACCTGTCTGTCTGTTTATACATCTATACCTGTTTGTCTGTTTATACATCTATATCTATCTGTGTCTGTCTACATATCTATACCTGTCTGTCTGTCTGTCTACATATCTATACCTGTCAGCCCACTGCTCCGAGTGTGTGTGCTCACTGTTTATGTGTGTGAGTGTGTGTGCTCACTTTGTATGGTTTAAATGCAGAGGTAATAATTTTCCTTGTGGGATGAATACAGTATAGCCCCGCCCAAAAAAAAAAAAAATCAAATCAAAAATCAATCTAAAGATGTTTTTTACCTCTGGAGTAATAGATTGATGTACATGATAATTATTTAACCTGTACCTATTTCCTGCAGATGTTTATAGAAAATGTTAAAAAAATGTTTTGTATTAAAAGCCAGGAAATCAAACCAAAGTGCCGAAATAAAGACCTTTATCTACAAAATACAAACAATACCGAGACTCAACCACCTGCACAATAACAAGTCTCGCCACAGAGCCTAACGCGTCGAGAGGTGTGAATTGATATGGAAATATATTTCACAGTGCAATACACAGTTTGTTTCCATTTATTTAGAGAGATATTTAACAATAAATAAACATTAATTAAGTTCCCCAAAATTTCCACTGACCTCAAAGAAACAAATTAACACAACCTTTTCCCACTGGAATTATCCTCTGCAATGTGTTAAAGAAACAGAGACCAGGGAGTCAGGGGGAGGAGAGAAAAGATGGAGGGGAAGAAAAAAGACAAAGAGATGGGGTGAAGGGAAAGAGGATACAGTGTCTTTGTGTTAACCATATGGTAGTATGTACATTTATGTTATTGCTGTTGTTTTGTGTGTGCGTGTGTGTGTGTGTGTGTGTGTGTGTGTAAAACACAGGCAAGTCATGGCTTCATCACTCAACATGAGTGGGTGAAAGAGATTAGAGCATTTGTGAATCTGGAGGCTGCTGGAGTTGGGGGGAAAGAACTAGTGTTCCAGACAGGTAAGTGTGTATATATACACACGCATGCACACACACATGCATACACACACTTCACTGCTCTTCTTCCCACTCCAGCTGAGCCTCTTAATGTAACCACTTGTGTATTCAGTATCATTATGAATGAATTCTCATTAGTATACACCACACAGGAATGGAGCGATATGATTGGTCCGCTATTTCATGATTAAAAAGCACTATTCCCAGTGGATAATACTGAATCATAACGACAGACAGTTTGTCACGGTCACTTGTAACAGGCGGTGCCATCGTTATTATGATTAAAGATAGAAACATAAACCGTGAAATCTCATTAAAACATTTTTTTTCTCGTGTTTCCATCTAGTATGTACTAAAACATGTTTACGGAGCATGGTATGTACTAATCTCTGAATGCCTGGACTAAACAGATGCTATTAGCTCCACAGCGCTAGCTCAGGTCAAATCATTTTTGATTAAAAAAATGTAAGAAATAAACCATAAAAATCAAATTTTAGTGCTTTTTTGCTTACGTTTCCATGTAGTATATACTTAAACAATTATGCTCCTCAGGCTCAGTGGCTCTCTGAATTCACATTTTATCTTGGGTACCACCCAGTAACATCCACTTCACCTTTGACACATTATTAAAACATTACTGAAACTTTATTCTTGCATTGTATTGCGTGTTAAATCACATTATGTTGAATCAAGTCTTGTTCCACCGCACTGCATCGCAACAGAGTGAATCGTTATGCATTAGTTACTACTTCATGTGTGTCTTCAATCTATTGGATTGTTGACAATTCATCAAGAAAAAGAGGGTGAAGCAAGTGATGGAGTTGTACAATGCCATGTGTGTGTGTGTGTGTGTGTGTGTGTGTGTGTGTGTGTTCAGGTCCAGGGAACCCATGGCTGGTTCAAGCGTATGTTAATGCTGTTAAACACCCCTTTGCCTCTGTCGTGGGGCAGGAAGTTTTCCAGAGTGGCGTTATTCCCTCAGACACAGACTTCCGAATCTTCAGAGACTTTGGCAACATTCCTGGTATAAATGCACACAAAAATACACACAAGCCTGCTCCAGGCTTCAGCTGCCATCGAGCACCAGGTGCTTATGGTTGATTAGGGATATTACACCACTGCATTCTGCCTTTGCCTTCCCTCAGTGCCACTTGCACAGCGCCTGGTATTCCCAGGTGGTCTCCCTTCCAAGTACTAACCAGGCCCAACCCTGCTTAACTTCCAAGATCAGATGGGATCCGGTGATCACAGGGTGGTGTGGGGCACTTCATATATGATCATATGAAAAACAGACAGATAGATATACAAGTACCTGTAGAGAGATAGACTGGTGTATGTGTAAACGTGTTTGAAACGGTTTGGATTTTTGGCCAGAGTTCAGGAAGTTGTAGGAGTTTCTAAATGTCAACATGACAAATTGATGTTAGACCCACAGTCACTGATTATAATGGGTGGAAGTAGGTATTAAAAGGTATGAGAGATTGTATCAAGATATTCTTTTTAAATTATGCCCTAAAATTGGAGTGGGGTAAAATTCGACATGTATGAAAGTTTCATCGTACGTTTGCAACCCAGCGCAGCATTGTGGTAGAACCCAGTCACCAGCTTAACCTTGGGAATAAAATATACTTCTAATATATAATATGTTAATGTATAATAATATGTTACTATTTAATAAGATATGTTTTGTGTTTTTGTGCAGGTATTGACCTGGCCTTTATTGAGAACGGTTATATCTACCACACTAAGTTCGACAGTGCAGATCGCATCCTTACAGACTCCATTCAGAGAGCAGGTACATACACAACAAACATTAACCTTCCTGTTTGGTGCAGTAAAATCGGTCAGGCTTTTACACCCGAGCCTACTGACTCATCACAGCCGGTGTCTAATAGTTCAGCTCCACCTGGACGGGACACTAGTCCATCGCAGGGTGTTTTTATTGGTACCCATTTATACTGCTGGGTGGACAGATGCACACTTTGTAATGAAGTATAATTGAATATTAGGGTTAAGCACAATCAAACACAGTCAGTCATTAATAGCGGAGCTCCTGAGCGGACTTCATCGCTGACTTGCGCAGAATAAGAAACACACAGGCTAACTCAGACAGGCATACAAACATTCTTTGAGCAAAACAACATGAAACATGTACGGAAACACGGAACATGAACTTGTTAAACGGATAATTAATAAAACGTGATACAAATGAACGTGGAAATCAGTTAGAGAAAAGAAACCTCAGTGTTCAACTTTTCTTCTTTTGCTCCATACTGTAGTCAGAAAACACAGGGGAGATTTATTTATTTATTGATTGATTGATTTATTGATTTATTTATTCATTTATTCATTTTATTTTATTTCGTCTGTCCTTAAAGTAGCCACATTACTCTTTTACCATCAGCCTCAGAAACCTATCAGCAGTGATGTATATTGGGAACTTCCCCTTTAGGCAGTACGTAATAATCTACGTTATCATCATCACTTCCCAATAATTCCACAGTGATGTGAGGCATCTTTCAGTACCATGGACCCAAAATGTAATAAAAATTGTAATGTCTACATCTCTTCTGGTTTGAATTTAGTATGTGTCTTTCACCAGGTGACAACATCCTGGCCCTGCTGAAGCATCTGGTCACTACGGAAACGCTGGCTGACCCATCAGAATATCGTCATGGCAGCATGGTGTTTTTCGATGTCTTGGGTGTAGTTATGGTGGCGTATCCAGCGCGAGTTGGTTCCATCATCAATTACATGGTCACCATAGCAACCCTTATCTACCTTGCCAAGAAATGCCTGCGACCTAGCAATGTGGGTAAGTACATGCATGCACACGTACACGCACACACACACACACACACGCGCACACACACACACACATTCGGGGCAGTCAGAGAGCAGTTAGGGGGTTAGGTGCTTTTCTCAAGGACACTTCAGACGTGAAGGTGGAGGGAGGGGAGGTGCTGCTCACTCCACCTGCTGCCCCCCTTTTTCCTGCCGGTTCGGGAATCAAACCAGCAACCATTCAAGTCCCAAACCTGCTTCTCTCATCGTTAGGCCACGGCTGCCCCCAGTGGCACAGTTCCCCCATGGCCACTTTATACACTGATCCATTGGTAAGTTTCTAGAAATGTATAAAATTCAAGCAATAAAGCATCGATTTAATAAAATTGTATATTATTGTATGTACTGTATGTAAAACTGTATATTTCCTCTTTAAAATGAGTGACTACAGAGAAAAACAAATAAGACTGGCTAGTTAATCAGGAAAAAAGTAATGGCACCCTGTAAGTGAAGAAGCGTTGCGGTGGCTGAGTGCATTCCAGAGCCTCACATTGAATGCAGTTTTTTTTGGCTGTAAATGTAAATCAGCGTTTATCAACCCAGCAACTCATGGGAATGATGACACATAACGTAAAACTGGATTTCTGACCTACGAAAGCATTTCTACACACTGATACATGAAGGCCGTTGTTAGCGGTACCGGACCTGATATGAAGCTGTGCTGTGTTGTCGCGGTGTTCAGGTGGTCAGTACGTGTTGCAACTGGTGTACGGCTCGTGCGTGTTCGTGCTCAGCTGGTTCGTGGTACTGCTGACGGTTCTGATCGTGGCGCTGATGGTCACCCTGCTGGGCCGCTCCATGTTCTGGTTCACTCACTTTCACACCTCCATCTGTCTGTATGGAGCTGCAGCAGCTGGGAAGATACTCTTGATCCACACACTCGCCAAAAACATCTACTACAGTGTGAGTGACGACAACAACAACATGTCTTATCATGTTCTCTCTCTCTCTTTCTCTCTGTTACGTTTTCTTTCACTTTATTTCCTTGAAAGTGATTGGCACTGATACTTACTTAGGTATTCCCCTCTCTCTCTCTCTCTCTCTCTCTCTCTCTCTCAGAATATGCGGAGGCTGGATTTGGGCGACTTGTTCTTTGACGTCAGTCTGCTCTTGTGGTGTTGTGCCCTTGTTTTTCTCACTCAGCGTGGTCTGTGCTCGGCGTATGTTCCCATGATCATGGTGCTTTTCCCTCTCGCCACCAGGCTGCTTCTCTCCAGACACTTTGCACAAAAAGGTGCGAGCCATAACGCGTTATTTTAATACACACACTTACAACAAGGCGTGCACTGTCACGCAAAGCCGATGAACGAGAAACATGCAAAGACTTGATTAGGCTCAACAAATGCTCTACATTTATATGCAGCTAATTAATCCTATACGACACTGCCGAATATCAATCCCACCATTATTTCTTAGAACGAGACCATGATGTACTCATCTAACTTAGAGTAAAGTAAACCTGCTGCACAGAGCCGCTCAGACCCGTTTCAAAATGTGCTAGCTTCTTTTTGCTAGGCTCAGTTCATCTCATGTATTGACGGAATCTTGTTTATTTTCTTTTTTATCTGTGGATTATATACTTTGTATATATATTATATATTAGATTATATACTATGTTGTATTTTTTTTTTTTTCCTTTCACTTTTTACCAAAGTATTGCTTCCCTGTCATGTTCGACCACCACCAACCCGGGAGGGGCGTTAGCATACACATGCCCCCTCTGTGACATGCAGTGCTGCCGCTCGCATCTTTATGAACTGCTGTTCATGCGCATTCAGGGGGGCTAATACACTTGGAGGGAAGTCGCTAGCCGCCCCCCAATACGAATGAGAGACTTCCTTGATTGGCTGCTGAGCCATGTGAGTAATATGAGCCCTTCCTCCCCTCCTGTGACAACTTGGCTAATCAGCTGCCATGAACTCCCGGTTGCGGATTGCTGCGGCATCTACTTGAATTGGGTTGATAGTCACAGACTTTGTTGGCGCGCCACTCAGGAGCCTGCATCTTTTTTTTTTTTTTTTTTTTTTTTTTTTTTTTTTTTTGTTTTTTTATTGATTTGTGTATTGATTTATTCTTTGAGTTTACAGTTTGATTTATATCGTGATATGAAAATTTTGGTCATATCTCCCAGCCCTAGTGTATTATGCAGCACTGTATCTGTGGTGTGTGTTTCGGTTTGCAGGTGTGACAAAATCCTATGTCTTCTTCTACCTGTTGGGTTTGTCCTTCCCCTACGTTCACCTGCTGTTCCTCATCTGGATCGTGTTTGAGATTTTCACACCAATCATGGGACGCAGCGGCACCGAAATCCCCCCTGATGTGGTGCTTGCGTCACTTATTGCTGTGGCAACCGCCTTGCTCTCCTCTTTTTTGGTGAGACTCCTTACAGTCCTCACACATAGGAAAAAGCTGTAGTGTATTTTTGTATTAGTGGCAAATAAGTCTTAATTCAAACTCTGTTAAATGCAGATTCACTTCCTGTACCTGGCACAGAGCACTAAGCGTGTATTAGCTGTTTTGTGGACGATTTTTGCCGTGACGCTTGTCCTGGTTTCCTGCGGACTGTTCTTCCCATATTCTGGTGATCCGGGAAGTCCACGACCCAAACGAGTTATTATACAGGCAAGTGTTTCTTCCCCTTGAAAATGGTACTTATCGGTGACCTTCGGCTGTAGAAACGTTCATTGTGTATAATGATGAATTAGCACATTAACGGCTTGGTGGATGAGGATTGAGTCAAGATCAATGAACATTTTTTTTGTCTTCCCAAGTGAACCTTTCTGCTGTATAATAAACGCTAGTGGACTCGCTCATTCATGCAATTATCCAATTAACCAATCACGTGGCAGCGCTACACACATCATCATAGATGGGGGTGAAGAGCTTCTGTTAGTGTTCACACCGAGAATCAGAACGGGGAAAAATAGGATCCCAGCATCTAACACGAAGTCACATAGCCACTCTTTATAACCACGCCGAGCAGGAAAGCATCCCAGAATGCACAAAATGTTGAACCTTGATGTGGATTTGCGACAACGGAAAAAAAACAAACCAACACTCCAATCAGCAAGAACAGGAACCTGAGGCTAAAAACTGGAGAGCTGAACATCTTTTTTTCCCCAAAAGACCAGATGACCTTTTATCAAACGTGTGTCATTACTTTATGGTAGACGGCAAACTGGAATAATACCGTAAATGTTCCGCGCATTTCCTTCAGAGTACGTGAGAGCTTAGGAGCTAGCTTGAGAACCTGCAGGGTGTGGCTTCTGTATTTGAAAAGTTTGGTCAAGTTGAAGATTACCGTGGATCCATTGCAACGGTGAAGGCATCAGTGAGACATACTTGGCCTACTAGATGTTGATCTGGAGGTAAAAATGTACATGGAACGACGAGAATTGGAAGGACATGGATTGATGTGCATGGTCACGGAACGGCCACGATAATCCCAGCTACGGTTCTCACGTATCAACCCGCACTGCGAGACCGTCGCTTTTTGCTAAATATGTAATAAATCCTCCTATATGCTGTTATATGTGCTGTAATTGTGTTGTTTTTGTTTTATGTTGTGCATTATTGAAGTCGTGTGTATGGTGTAATTTGATGAGGATGATGATGATGATGATCCCCCAGCATATCACACGGACGTTCCATGCTCCGGACGGCTCATTGGAGAAAACCGACTCGGGTTTTTGGATCAACAGCTTCGATTACACTGGAATGAGCCACGTCACACCTCATGTTCCCGAGATCAACGACACCATCCGCATGCGCTGCAGCGAAGACTTACCCTTCTGCGGTTTCCCCTGGTTCCTTCCCGTCAAATTCCTCATCAAGTGAGTCATTGTTTTCGTCTTAAAAATCAAGCCAAAGTAAGCCAAAGCTCTCGAATGCTGCCAAGCATCAGATTATAGATGATGGAAACGTGAGAGGAACAAAACGTGGTTGAAACGTGGTTATGGGTCCTTTTCTAGTTGTATCATAAGAGGAAAATGTTTACAACCTTTTTTCAAAGCAGACAAAGGAATATCCACGTCGAAAAATTGGAAGCTTAATAACAGTAACAATTTTAGCTGCTGCTTTAGCGTAACACTGAAATATGAAATCTCCATGATCATCCTGACGTCGCTCTGGACGCTCCTCTCAACCAATAACCTATCACAGGGCTAATACTCAGATCAGAGGACACTCCTCTCAACCAATCAGGGGGCTAATACAGGCTATGTTTACTCTCACATAGCGGCAGTTTAGAGTAGCCAAGTGGCCTAATGCACAGAAATGTCCCAGTTCCCCATGAGTGCTCCGTGTACTCCTGGAGAAAGTTTCATTCATTCATTCATCTTTTAAGCCGCTTAATCCTAATTAGGGTCGCGGGGAGGCTGGCGCCCATCTCCGTACGACTCCGTACGAAGGTGGGGTACACCCTGAACAGCTCAGCAGGCCATTGCAGGACCAACACACACACATTTGGAACGGCCAATCAGCCTACTGTGCATGTTTTTGGACTGTTGGAGGAAACCGGGGATACGCAGAGGAAACCCACGCAAGCACGGGGAAAACATGCAAACTCCCTGAGCCCGGGAATCGGACCCAGGCCTTCTTACATTTACATTTACAGCATTTGGCAGACGCTCTTATCCAGAGGTTAAGGATAAGGGCCTTGCTCAAGAGCCCAACAGTGGTGATAGTAGGGATTGAAAAGCTGACCCTCAGATCAGTAACCCATCGCCTTTACCACTAAGCCACCACTGCCCTTCTTGCTGCGTGGCGGGCGTGAGCTGGAAGATCTAGTCCATAATTCTGGATGTTAAGAACCAGAAAAGGTCTGAAACCCAGAGGCGTTTGGTCGGATTATTCAGTGGGGAATATGCCCTGTAAAAGCCTTTCAGATCGTTGGTTGCTTCTTTGTTTGTTTTAGGAAGAGCTGGTATCTCCCTGCTCCTGCAGTGTCTCCTAAATCTCCACTAGAGTTTCAGCTGGTATCCAAACATGTATCGGAGTGGGGGACTGTACGGTTAAGCTTCGAAGCTAAAGGTAAGTTGGATATCCAGTGTGTTGAGATAGAAGAAGCGTTTAGAGGAATCTCCTCTAACCGGGACCTCCTGATCATGTATTACCCATGATGCACTGTGAGCAACTTAAAAGAAAAAGCTCACCCAGGCCGTGTTTCCTATATGCTTATCCTCACATAAGCCAAACTAGGAATGTGTACACGTCTGTGGAACGGGGAGTGTCGCGTACCAACATTAGGTCACGGTCACCTTGATCTTTGACCCCACCTAGAAGAAAATGCTTGTCCGGATGGATGAATGTTATTGGAGCATAGCTGGAAGTAACCATGATTTAATGATGTTATTATCGCACAGGTCCAAGCCACATGTCCCTGTACATCCTTCCCCACAAGGGATCTTCACTCACAGGCTGGTCGTTTGCAGATGGGACGCCGCAGTATGATCTGGACGGAGAATATTTTATATTTTACTCTCACGGCGTGGATGCAGGACCATGGACCTTCTGGATTGAGGTTCAAGTAAGTATAAAGTTCAGCAGAAATAAACACTACGGATCACCAGCACGTATTCGCTAAAGCGTATCACTGAAGTGACACTGCATTCGACCTGCCTTCAGAAACAAGAACAAGCTAGCTAGCCAGTCGTAATGAGTGATTTAAACAAATGGGAGGAGGCATGCAGTTCTTTTTTTTTTTCTCTAGTCAAAGGCAATAAATGATGACCTGTGTCAGGGGTGTCAAACTCATTTTCACTGAGGGCCACGTCACTAAATTTAAAGGTGATCGAGGGCCGAATAATCACAGAACATCTATTCTAAAAGGGCTTAACATCGACAAGCTAGCATACGTCCTTCTTGAGTCATGAGTGACTAGCTGTTTACTTGAAATAGGTTGCTGCCACCTAGTGGAAGGATGATGAATTGGGTTTCATGGTAATGGTTGATGTAAAGAATGTACGATAATCATATTCTTTGAAAGATCTTCAAGGTCACATAAAATGAGGAGGTGGGCCGGAGTTTGACACCTATGACCTATGACCTCTAGTGAAATACAGCTTATCATTTCTTCCCATTACAGGGATGTAGATGGAAAGGAATATCTTGTTAATATGCGCATGTCGGGGTCCAGTGCATCTCAACGCATATTAAGTGAGATGGCATTTTAGCATTTTTGCTAATATTTTAGCTAATATACGGGAGTGAATGCGCTTGTGTGCGGGTGGGGCCGGTGCCATGGATCAAAGCAGAACGCTGTATTGCTCCAGTATGGTCAATTTCTCTTACAAATTTGGGGTTCAAGGGGCGGGCACGTATTAGGCGGAAGCTACTCAAGTGTGTCTTATTTATTCAAATAACTAACTTTAAATTCTACTCTGATCGCACACTTCATTCCCAACTCTGTGCACTTTTCTCTTCCTCTCAGCCACCTTCAGAGCATTTGGATGAAGAGAGCACGGTGTCCCTCGCCCTTTCTTCTCACTATTTTTTCGGAGACGATCAGCACACTCCTGAACTCAGGCTGTTCTTACAGAAATTTCCGGACTGGACTTTTCCGACATCGTGGGTCAGCACTTATGAAATGTACCGGTACTGAGCCAAGCATCAACTCAAAACACGACCGCAGTGAAAGCCTCGAAATCAGACCCAAGTGTTATTTATTTAAACCACTAAGGAGGTGTAATAATGATGATGATAATGATAATAATAATAATAAGAAGAAGAAGAATACTATACAGTGCAGCGGTTTTAAAAACTGACAGTTACTTATAACTAGAGCGTAGAGTCCACACCGTATTGAAACACACTGCCAGTATTGTAACCGTTATAACGCTGCACACTATAAGAACATCATGACTGACTAACAGGAAACATGAAACCACTGTGAACGTTAACAGTTCAAGAGATCGCGTTCAACTATTGGGACAATTTGATGACTGCTGTGAGTCAGTCAGAGTTCGTCTTCATCTGTTTATACACTCTTAGAAATAAAGAGGGGTACATGACATACCAGCTTTCAAATCTAATGTGCTTAACTGAACCCTTATATACTGTTGGTACCATTTTGGCTCTAAAAATGTACACGGTTACCCTATAGCCCAGTAATGAGCACCCGGGGTAGATTAGTAGATTGGACTGTACCCCCTGTATCTGAGAGGGTAGAACAGGCACAGCGCTGAAGAAGTGTTGAATTATTTGTATTATTGTTGCACTTGCCTTTTTGGAATTATTATTAATATTAATAATAATGAACAGTTCTGTTTTTTTTTGTACTGGTGTATGAAACGATGCCTTTTATTTCATGAATGTCCCATTTTAGTGTTTATTTCATGCAATGGTGACTCCGTTTTATTTCCTGGCAGGACAGCAATCCAGCAATAAAGTCCATGGGGAAAGGTATAAGTGTGTGTGTGAAGAGAGCGAGAGAGAGAGAGATTTACATGATAGTAACGTATATTATAATAGTATTGTGCAAAATTAGGATGAACAGTTCATAGTGTCCATTTCACCAGCAAGATCAGAGCTTCTATAGCAAGTGGGATCCAAGTGCTGGAATACTGATGGAAGACGGGTGTAGATCACACGGGAGTCTCTGTTGAAAAATAAACCACATTTGAACAAATTCAACCACTGCTTCATGGTCAGCCTATGAACTTTTCAGCCCAGCCTCATATATGGAGGGTGTTACCATGACTGACTCCACCTGGTCAAAATTTACCATTCGTCTTCTTCTGCCCCCCTCTCCATCATCACATCGATCACCTACACACCCTTTTTCACATCCATCTCTGGCTTCGCCTTCCTATTCTCCTCCTTTTTCTTTGCCCAGCAGTACCGCTGCCGGTTGCTGATGCGTCAGGAACATCGTTTTGAAGCCATGTTTGATTTGGCACAGGTTTTACACCGGATCCCCTTCTATAAAGCATTAAGGAGGTGATAGAGTCTGTAGCACAGGTGTGAAACTCAAGGGCTGTGGGACACATCCGGCCCTTGAACTCATTCTATGTTCTTTTTCAGAGAATATGATCATCGTACATCCTTTGCATCCACTATTACCATGAACTGTAATTCATCATCCGTCCACTATTTTAAATAAACAGCTAGTCATTCACGACTAGAAAGACTGCATGCTAGCTTGTCGCTGTTGTCGCAGTAGGTCTCATCATAGTTCATTTTACATTATAGTAAATAAAAGTAGTCTAAGTGTACAGATGGCTGTAGAGGTTCCTCTACCTCACTGCAAGAAAGTCCTGGTTTGATTCCCCCCATGCTTGCATGGGTGTCCTCTGGGTACTCCGGTTTCCTCCCACAGTCCAAAAACATGCATCAGGCAAACTGGCTGTTCCAAATTGCCCATGAAGTGAGTGAGGGTCTGGCGAGCCGTTCAGGGTGTTCCGCTTCTTCGCCCGGTGGAGGATGAGATAGGCACCAGCCTCCCTGTGACTAGTGGGATTAAAAGTTGCTCAGCAAATGATTGAGTGAAATCTTTTTTTTTTTTTTTTGAGACCCCCAACTAAAGCACTAATGTGTGGTCTTCAGTGATGTAGACGTATAAATTCTTAAAATAGGGATGAAAAAAAGGTTATCAGCAGAAAAAAACCCTGATTCATTGTCATGGCACAGAGACTAGTTTTGTTAGCTTTGCATAGCAACCAAAGAAAAGAAGTTTAAAAAGACAGGTGTACTCACCGCCCAAGGTAAACACTCAGGACTCTTTATATAGAAAGATTGAACAGATTACTGGGTAAAGCCGCTTTGCGACGATGCCACAGAAACAAAACTGAAAACAGGACGAGAACAAAGACTAGACTCGGTTCCACACCTTGTAGGATGCTTTTAAAAATAATTTATTGTTCTTTGTATCTATGTACAGGAAAAGCTCTAGAAACTTGGTAGAAAAAGTGAATTGTACAAGAATGTCAACACACACTCACTCACACACTTTTATTCCTGATGCAGAGCTGCATCTTGCACTACTGCAGATTCCCCATTATAACATGTCAAGTGTACACACACAGGAAGGAAAGAAGTCCGTGTTCCTGTTCAGAAAAGTCCTGCGTGAAAAGTACCGCGCTTGTTCATTAAGAACAAATGAAATGATCATTAGAAAATATATATACTGTATATATACACACAGACACACACCACTATGCTGTATGCTCATTCCTCCATTAAACCTATTGGATCACTTTAGCATTCCCATCCTCCTCAGACACCAGAGAAAAACAGAACGATGAGATCATGAGCGATAAGAAAGAGAAAGAAAGAGAGAGGGATATTTCAATAAACTTAAATTGCATATTCAGATCAGCTCCAAGCTGCATGTGGGCCTAAATCACTTCTTTGGTAAGTAGACTATATGAAGCATAGTAGTGGCTGTATGATAACATGCATGCTAAATACACGTGTTGGAAAAAAAAAAAGAAAGAAAATGAGATGTGAGAGCACAGCGAACTCGGTCAATGAGCTTCTTTATCGTTTCGAGAAACAAGCTAACGTTTGAGCTGAGGAGCAGCGAGAACTGAACAGTTTGGTCCACGTGGAGAACATGATTGAGATAAAGAGCCACAGAGCTGCTGCCTTATCATTGCACATGAATAGAACAACAACAACAACGAAAAAAGACATATATAATAATAATAATAATAATACTGAAGTGACAAGAAATGAAGCAAGCAAGCAGTTCCATGTTGGTTTCTGGCTCTGAAGAGCTGAGAACTCGTCTCTCGGGACAGGACAGAGACCTCCGTCCGAAAACGACCATCATTACACATTCTCAGCTCTCAGGTTTGAAGCCGTGAATGATTTCTTATAAGATCATGAACATGGATCATATTACTGCTTCAGATTACTGTTCGTTATGTACCTTGCGGCTTTGTTGCTATTCTCACACTCAGACACGCTTGTGTTCATACACACCAGATTACATCTGGAAATAAATGGGGTACAAAAAAAAACAAAAACACAACAACCTACAAACCTCTTTAAAGTACCAATGGTGCATCAATGATGAACAGATCTCCTGAGCACAACTGAACCCCCCACCCCCAACACCCACCTGCCATTAAAAAGAGCGGGATTCGAGCCTGAGCTCATCCACTGCATTGGATCATGGATCTTTGTCAGCATGGGAAAAAAAAAAAAGAAAAAAAAATCTCAGCCCTCGTTGCGAGTGTTGTCATGTGATAAATAATCCGGATTCAGACTCCAGACTGTACGCAGGGCTGCATGTGTTTGAGAGTTTGCGCTCTCACGCTGCATGTTTGACGCGTTTCGCGGTAGTGAATGAACTCAAAGATGACCATGACCTCACTCACTCGTACAAACCAACCAAACAACTACACAGCTAAATACACCGAACTGTACACACATCCTTTGTGACGGTGTGATGTTTCAGATAGCGTTACTGAATTCATTCATAATAAAAAACAAAACATGAAGCTGTACAGTCTTTAAAACACACACACACACACAGAACACAAGAAACTCATCACTGGTGCTTTCAAAGCACAATGAGAAGCAGGAGCGTGATGACTGGAGAAATGATAAACAAATGTTCTAAAATGCAGACAACTGCAATGAATGAGGTATTAAATTCTCACAGTCGAATAAAAAAAAAAAAAAAAAAAAAGGCAGTTCATCTTCAAAACATCCATTTCATCCAAATCTGCTCTTCCTATTTCTAAGGACTGAAGGAAATCCAGACCTGTACATCATACTGTAGGGAAAAAAGTGCAGGTTGTGTAAGAGGCTGGAGTCACTACTGCCGTGAGAATCAGACCAACACGTAAAGAAAACCAAGCGTCGTTACCGACTCGATGTCGGAACGCTGTTAGCACGCACTTGTGCTTATGATCAGGGCGGGGTCATGTGTCGTGAGTATGACGTGTGTTTATATATTCATATTCAACAGGTCCTTTAGAACAATGCGGTTAGACATGAGCGGAAACTGATCGAAGCTTAAAAGAGGTTTTTTTTTGAAGAAAATGTTTCTTCCCCTCCTTTTCTTTGTGATTGTTATGGAAAAGCGGAATCTCAGAAAATCACCCTGGACGTTTAGTTTGATTAATATTGTGATACATATTTTGCCAAGAACTGAGGAAAAAAAAAAAAAAATCTCTACCCCCCTACGATATCCTATGGCAGAGGCTGAGGCCGGCCCATGCTAAATAATAATAATAATAATAATAATAATAATAATAATAATAATAATAATAATAATCCTTAAATAATCACGAGTGAATCCAAAAGTGCATCTGTGATAACCGCCTCCTGAGCATATCTGAACAATTCAAATCCAATTTTCACAAAAATAAAAATCAGCATTCTAGCATAATCTTTAATTGGACCCAACAAGCCGCGCCCTATTTTTTCAATTGGTTCCGAAAACTAAGTCTGGGTTTAGACTGGGGCATGATGTCTGCGATCTCCATGATTTGAGAGTATCGTGACGTGCGTTGGGGGGGGGTCATGGGATCAAATCGTGATGATCTTGAGGGAACTCGGTGGATTCATGAATTTTGCCACAATAAAGAATTTTGCTGCGAATATTACGCTGTATTACGATTCGTTCAATCATGATAAAACTTGGGAATCATAGTACAGAGCAGTAGAGCTTAAAATACCTTAAGAGTGTAACAGGCCTTGATGAACCATCGAAGGGGATCTTGATTAACTTGGAAACACGTTTCCTCAGGTGCACCCTGCCTCCTTTTTATACCCTAATCATACTTAAATTATGAAGCGCCACGCTGTTTTGAATCACAGAGATGGCAGACATTCTGCTCCAGCGTAAGCCCACAGTAAAGGGATGTAAAGTCTGTCTAGATCAAATCTGTGCAATGCATCATCACAGTCATCATAAAGGCCATATTTTCTGAGGACTGAATTTTATTTGTGTTCGAGCTTCAAAAGCTAAAGTTTGCCCTAACAAGGGGGTCAAAAAAGTGTACAACAAAACAAGAAAATTTAAATAAAAAAATAATAATAAAAAAGGAAGTTATTCATTGTTTTAATTGAATCTAGAAGCAGGGCGTAAAGCTCTGCAGGTGGGATGGGATGTCTCCGGGTGGTACCGCCTCTGAAACACTGGCGGGACACAGTGACAGGGACAGTAGAGAATCTCTTAAGTGGTCAGCCTATTACATGGGACATCCCACAAAAAGGGAGGAGCCTGGCCGCCTTAACCTTTTGAGTTCACTGAAACACACGTAGTAAGTTAGTACAATGAAACGTGATCATCATTGTGCAAACTTATAATCATGAATCATCAGCATATGACTAAACGTCGAGCGCTCTGTGTGTATAGTGAATTACGACAATATGATATTTACCCAACCATAGTAGCAACATAATGCATTGTGGGTGAACTGTTTGATACTACAGTATCCTGTTCTCCCCTAGCAACCCCGAGCGCTCCACCCCCCAATTCATTTTTGGAAATACAGCCTGCTTTCATAGAGATCAATAATACTGGTATTAGAACATAGGACACACACACACACACACACACACACACACCCACACACACACCCACACATGTCTGGATGGATATGAATTCAAACAAAGGACAGAGCTGCAGCATTACCTACACAGCACGTCAGAGATGCTTGGTACTCTCTCTCTCTCTCTCTCTCTCTCTCTCTCTCACACCACAGCCAAGTCTCCTCTCTCCTACAACGGTCCCTTATTCACTACGTAGTTCACACATCATCCCTCGCATGAGGCTTTCTCTTGCGGCGATGCAGGCAGTGCTGAAGCTGTATTCGAGTAAGGGTGTGGCGTTTAGGATAACAGTACGTCCTGCGGATAAACTGGAAGAATGTAAATACTCAGTAAATTCACAGCACTGGATTTGGATCACTTTAAACACCCTGCAGTTAGAAGTGCTGAGGTGACCTCCTGAAAGTACTCGAGTTCAGATATTTAAGTGAGGGGGAGACGACATCTACATCTAAAGTTTGTTTGGGTTTTAGACTCCTAAGTAAAGAATTTGTGGTGAATTCAATGCAAACCAGATTTGACTGTGTGTACGTACACACAGCCTGAATAAACTCACTCGCTCATCTGCCAAACTGTTTAATCTTATCAGGCTTGCGAAGAGCCTATCTCAGCCGACACCGGGCAAAGGCGGGGCAAACCCTGAACAATTCGCCAGACCATCGCAGGGCAACACACAAATCCACACCCCCACACCCAGGGGCAACCTGGAACAGCTAACTATCAAAACGTGCAGTCTTTGGACTGTCGGAGGAAACCGGAGTACCCAGAAGAAACCCATGCAAGCACAGGGAGAACATGAAAACTCCACACGGAAACGCCCGAGCATGGGACTCGAATCCTGAACCTTCTTGCAGTGAGGCGGACGTGCTAATCACTAAGCCACACCCACTTGCATATAGATTTCATTAAATTTTTTTTAAATCACCAAAAAAGAGAGATCGATTCTCATATTAGACAAAAACACACGGCTATTAAAATGAGCAAACGTAAATTAACTCGGGTTCAATTTCAAGGACGTGACTTCTGAACACAACGCTGTGGGTTCTAAAGAATCCAGAGCAATGGTGTTAAAAGCACACGATTAAGAATTCACCAGATATCGATACATAATTCAGATGATAACACGGAACACCTCGTGTACATTATTAACCAATCAGATTAATTATAGATGCCATTACTTTTCAGACACAGAACTTCGAGTTATATATTCGGCATTACTGTGACACTGACACCTAATGAGCACATCTGCCATGATGTAATGCACTGAACTATCATTCTCAGCACCGGGACCACCCTGCACCGTGCCATGTGAAGATGACGTGTGGCGTACACAGTGAATAAGAAAACCACCCTGCGTTCTCTGTAGTACCCTTGAAACCCTCGATACTCTCCGACGTGCAACTGAAACCCAGACAAAGTTCCTGCCTTCTGCCTGTGCTTCCTGCCACGTCCCATAATGCACTGCGTGCTCTTTAAACGATGCTGCATGGCTTAGTGACTAATGTTAGGACACAACGTAGAGGATTCCCGATCCTGCCGATTCTCTGTTCTGTGGAATCACGAGAGTGTGCAGTCGTAAGCGCCCTCCTCAGCCGCCTCGTCCTCGGATTCCTCCTTGTGGGTGTCGTCCATGATACGAGGGTCGGAGCCGGTGGGGATTTCCAGAGTCATGGGGAGGGTAAAGTTTGTGACCCCGCGGTGTTCCTCCACTCGTGGCAGGACCGGGTCGGCCAGCTTGGAGACGGCGGGCTGGAAGGAGTCGAGCTGATCCTGATCCACGGAGACGTCGCACAGTTTCTGCAGCTCGGGAGCGATGAGGTTCAGGAAGGGTTTGTATCCCAGACTGGAGACAAAAACAGTGTGAGACAGACCCAACAGTTACAACGTTCACAATATTATGATAATAATGCAGTAGTATTAGAATAAAACATTAGGACACACACACACACACACACCCCCACCCCAACTGACCAATCAGACGAAGCCCACTGGTCAACAGCGACGAGTCCGGCTTGTACACTCTGAACCGTTTCTGTGTCCGCAGCATCCAAAAAGCCCAAAACTTGTTTAATAACACCAACATCACGCAGAATCAGACCAATCACAATGCTCCATTCCAAACATCCCGCCTCTAAAAATACATGCAGCAAATACCTGTGGAACAACATCAATCTGATTACCACCATCCTTACAACATACACAGAGAATGAATCAACACATTTCAATACACACTCCTGCACAGACGATTATTAGAATTTAATATTGCAGCCACACCCGTGTCTCTCACTGATGACGTCAGCAGCGTCACCCTATCCTGGTGATGCTTACCTGAGCTGCACCTGCGACTTGTGAGGACCCTTATTGGCCAGCTCCATGGAGATATGTTCCAGCTCTGATTGGCTGAGGCTCAGGGTGGAGAAGTTCTCGTCCACCATCGTCCAATCACCATCCACCATGGAGCTCGTCTCGGTTAGATCCGTGGCTGAGCCGATGCTGCACTCCTCGGCTGGAGGAAGAGGAAGAGAGTGAACCTGAGTGTTAAACGTTTTACAAACAAGCTTCCATCTGGACGTTAATGTTTCAGACGGACCATTTAATACTGATATAGAGACATTTATTAAAAATAAAACAAATACACAGGCTGGTCAAAATGATTAACTTTAAGAAGAAAAAAAAATATTTAAGAATTTAGAGAAACTTACTTTTATTGATGAGAGGCGACAGAAAGGCTTCCTGTGTTTGTGGAGCGCTGTGTGACGAGGCAGAGTCAATCTCTTTAGGCTCCGCCCTCAGCCCATCCAACCAGTTGTGACTGGTTGTGATCTGAGGCGGTGCGGTGTCCATATCGCTGTTCAGTAAGCTGTCGTTAGAACGAGACTTCAGCAGGCGTGTGCTCAACACTGCAGAGAAAGAGATACAGAAGAGAGAGAGAGAGAGAGAGAGAGAGAGAAAAAAAAAAAAAAAGAAGTACTTCAACACTGATGAGATTTCTTTTTCACCAGAGCACAAATTACACGACTTGAAAAAGTAGACAAATATAAACGTGCGGTCACTACTAGTAAAACACATCACGCTGTTGACATAAAGAATCTGTAACGTAACCATCATGGACACACACCTGCTCGACAGCGGCTATTTTTGATCGGTGAGCCAGCGGGGAGAACAGGAAAAGGCCACAGGAAATCGTTGTGGAGGCATTTAAGGGCAGAGACAAAGTCAGCTACACGAGCGACACGGGTGCGCTCACGGGTCAGCCAACCGATCAGCTCAAAGCCCAGCTGCGCCGAGAAACAGCCGAGATCCTTTAGACGGATCTGTTCCAGCAAACGTCGTGCGTGACGCCACAGCATCATGTCGATGTACATGTTCTCAGCACTGTCGCTCTCCTTACTGCGCGCGCACACACACACAACCCATGACAACACATTAGCAAAGAAGCATCGAATCATTTCTGAACTACATCATATACTTGATAAGCGGCTTCTTGAGCACAATCATCGTGTAATCATGCGGATTGTCCTGCATTTATGCACCTATAACGATTAAAAGTTAAAGGAACTAATGCTTGGTGACTCAGTGGTTAAAGCTCTGGATTCCCGATCCGAAGGTTGGGCCCTTGAGCAAGGCCCTTAACCACAAAATGCCCAGCTGTATAGAAAATGTAACTCATGGTCAACTGTTAAAAAAGTTCATATCTGCACTAAAAAAAAAAATCCAGGTGCCTGATCAGAGTAAAAGGTTTCATAGTTGAAAGACTGAGATTTCTTTTCCAGGCCAGACAAGCCGTTTATAAACAGAAATAAATACAGAGAAGCAAAGGCTTGTGCTCGGGTAACAAGATCTGAGTGTTAATGCTAACATTAATGGCCAGAAACTAAACCAGGCTGCACAGAGATACTGTCTGTGAATAAAGGTTTTACAATTATTTTATTCAGGAAAAAAATAAGCTGGTTAAAAATACTGGCTACTGAGATAAAGATGAGTTTTAAGAGGAGTCAGAATTATTCAACAGTCGTTATACAAATGGAAGATCACAAAAACAATAAGTGTGCGTTACCCTTTAGTGGATGGTCCTGAAGGCATGCTGAAGGTTTTCTGTAAACTGAACTTTCCCGTAGAAACTGTTTCCGCCGACTGAGACAGACTGATGCTGCGATGGCGAAAAAACTCGAACCCTCCCGTAGAGCTCGGCTCCTAAAATAAGAACAAAAGCATCGAGATGCCTTTATCTCAGCACCTTTACTGACCTCAATAAAAACTGGAGCTTTTTTCATTTAGAGGTTTATAAACATCCCACACTCATCTGGTTCAACAGACAATAATAAACTGGCATGTTAAGAACTAAGAGGCTGCTCGCTTGATTTGTCACACTATTCATTCATTCACAATTCACCTGACTGGTTGGAGTAGTGGGCGGAGTCTCACTCTCCCCGGACCCAATGGCCTTGAGGAATCGGATCATGTGACGACAGAGATCCCATTTTCCTTGTTCTAGTGCCGTGTTGAAGAGAAGCGTAGCGTGCTGACGACTCACTGCTGGAGCTTCCATGTTCTAGCAAAAGAATTACACCATTTAAATATTTTTTACATTTATTTTTGATATAATGTATTAATCCCACAAGGGAAATTATTGCGTCTGCATTTAACCCATTCAAAGTGAGCGCACACGCACACACACACACACACACATCCTGCAGCACCCGGAGAGCAGTCAGGGGTTAGGTGCCTTGCTCAAGGGCACTTCAGCCATGAAGGTAGAGGAAGGGAAGGTGCAGCTCACTCCCCCACCGCCACACATATTTCCTGCTGGTTCGGGAATCGAACCCGCTTCTCTAACCATTAGGCTACGACTGCCCCCAATGTTTCTTATGAGGGCGGAAAAAAGTAGATTTACAAATACAAAAGATTTCTGTGATCTAAACTTCTTTGTTGTTATAAATAATAACACACACACACACACACACACACATACATATATATACACACATAATAATAAATCTATGACATGCATGTTTTAGACATTAGTAACCTGCTATAATAATAAACAGAAAACTGTAATCATGTGTGACCTGTTGTGGAATATGAGGTACAAGTTACTTTAAGATGTGCTTGTAAAATCCGCTGGAAGGTATACAACAGGCTCTTTTTCTTTTTTTAATAAAAAATTCTCCTCGTACCTGCAGTATGATGAGATACGAAGCAGCTGTGTCCAGATCACGGCCCATGATACACTCCTCAAAAAGATCTTTTGGATTCCCGACAGCAGCAAACAGGTAGTTCCAGAGGTTGAACTCGGTCTTGCGGGCGCAGTGGACGATGGTGCGCAGGAACAGGGGAAACTCAGCCAGGAACTTCGCCACGGTAGGCAGCAGCGGGTCGGGGATGGGATCGCGAGACGTGGCTTCCTCCTCCAGCACCACGTGCACCATCAGCTCCAGCACGTGTGAGAAATAAGGCAGCGATGAGCATGACTGAGCCAACAACAAGGCCTGCTCACCCAAATTTCTCACCAGCAGCTGACGGAGAAGGTGGTGGAGGTAGATCTGAGATGTCCTTTCTACCAAACAGAACGGAAAAAACAACTCCGGGGGCTCCCGGGACAAAGAAAACGTGGAGGGTCTGCGAGAAGGGCTTTCTTTGGTGGAGGAATCTCCGCCAGTGCCATCCATAGAGGAGGAGTTTCCTACTAGGCTGTCTTTGGATGAAAAGGAGGAGTCGTAAAGAAGAGTGTCATTAGCAGCGCCCAAAACGAGTGCGTCTTCCGACAGCACGGCCAGTGGGTAGATGTCAAGGAGGAATGAGAGCATGATGCGGCGTGATAGGAACGAGTGGGGTTTACGGTTCTCGCGGCGAGGGAATAGAGGGAGCCACACTTTCATCCCCGACTCACCACACGAGAGCCAGAGGGCCTCCACTAGGTGGCGCTTCTTAGAACCAGAGTGACTCGAGGCCCAAACACTCTCTACACACTGAGCCAGAACCACAGGGGGTGAGAAAGGCAACTAAAAGAACACAGTTCAAAATGGAAGGATTTAATAAAAATTGTAAAGACAACGGAGATGGACAGTGTAGCCAGAAAATAAAACTAAACCAAACAGGCATATGAAACTATGGGAGAACGTAAAGTGTAAGAGCTGCAGATCCATTTAAAATCCACTGGCTTATATGTAGGATATGTGCGGAACTCACCAGTGTTTTCTGACTGGCTGATGAGTCCTTGTCTCGTACCTGTGGGCAGGACCGATCTCTCTGCAGCATAATGAGCTGACCGGCCAAATTTAACAAAATACTTTCTGCATTACACACCTGAGAGAGAGACAGCCCAAGAGAAAGAAAGAGAGAGAGAGAGAGACAGACAGACAGATACAGAGAGAGAGACCGGGCCCGAGAGAAAGAGAGAGACAGACAGAGAGAGAGAGAGAGAGACAGAGTCATGATCAAGTAGGTGTAGAATCTTTCTTTAAAACACATTATTTTGTATCTGCATACATGCGCAGGAGCTTCTGTGCCTTGAACATGTGGTTCATGGACATTCCCACATCTGCTCTAACTACAGCACGCGCGCGCGCGTGTGTGTGTGTGTGTGTGTGTGTGTGTGTGTGTGTGTGTGTGTGTGTGTGTGTGTGTGTGTGTG
>JAQMYF010000026.1:22037775-22049156 GCA_030014195.1 Neosilurus mollespiculum | reverse complement strand
TCTGTTACACTCATCTCACAATGCTAGTATGTTATATACATACACTATAAGTGGAAACAAAGGGTTAGCGCACACAGAATTCAATTAAGACACAACTAAGACAAAAAAAAAAAAACGCACAACAAACACCCTGTACACACATTCTGGAAACATTTATGTATTTATTTATTTAATGCTATTGTGCTTTAAAGGGTGTCATGCTGGAACGTTAATCTACCCGCTGCAGACCCCGCACCATTAACGATAATCTTTCTCCATGTCTCTAGTGGGAATTATAACTGGAACCACTGAATTAACGTTTTGGGACTGGCCGTGATGTTTGCAGTGACGTCAATGATGCAGCGACACTCTGACGGGACCACGCCGTAGTCCTCCTCGGATTCCTTCAGATCGTAGAAACACTTTTTTGTGAAGCAAAAATAACCTTTGCTTGAACAAAGCCTGCTCAGAAGCAGGAAGGAAGCGGCTCGACTGGCCCCATGTTCTGAACCAATTAGCTACTAACATAACCTAGCTTATGTGTTTTACACGTCTCACGGGGGTTCATGAGCCTTAACAACCTGCCGAACACAATCAGGTGGGAATACGCAACACTGGTTTTACTTTACCACTGTCAAAAACTGAGAGGGAATGAAAATGGGTGCTAAATCTAGCCTGTCAAGTTATTATTTACGATTAGGGAAAAAAAAGAAGCGGCATGGAGAGATATGAGAGGATAACAGACACAGTAACACCTCTATAAGTCCACATTATATTCCCCGAGTGCCCTGAACCATAGGTTGGAGCTCACAGTAAGCTGTAAGACAGCGCTACTAAGGCTTAAGTCGTTTAATGACGCATTGGGAATCACTGATTCTGATTAATCCATCGCGCTGACAGTTTAAATGCCATACAGAAGGGTCTGCACAGCCTCAGGATCCAAATCAGAAGCTTATGCACTCAGCTCAGTGTTTAAGAGAACGTCCATACCGAACATAAATATTTAATTTTATATGTAGTGTGTGTGTGTACCTGGTAATAGGAGCCTCCAGGTCGACTGGCTTCTTCATTTCTACACTGAGAGCAGGAGCACATTGTTCCTCTTTATACCCAGGAGTAACCTTCACACGCACACTACCCCTGCACGCACACATAAACAACTTTAAAACAAAATCCATAAACAATAACAACAGGAATAGTGATGATAATAATAAATCATCCCACAATACATACAAGGGTACTCATAGTGCAAGGTACCTCCAACACACAGCATGGATAATGTAGCGAATAGGCTCTATATGTGTACAGGGTAGTAAAGAGTAACTACTAACACAGAACACCTAGGTGTATAGCACAGATGTTCATCAGCCCACTTAGTACTAATATGTTTGCACTAAATTAGGCTAAAGAAATTTCATATGCATATCTGGTACAAATAAACAATCCTGTGCCAATTTTGACACACCTGCCTTTTTCATGACCTCATGCATATTTCACGTGGCCCCTGTGACCTGGAAATTAGGTCAAGGTATGCCGCAGCCATGAGTCCATGGGAGCTAACTGTCCGAGCGCTCAAAGAAGGGATACACTCCCTTGGCACTCACAGTGATCACCAGACAATCCATAGGCATTTGTGAGCTCATTCGTACAAAAGCCGTGGATAGCGCTTTCTAGGTGAAATCTATCAACAATTCACGATTCAATTCGATTCCGATTGAATGGGGTGGATGATTCGATTCAGAATCGATTCAAACCAATTTTTGATTCATAACCATTACAAAGCAACTAGCTAGGAACAACTCTTCTATAAGAAAGAAAGAAATGATATTACTAGACAGCTGGTTTTGCAGATGTACTGATCCGCTTTGCTCGTTCAGAGTAGGTCGGGAGTTTAGTGACGTGATGGCGTGTGTGTTGGTCAGGAGTTGGTCGTGTCTGCTGCTCCGGTTCTTTTAGCTGTGATGGTGTAAGGTGTGGACATGGGGATTTGAAGTGTTCCTGAAATACTTGACTTTTATTTTGCACACCGCATGTGTCATGTCAAGCTCCTTCTTACCCGGAAATCCGAAGTGCAAGCATTTGCCCTCAGCGAAGATGGCGCTGGCTGTATTTCTTTTTCCTCATCCATGTCAAAGCTAGGCTAAAAGCTAGTTCTGTACCCGGAACTCACTGGAACAATTCACGACGGAGGCAGTGTCTTTACAAACGGTAGGCGCTGTGAGTAAGGTTGAAAATGTTCGAAGAAACGTGTTCTTAAAAATCGATTCTTGAAAATTTGGATTGATTCAGACGTGAAAAATCTTTTTCCGGGACCCCTAGCGCTTTCCCTCCGAGTGTGTCAGGCTGCCTCCGAATGCGCATGTGCAATGGTTTGTAAAGAGGCAGGTGGTAGAACTGCATGTCACAGAGTGGGCACGTGTATGCTTATACCCATCCCTGGTTGGTGGTGGTTGTATGTGAAAGGGTAACAACACTCGGCGGGTGGGAATTGGATATGACAAAAATAAGGAGAGGGGAAAAAAATTAAACAATATTTTTTATTAATTTATAAAAATAAATAAAACGAAAAAAGATATTAGGTCAAAATGACACCGTTTTAATAGGCTTGAAGACCTTGACACTAACTATAAACAGGTTATGAACTGAAAGCCGATCCGACAGAAAAACAAAGCACTCTCGAGTGTTAACGGGTATTTTTGATGAACTGACCTCTGGACCCTTGAAAAATAGGTCAAGGTGACCCAGTTTTGATAGGCTGGAAGGGCGTGTCGTAGGGAGCATTCAACATAAATATAAAATAAATCCATAAAGAACCGGCACTGCGTGTTAACAAGAAGCGTCTGTGGTGGATGTGGCGGCAGCGGATGTGGCAGACAGCCATGTGAAATCATATCCCCTAAACTTTGCGGAGGATACAATTACCCATGTGCTCGTTGTCTCATTTGAAAGTCCATGTATGGTCACCTATTAGGGTTTCATAGTAATAGCATGTCGATCAGCACTCATTTTGTTCATTGGCCAAAGACCTACATTGGGTTAAAGTTGCATGGAAATCCAGCCATTAGTTTTTGTGGTATTGTGGTCACAAACACACTGACAGACAGACACACATGACCAGTCTCATAACCTCCCCCCTTACAGCCCACATCCGCCCTTTAATTTTCTTTCCCATGATTGTTTTGTGATTAAGTTCATTCCCATATTAAAAATTACTGTAGAAATGGATCAAAGCATCGCTTGGGTGCTACTCAGAATATCTTAACTGTGCCGCACACACACACACACACACACAGTTGTTGTAATCACTAGCAGTTAGAAAGTTCACCAAAGGACAATAAACACACACCCGTACACATCACTGCACAGATATTCTCTAGATGGTGAAAATGAACAAACGTTTATTCAGATGACGTGCGACAGTTACGCGGTGAGGAGCTTCAGCGATTTGGACCAGAGGAAAAAGCTCATAAAAACAAGTGCGCTGGATGTGTATTTATGTGCCCACTATAATGAGGTGTTTGAGTTATAATGCTTTTAGAAGCTCTGGGAACGCAAGAAAGGAAGAAATGTAGGAGTAAAAGGAGATCACTCACTTGGGATAGATGGGCTCGTACAGATACTTTTCTTCTCCGCCGCCGACAATGTCGAACAGCAGCACGTAGCCATTCGCAGCCTGGAAAAAAGGTAAATTAATAATGAGGGGCTAAATAAATAACTCACTAGTGTAGGTTACACAGATATACACACACGATAAGAGACTGAACAAGAGACACTGATACATTCTGATGGACATAAACGCACACCATGTCCGAGAGGACAGATACACGATCTTCTTCAGAACTGACTGTGTTCCTGTGGGAGAAAACCCCAGCATGTGCACATACATTTAACTTCCTTATAAAATATAAGGAATGCTCAAGCTACTTTTTAGGGCAGCACAACACACTTGAAGAAAATCACTCCCTTCTGTCTTCAGCACACTTGACCTTAAGAACATCCTTGACTGGTTACAGTCGCATGGATCAACACGGCCATTTTTTCTCTCTTGGACTCCCAACCAAACCGCTGTGGCATTCGTGAAAGACTGCAAATTTAGTTACTGATGATGCCACAGCCATTTAATGTTCGTGCGTCCCAGACAGCTGTGCTCTGGCTGGAAGAGGTTGATTACCTCATTTGACCTCGTTTTTTCAGTCAAATTGTTTCTACATGGTAAGGATCTTTGGATCTCATGCTGCTGATCTTCGTTCCAGTGTAAAAATAAAACTATGATTCATTTATCTATGTTCATCAACTCCCAGGAAAAAAAAAATAAATAAAATAAAAAAAGAAGAAAACTGGCTGGCTGATGTGTGAAACTTCATGCCATCAGACAGAGACACGACTGCTGCACAATTACAAAACCGTAAAAAGTAGTTGATGTCGGCTTTTAATAATTCATAGAAGAGCAACGATCCTTGGAGATCACAGTGTATTTATTATATACACATGGCTGTCAGACCATCCTTTAATATAACAGCTTATTGAAGTATTTGCGCTTTAGCATTAGTAGGTCAAGTGACCACATATACATATATATAAAAATATGAAGTCGGGGTAGAGCAGCTGCTCCTCTGCATGGAAAGGAGTCAGTTGAGGTGGTTTGGTTATCTGATTAGGACGCCTCCTGGTTGCTTCACTTCAGAGGTGTGTCAGGCACGTTCAGCTGGGAGGAGGTTCTGGGGTAGACCCAGAACTCGCTGTAGAGATTATATATATCCCTTCTGGCCTAGGAATGCCACAGTACCCCGGAGGAGGAGCTACAGAGTGTCGCTGGGGAGAGGGATGCCTAGGTTTCCCTCCTAGACTTGACAAGTGGAATAAAATGGATCGATGGATGTCCGGTCTTAACCTTGGTTTAACTTTCACAGAGGAGAAAATATAAACGGCTGAAAGCTTTATAAATACAACAAGACCTTGACCAACACATCCATTCAGTTAATATGTCCTCCCGACAGACGTCCGGTTTTGAGCACAGTGCCTTCAGAGCTGTTTTAGTGATTAGCTAATAATTCACAGTGTAGTCGATCCACACTTGGTATAAAAAAAAAAAAATGAATGAAACGACGGATTTAATTTGGAACAAATGTCCACGAGACACAAGCTCATAAATCATCGAAAAAAACAGGCCCAATCTGAATACAGCAAGGGATGATGGACATCCTCTGCAGTGCTTAAACAAAGGCACCAAGAAAAGCACATTGTAAGAAAGTTTTACTAAAAAGATATGGGGGTGTGTTTGTTCTGTTCTTCCAGAAATATGATTGCTAAAGTGAAAGAATGGAGAGATAATAGCAGACGTAGTCAGCCACTCACTGAAAATCAGTCTGTCAACTAGGACTGTCAGTCCCTTTGTTAGTATAATTGCCAGTCACATACATACATACACACACACACACACACACACACACACACACACACACACACACACACACACACGGAATTCAGTAAGCCTGACATTCACATTGGCAATGACTGTAACAGGCACGACTACAAAGAGCTGCATTCAACACACTCTCACTCAGCGCGATCAACATACACAGTGCTTTTCATATTAGTTGAAATTCTTGAAACATCGCTGCTTTTTCATTTTTCCAAACCAAGCCCTGCACAATAAACAAGTTTTAGCTTGTAAAGTGGAAAATCTAACCTTAAGCTCTCTCAATAAGAGAAGATACAGCTGAGACACACACACACAAAGAGGCAGCACAAAATAAGCTTGACCATCTTAACACAGAAGATTTTGGACTTGAAATTCATACTGAGTGTGTTTGTGTGTGTGTGTGTGTGTGTGTGTGTGTGTGTATGCTAATTATTAATAAATTAATCTAGGTCATTTTATTCCTTCACTCATTGTGACTTGTGTGTGAATCAGTGCTAAAGCATAAACAGAGCTCAATCTGTGACATCCCTGATTAAATCTGTGAATATGTGCCAGGTGCCAGAAGGCTACGGTACCACAAATAACGCTTTCCATCCATGGTGAGCTGAAAAGCATTGTAACATGTCAAAACCTTGAAGCAACCTTGGGCTACCATGGCGGATCACGTCAGGTAACACTTCTGTGAGCCAAGAGAAGAACTCTGAGGCTGGGTTGAGTACATGACCGTAAAAACCAGACAGCTCAAGAATGGCAACTCCATCAACTGTTTCATAGATGGTAGGATGTGTTGGTGGCATCAACGTCTATCCATCATTATCTCTGCTTGTCTGTTAGGGTCACAAGGAAGCCAGGCCAATCCCAGATAGGTGTCAACAGCATGAATCCACGAACAAACACGCCTTGTTTCAGCAGCTCTGGTGGTGGTGGTGTAATGGTGTGGGGATGCTCTTGAATTGCACAGCGAAAAACTACTCCTTAAAATGTGCATATCTTTTTACACAATCAACCCCCCCCTCCCCCCATCACAGAATCTTAACTGAATGCTTAGTTGTCTGAAAAATCTACAAGATGAATTTGTCCTATGTATCACTTCTTCAGGAACAATTTAGCTGAGAACCAGTTTTCTAAATTTCCAAGCCACACATTTTCCTCTTGATTTTGGCACGCAGACCAAAACGGTCAAAATACTTTGGGCACTGTCACTATGGCAACCACATGGAGCAAAACAGGAAGCGGGAACAGTTGTTACCCACGATGCCATGCGGACAGACGCTCCAGATGGATGCAGTGACTGAGGAATGCCAAGAAGAGAAAAAAAAAAAAAAAAAAAGCCTCCTCACTCTCACTCACTCCCACTCACCCGTGCAGAAACCAAGAGACAAACACAGAAAGATAGGCAGCTAGATAAAGAAGAGAAAAGTGTGTGCATGTGTACATATGACAGAAAGAAAGAGGGAAAAACGAAGTACAGGGGACCTTTTTCATGGAAAAGAGAATGAGACCGACAAAGGGAAACGCAGAGCTAAAGAAAGAACCATGGTGAAAAGGAATGTGGAGGAAGAAATAAAACTTGCATGTATTTTTGAGGAACAGAGAGAGAGAGAGAGAGAGAGAGAGAGAGAGAGAGAGAGAGAGAGAGAGAGAGAGAGAGAGAGAGAGAGAGAGAGAGGGGACCAATAGAGGTGTGAGTGTAAACTTCCTGAGTTCAATCATTCAAGTGAGAGATGCAGAAACAAAGTGTGTGTGAGGGAGAGAGAGAGTAAGCAAGAGAGAAAGAGAAAGGAAGAGCAAGAGAGAATATATGTGAACTGTGGCAGGGCGAGTCCTTCATTTTCCAAATCTTGTAATCCTATTAGGGTCGCGGGGAGGCTGGCGCCTCTCACAGCACACACCGGAATACACCCTGGACAGCCAGCAAAACGCACAGCCAACCGTTCACACTCACACCTAGGGGCAATTTAATACAGCCAATTAGCCTAATGTGAATGTTTTTGGTCTGTGGGAGGAAACCTATGTGAGCACGGGGAGAGCATGCAAACTCCAAGCCTGGGACACGAACCCCAGACCTTCTTGCTGCGAGTCGGACGTGCGAACCTCTGTGCCACCCTGGTGCAATTTCTGAAATGCAACTTTCTTTACTTTGGAAATAGACTTTCATTCTGTGCGAATTCCCCTTTCGTAATCACCACCATACAGCTCCTGCTCATTAATCGACTAAACGCACTGAATTAGTCGAATTAGTGACCAGAAGAAGAGAAATATCAGAACAATGTTTGTAGTAGATTAAGAAACAGTCAGTGGTGAAAGCAAGCTGAGTATTCTGATGCGGTTGTTTTCACTACAGGGTTACAGTGTGTATCTGTTTCGGGGTTGCCAGTTATAGTGCACGAACGCAATACTGGACCATTTTCAGTAGTTTTTGTCCCTGGTAAAAAAAAAAAAAAAAGAAAAGAAAATAAAAAGAAGAAATAAAAGTGATGGGGAAACAGGAAACAAACAAACAAACAAAAATAAATAAATAAATAAATAAAAACACCAAACAAGGCTGAACTTTTTAGGAAGCCTGAATAATGAAGGTTAATGTAATCATATTTACTGTACTTCACATTCCATACGAGTGTCAGAAAAATAAAAGCCGGCTAAATGGAACTGCAAAAACCAGTAAAGTCACTTAATGCAAAAAGTCACTTGAATAAAACAGCAACCATTTTGTAAATGTGACCACCAGCCAGAACGGCTTTATACACAAAATCATACCATTTTAAAATTATTATTATTTTTGACATACTGACAGTCATTAAAAACTTTGAGAGAGAAATTTCTGTACTTGTTGGGGGGTTGGGGGTTTGGGACCCTGTGGCTTTATTGATGGCACTTGAGAAAATAATGAGTTGTCCTTTTGTGACGCTTCACTGCACATGTGTAGGTCACTTTGCAAAAATGGACCAGATGCAGTTTAAGCAAAAACACAACGAGTATCGGCACAATTTGAGGAGTGGTTTGGAAAGACTATATAAAGTAGCGAGGTGTACAGATGGCTGTACACAACCCACCATCAGAAACCTGATTGACCGCCACAACAAGACAGGGTCAGTTGAGGACAGGCCACGTCCAGGGCGAGAGAGAGAGTGACGACTCCCAAACAGGATCGCTACATCCGGTCAGCACTTCCGGGACCGGTTTCACCGCGCTAAACCAGCGCAAACGGAGGCCATACCCGATACTGACTGTTGTGACTTTCATTTTGGCAGGTGCCATTTTGTTTTGTTGTTTTAGATGTGCATCGTTTATTCTTGACACTGTTGTTTGTTGTTTTTTGAAGCCAACATGCTAAACAAATTATCCACATTACAAAAATCCAGTTTTGGGTATCAGAATGAAAATTATGTTGAAAATTATGGTCTCAAAGTTTCTAATGACTGTCAGTGTAGTAGAAATTCCACCATTGAAATTCCCTAGACCTTGAAAACGGGATAACCTTACCGACCTCAACCTTTATATTCCAAGACAGCTGCTTCAGACGTGAAACGAAAGCAGCAGTATATATTGTTTAGTGGCATTTCTGTCTCATCATTTGCGTCCTATCAATCTGTAGACATGTTGCTTCAGTGACCGTATTCACGAAACATCACATAAATGTTTTATTAACTGGAGAACTGCTCTCCTGGCTAGAACAGGCTGGTATTGGTTGTACAACTTCAATTGGAAAAATCAGCTGCAACTTCATTCCCACTGCAGACTTCTGTGGATAATGTAGCTCCTTATCACTCCTTTGAACCACCTATTAGGGTCACTGGGCGAAGGTGGGGTATACCCTGAACAGCACGCTAGACCATCACAAGGCCAAATTACACACAACCATCCACACCCACAGGTAATATGGAACAGCCAATTAGCCTAATATGCATGTCTTTGGACTGTGGAGAGGAAACCGGAGTCCAAAGTTGGTTTGAAAGTGTACGTCTCATCTAAGCTGTTAAATCCACCGATCCTGTCCAGCATATAGTCCATTCAGCGAAATTTCTAGTTTCATAGGAATATGTGGAGCTGAAATCACAAGTGTGGACGGTCCATCCACAGGACACCGTTGCTGCTCCAGGATGACTTTAATTCTCACTACTGCTGTTCCTCCAGTAATCAGGGTTGGAACTTCCAGTGGTCCGTTGGCTCGAGTCTAGTAAAACTCACACAGGTGCAGTTTGTTTTCGGAGCGGTCATCCGAACTACAGTATAAAAACTGCAATGCATCATAGTCTGCCGCAAGGCCATATTTTAGGTGTGTATGAGCATGCACAGATCACCTGCTAATCTAATCCTCGAAAAAGAGAGCTACAGTAGATACGTGTGCAACTTCGGTTCAAAGAACCCGAGATGAGCACCAGAGTTAGCAGGCATTCAAAACCAGTGCCAAGCTGGCAAGCAATCTGTGAGACTGTTCCAGAGAAAGATGGCTTTATGACCATTGTATTTATTTCAGAGACTGTGTGGGAAGCTCCCAGCAGTCACATCTACTTGCGCAACACCCTACCAGGGTTATTCTTAGCCAGAACTCATCCTTTAGAATTTGGCCATTAAGTAAAAGCAGAAACACAGTTCTAACCCTCACTATAATCATTACTTTAAATTGCATTTACAAGTCAGTCGACAATGAGGAAGAGCAAAAACATTTGTATTGTTAGTCAAAGAAGTGTTTAAAACAGATTAGGTACTCCCATGCAGCCAGGCCTAACACGGCCTCTGAGATTTCACCTCACCCAGCATGCATCGTGTCTGATATAAACAAGTAAATATGACTCACCAATTACCATAAATTACTTACTTCCCATTCCCTGTCAAGACATCAGAGCACAAAATAATGACAACTAAATGATTAACAGTAATCAGCTTATTATAACACCAGTAAAAAGTAAAAAAAAAAAAAAAAAAAAAAAAAAAAAAAAAAAAAGCAAAACACAAAAACATGGGAATCCAAAGGCTGAGAAATACGATACATGTTGCCCCAGAATTGGACAAAAAGAAAAAAAAAAATAATTATTATACCTGGTTGTATCCCTTAGCATTAATGAACCCAACTAGCAAACTAGCTCACCACATTTTAGCCTGGTCGATAAGGTCGCCAGGTTCTGGTAGTAATAAATTAAAGATTTATATTCCCAGTGAGCTACCAAATAAATCTCCTGGACCAGTTAATAGGTGCAACTTTACAACCGTTTTTCTTTAAGGCATCGACAGCTGAGGTAGAAAGTCCTCTTTCAACATTACAACTAATCTAACCACCACATCCTAAACCTACCTTCATCCTCTCTATTACAGAGAACCATTTTTGGTTCTCAAACTGTGATGATTCAAGTTGACAGTGAGGGGCAGCTGTGAATCGAGAAACACCTTTGTGCTGAAACGGAAGTGAGATAAAACCAAAACGAAGTAAGAGCTCAACTCAACAAGTCCAGACCCGTTCGAAGGCATGCAGGAGACGCCAACCACGACGAAGTGTTTGTACATGAAAGAGAGAAACTGTTTCTTTGCTGCCTTTCAGCCTCATGCCAAGTTTGACTCTTTAAAATACGAAGTGTTGACCTGATTAAACCGATCGGCTACTCTTCAGTAGTTTATTGTAAACAGTGAAGAAATTTCTACAAGACACAGTGTTCCATCCGGAAGCTACTATTTATACCTGTAGGAATGAAAATAGAGGCAGGTTTGATTCTCACCCCGACCTAAACACCAGCAGCATTGAGGATTTGTCCTCCAAGCGTCATTTACATCACGCTCACACTGCTGGGTAACAGATCTGTGCAGAGAAAGTGCCGAGGCTCAGCAGTGTAAACGTTGGGATCATGAACGGCAGTGAGAGGTTTAAAATGAGGAGAAAAATGTCCCGTATTACAACCACTTTAATGCTCAGTATCTCACTCTGTCCCCCCCCGGTCCTTCTCTCCCTCGGCCCCCCGCCCCTCTGTCTACTCCCTCCTCCCCGTCT
>JAQMYF010000026.1:22026431-22037675 GCA_030014195.1 Neosilurus mollespiculum | reverse complement strand
AAATAGAGTCAATATATTTTATATATATATATATATATATATACACACACACACACACACACACACACACACACACACACACACACACACTTTCACTTTTGTTCGAGTTTTAAATCCACAAACATATTAAAAGTCCCAACACCTCCTGTCATTCACTACTGAAAACACATTACACATCGGTCTGGAAAATAAACCCAACACCGAATCAAGACTGAATCCCTTTCACTTCTATAGCATTTCACTCTGCCTCCTGATTGGCCGTCACTCCTGCCAATCACACTGTAGCAGACTTCTTTCATGCCTAATGTTGGGGTTTTCCAGGTCACCTGGAGTCTGTGCTGATCAAGTCCCCTAATATTTCAGGAGAATTTTTCCTTCCGACTTGGGGAAGAAACCTGGGTGGAGCACCAGCCCAGTTTAGAATTTAGGAAATCACTTATGTTTTTTTCTTTTTTTTTTTAATGTAAAAAATTTTAAGATAAATATTCTGGGAAACTTCATGAACCCTGTGTTAATTAGTTAGCTTTATCCTAAACCATAAATTTGCTCTATTTGCCAGACTCTTCTTTTTAAGTCATAAGAGCAAAAAAACGATATTAATAACTATAAATAATAAGTAATTCCCAGTGAGCTCCCAAAAATGGACAGATTTTGAAAGCCATAAAAGGAAAGAAAAGAACCCTGAACAGACTTCACTTTCCACTGCAGAAAAGTGTGTGATCTTAGTGTCATACAGTTCACTCGGCTTCTAGTTCTACTCCCACACAGAATACAGCAATGCCAAGGTCACAAAAACTTGAAAAACAAACAATTCTTTCGTTAACTGAAGGAAGTTATTAGTCCATCCATCTGTTCCTAACAAACTTGACAGAGCATTAAACATTCCTGACATCATCATCAGTCCCACTGCTCCAAAAGCAACAGGTTTCTGAAAATAGACGAAATCTCTCTGTGTGTGTGTGTGTGTGTGCGTGTGAGTGTTACAGAGCTGACTATTCTGTGGCGAGTAAGTGTGGTGTGGTTCTGTCTCGAGTTCTAGCTCTTTACCTTGAACTGAACTAAGAGCAGAAAATGAGTAGAACTACAAAACAAGACAAAAACATAAAAATACAGTAAAGTCAAAACCAAACATCACAATAAAACTATGAGACAAAACTCTCAAAAAGCCTCAAACTTAACATTCCAAACAGTCAAAACTTCCCCCCAAAAAAGTCTTATTATAAATAAATAATTGGCACAGCAACGCAGGCAAAACACTCGAACAGTAAAAAAGTATGACGGCAATTTTGGGCAAGTGCGCCGAATGCAAATTAAAGATGGCAGCTGCGGCAGCCATATTGGAACTCAGACTGCTGAAAAAAAACCTCGTAGGCTTGTTTAGTTACACAGTCCCAACACCCACACCAAAAATAGTGACTATCGGTGATGGTGTTTTTAAGCTAGTGTGCAGAACACAAATACAAGCTAGCAGCTGTGGCAGCCATATTGGAAATCATACCATGACCAAAACCGATAGGCTTGTGTAGATACACAGTCCCGACATTCACGTCAAATGATTTTGAGCTAGTGCATAGAATACCACTGTGGACAGACGGACGGATATCGTGCGCGACAATACCGCTCACACCAATTAGGCTGAGGGGTAAAAATGCCAAATCCAAAAAACACGAATCTGAATGAGGTCGACTCAAAACGGATCGGTGGGTTGTGTACTGAACCACATCACAACCCTGGGGAATTAAAGGACTGGATGGGTTAAATATCACTGAGCTATAAAATTTTGTACTTGTGAATATTCTGAAAGTTTTCAGTTCGCTTGCATAATCTAATGCATATCAGTGTTTTCTTGGAATCTGTTTTGCCGAGTCGATGCACAGGAACATTGCAAAAACCGCAATGTCAGCAACTGGTAAGAGCAGAAAAAGCATCATTACTAGATCTGTGATAAAAAACTGAATATGAAAATAGCGTTACATCATTTCATTCATTTGCATAGGCACTGCTGCACTGTTCCTCATTACCACGTGCCCTTTACTCTCACCTCGTTTCATTGCAAAGTGCACCGGAACATCTAAACAATACCCAACAATAACAGGAAGTGCAGGCATCCTGAGACTGTTGTGTTAATGGAGCTGAAGAACCGCTGTTTCGTTCCCATGTGCGCATGCACACACACACACACACGCACACACACACACGGCTCAGGCTGGGAAAAAGCCAAGCTGACATTTTACCGTGGCTCAAAGTTAAATCCAGTTGCACTGCACCATTATGAAACAGAGTTGCTCTAATCTGGTGCTCAAGGTTCGCCTGTTTGCTTTACAGTCACTTTCATTGGATCGTTTGTAAACGCAATCCTTATAATAGGTTTATCATTCACAGAGTATGACTGTAATGACATTTCCATACTGAACAGGCAAAAAGAAGTAAAAAGAGGAAAAAAAGTCTACCTGATGAACAAACCAAACCAACACAAGATCGGTGACTGGCTTCAATTCGAATTTCTGAGCCTCCACAGAGGAAAACTTAAAAATATCCCTCAAATATTCCTACTCAGGAAAATCTACTTGTCCCTGCACACGGTTGGGAATCATGTGATACCAGCACTATAAAAAAAAAAAAAAAAAAATTTAATACATTTTTAAAAGTTAAATAAATTAGTTTGAAGTTTGACAGAGTGAATACAGAACAGCTTTTTTATTCCTCAGGTACAGTTAAACTCTTAATGAAATATATTTCATAATAAATAGGTATTTTATATTATATACATACATTTTAAACAAACAAAAAAAAGAAATATGAAATATACACACTGCAAACAATGGCATATAAAGTTAAAGAGTACTGGTATTGGTCATCCTTACAGCATAATGTGGGTATGTAATATGTGATACAGATGTTTATTTTAACATAAATTACCCTAAAAACCACAAAACTGGGTAATTTCCTCCCGTGGATTATTAGCGAGGGCTGAACCAATGATTAGCAGTCCCCCCCTCCCCGGAAGTGACATGAACTCGTTGGTCCGTTTTTCCAACACAGGTAAACAAGCAGATCTATTCAGCGAGCAACATTTAGCTGATAACAAAAAAAAAAAAAAACCCACAACTGTGTTCAAGAAAAACTATGGCTAACAATTTCAAGGAAATGAAGTTACTTATTTGAACCGGACTTGGAGGACGCCACGTTCTAGTGACTCTGAGGACGAGAACGCTGCCAGAGATGAGCGTGACGGTAAATCCAAAATCGTTTATGCAGATAACGTTTTGCCGACTCGGCTTTCCTGTCGTCAGCTGGTTTAGGAACATGAAAAACGTTTTTCTGTGTGATAACGTGCTGTGACACAGGGTCCGTGACGTAACCCGGCCAATCCAACAAGTTCTTGTCACTACCAGGCTGGAACAGCCAATCAGAAAGACAACATGTCTCTGAGCATGCCTAGAGTCACAGCACTCGCACATACTTTGACAAGAAGCAAGGACTGATGTTGTCGTAAGGAGCCACCGATGTCCCGCGTGATCGTTTTAAAGAGCGAGTAACACTAATTCGCCACAGATGCCCTTTAAGATATCAATTATTGAGATTGTGTACCAGGCAGAATGAAAGCAGTGAGGGAGGATAAAGCTGAGGGTATCAGTCTAACACGTGCGCACACACACGGCCTGTATTTAGCACCAACTTTCTTCTCCACTTCCTGACTCATGATAAAAAGAGTTTAGCCTCAATTTCTTTGAACACACATTCAACTGTGCGTGTGTGTGTGTGCGCGCGTACAAGACGAAATGTGAGGCCGTGTGGTGAGAGCAGAGGATGTGGCAATTATAACTGTGTGTGAGAGTGGTTTCAAGTTGTTCCTTGACCATTTTCATGTTGCATAAATATTATTTAAAAGAGGAGCAAAGGCTAAAAATATGAGCTGGGGGGAAAAAAAAAAAAAACCAAGTGTTAAAAGCAGCTTTTGCTTAGTGGTTTATTTTCAGCCCAGAAATCTCTAGAAGCAGCACAGAGTCGTGAAAAGAGAAGTGAAAGCAAGGCAACAAAACACTGAAGCCAAAGGTCGCAGTGAAGAGATTTCCACGTGCTTTATAAACACATGTATATAAACATGGTGGTCCATCGAATGGGACCAAAACACAAGCACCTGCCAAAGTGTATCTGAAGCGTAACTCAAGTATAAGGGTTCAGCACTGTTAAGGTCACGCTGTCACAAACTGTTTCAACATTTCCTACAGCCAAAATATCCAGTTATTACATCAGGACAATTTGAATCAAGACGTTTTTCCTAGCTGTAATCGCGTACAACAACAGACAGAGATTATGCACGTGACCTCACCGCTGGTGTCCATAACACCAATCTGTGGTGAGTACAAAACCAGTCCAATCCATCAGTCATGAATATTCATCGCTGGTCAAGAAATAACAGAAAAGTGGAGATACACAGAGTACACGCAAATCTATACTGTGACTCAAAACTTCAAATGCCGTTCAGGATTAAAAAGAAAAACAACCCGTCTCATGATGGTAATCAGACGATTCTTGTTGTGGTTCTTGGTCATGATGAGTACTGAGATACAGAAACCTTGTGTCAGCAGATTCCCGCACAAACTACAGAACTTAATACGCACTCTTTTATATAAAAAAACCAAAAAAAAAAAAAAAAAAAAAAAAAAAAAAAGCGCACACACACACACACACACACACACACTAGGGTAAAGAGTGCGCCCTGTTTGATAGGAGTTTATAAAGCTCTAAATGTAATTAGTATATACTACATTAAAATGACTAAAAGATCTGATTGGTTCGCTTATATCTTTGGATAATTAACAATGATACTCCGAGGTGAGGTGGACGTCACTGAAGAGTCGTAAAGACTAAACACAGAGGGAAACATTCAATTCAGCTCCACATCCAGAGAGCCTGACGTGGATAATTATTTTAATATATACTACATGGGAACATAAGTAAAATAAATAAAAATAAACAAACAGTTAAAAAAAAACTAACAATTTTCCCCCAAGAATTATCCACTTGGAATAATGATTTTTTTTTTGTTTTGTATACTGTACAATTCTAAGTATTAATTTACTAAATTTATTCCATTTTACTTTATTTATTTAGATTATCTTATTCCGTGTTGCTATTTTCACAATAGTTTACTGCACGAGTCGTCATTTCGTTCACCTGCAATACGTGAGATGTAATGTAGGATAACGACAACGCCTTTGAATCTTGAAAACTTGGTGTCTGTGCTCCAAGTACATCGGGGGAAAAAATTATAATATCAGAGAACATCAGTACTGACTGGTGTAACATTGGTATAAACTTTGGGTGAGAATTTATTTATTTTTTTTATACGATATCGGCGACACATTTTAACAACATCCGTACAAATCAAAGTGAAATCAGTAGAAATGGATCGATTCCAGCAGATCGTGACCAATATCACGCAGGCACACCTTAAGGCATCGTGCCGAGTGGATACGGCTTGAATCGAAATGGTGGACAAAAAAATACTGTTTCTGCATAGTGTACACGAAATCAATAAGTTTTTTTTTTTTTTTTAATATTGTTGCTCATGCTCTTCTCACAAAGCATGCGGAGCTCTTCTGCCTCTGTCATGCATGACACACGTAAAAAATAATATATATACAATATAATAAAAAGTATAAAAAATAATATATATAATAAATAATAAAAACCCCCAATAACAATTCTTGATTTAGTTTGCTTTTTATGGTCACATGGGGTACACAATAAAACAATTATTCGCCTCAGGTGACATCCACCTCGCCTTTAGCAAAAAAACTGCTAGCTAATATTTCAAGCCAAGTATTTTTTATTTATATAATTTTAGATTTTTAGTCCTAGTTTTATTTATTATGGAAAACAGACTGATTATTTAATGGAGGGACCGAGCAGCAATACAGACAGACAGACAGAAAGAAAGAAAGAAATAATCCATCTCTCTGTATTAAACTTCCACTAATAATAATAATAATAATAATGATTTTATCGCCAACAGCTGAAGAAAATCAGCTCTGATCTCTGTGTGTACTTCTGATGGACATAAGGGCTTCAGTTTCTCACAACAAGAGGAGGTTCATGTTTCAAGCAACTGCTCACTCGCATCCACACGTGAGTGGAAGATCACATGCTGCTGAAAGCTGAAGCACAGTCGCCCTGATGAGAACGAAATCTCTCTAATCACGCTTCAATTCTCTCTCTGCACTTACATGCAAAAAAAAGAGAAAGAAAAAAAAAAGTGTTATTCTTCTGAATCACATATGCACTTCCACTGCTGCACACTTGCAAAATCTCCACAGGCATGCAGGTGTTACCACAGCAACCAGAAGCTTGTGAAACAGCACATCAACATCGATTCATTACCCATCAACATTTTTTCAGGTCTTATGTTGGCATTCTTAGAAAAGCGCTCCAAATTCCTGTACTGGACAGGACACTCAGGTTCCTTTATGCTTCTACTTCAACACCGTTTCCCATCGCTCAGAACATCACGGACACGTACACACCCTTCCACTCGGCACAGCCTCGAGCGTGTGAATATAATTAACCAGCGACCACAGCACGACCGATACGGAGTGTGCACCTCATGCACATTGGTAAGAAATGTTCATAGTACTGTATGAGAACCTCATCTAAAAATATCGCGGTCTCTTACTGCACTAGAACACAACGGCAACCACACACGCTGGGAGTGGAAAAGAAAGATCACAACATTCTAGAAAACTGCCCTTTGTACTTCAACAGCAGGTTGAAAAGTTATTCGACCGCCAGTATTGATCAGATTTATAAGAATAACAGTATGCTTACGTACTGTGATTTATACGTCAGTAGTTACAGGTTCAGAAGTATTTCCAAGAAAGCTTTTTTAAAAAATTAATAATAAACACCTGGAAAATAATGATGCTTGCGCAAATATTCTGCCCCTCAGCTTCTGGAAGCTAAAGATGCAATGCTGTCCAAAGAGACCCATTTAACTCCGGATCAGTACTCAGATCGCAAACCTCCGCCAAGCCCAAATCCCCACCCTCGATTTCCCGTACAAAATCCAGCGCCGGACATTTGGTATTGCCGGAAAAATGCCCGTGTGAGTCGGGGAATCGATGACGGAAGTCCAGGTCTGTCATGATTTTCCAACTTCCCTCCTGTCCGGCCCGTTCCAGTCCGAGTGGATGGACAAAAATGAAGCTGCAGAGGGGCTCGAAATAATGTCCGATGAACAGATAGTGGCATCAGTGACGGGAGAGCGAAGTGAAAGTGAGGACGGTGACGACGAGCCGGAACCCACATTTAAAATGAATGTGATAAAAGAATGTGCTGATTCGCTCCTTAAGTTTGTGCAAACACAATATTGTGTATTGAGTGTCGGATAAGTGTGTAAACGTCCGGGACTGCTGCTGAATAATGGCGATTACCGGGCAAATTATGGTAAATGTCTGGGAAAGGTAGAGACCCCGGACATTAGCGACTGCCGGGCTGTTGAGGTTCCTGGACGGCGAACCCCCTCAATAGTCCGGGAAATCGAGGGTGAAGTCTATCTTTCCAGCGTTAGATCAACAGTGAGAAAAAAGATGCTGGATGGAACCACACACTGCCTACACAGGACTAGAAAGGGATTGCGGAGAGGAAGGCCAACAGTTCCTCTCTATCCACTTTCAACTCGGTGCTAGTGCTGGCTCAGAGTAGGCTTAAATTGTGAACCTTCTACGAACCGTCTTCTTCATCATGCGCCATGCAAAGCCATGTCGGACCACATTGTCTCTTGCTTCTTCTTCAGCTTAAGCAAACTATACCTTATACTAGCATTGTGTTTTAATCTTAAAGTTTTTGGTGACCTTGTTGTTCAGAATAATCCCCAACCCCGGACCCTGACACAAGTGGTTCTAGGTTTAGAACCAAAAACATGTTGCCCTCAAGCTTAGACACGGGCTTCAACCTGCTTCGACAGGCAGGCTGCAGATGTAATGATGTAATGCTCCTGCTTTTATTACTGACACAATATCTTTCCTATAAGCGCCAAATAACGAAAAGAAGGGCTGAGCGCCACAGTGATCTAACCCAAAAAAAACTGAAGAATGAGATGGTCGTATTTCGACAGATAAGGTCTATATGTGCCAGAATTATGACATTTTTCTCAAAAAAAAATGTTTTTTTAAGCAGCTTTCTGTTGGTTAGACCACTCAGCCCTTGATATTTAAAACACCGGACAATCTCTGTTCCAGCCTGATGTTTCCTTTCTCTCCTCACGTCACTGTTCCAGGTTTAAGTCTCTTTCTCAGCTCCGTTTCATTACTCGATCACGTCTCTCTTCTCTCACCCCGTCACTGCGTTCCTGAAGTCCTAACATGCCGCAGCATGTCTCTTAGAAGAGTCAAAGACATGAAGCCCTGATATAAAGGGATGTTTGAAATGGTTAGCAGGTTGAGAAAAAGACAGAACGACACTGATAAAACCTGATATTAATGCTAATGGGATTAAACACAGGGCTCCTATTCCAAGTCAAATGGTAGATTCTGACAGAAGAAAAAACTATTTCCATGAGCTAGAATGAACAGAAAAACAGGCCTCCTTTGTGCCAAGCAGACAAACACCAGCCACAGTATTTTAACCCATCCATCTGTGAGCTTTATTTACAAGCTCAGTCAAATCTTCAGGTTTTCCCTGCTAGTAAAATAACCCAATAAAAAAAAAAAACTACAGAGTGGAAAACATTACATTTAATTCTACAATTAAACTTTTCACGTTGCAGTCGCTAATACTATAGACCACAGGTACCAAATTCGAGGCCCACGAGCAAAATCCAACCCTCCAACTCATGTTATGTGAACTGCAAGAAATTTTAAAGTGTATGACTGTCGTACAGTCTTTGCATCAACTATTACCACGAAATGTGATTCAGGATAAAGGACTAAAGGATGGAGTTTCATCAAAAGCCATCCAACAGTTTAGGAGGAGCCACGCACACAAGCCCATCACCAGATTCTAAGATCTACAACTCAATAAGCTGAATTATTAAAAAAAAGAATTTATGGGAGGAGCCAAAAGAGACCAACACAGACATTTACACACAAAGTTAAGATCTTGATACAGACTGTGGTTACACGGACGTACGACTAGACTGAAGCTGAAAGATGAAAGGATTTGAATAGCACTTACCGCCACTGCCATCATGGAGTCGTCTGGCTTCCATTCGGCCTGCTGATAGAAACCAAACTGAGCTGCTGCCTTCTCCGATTCAATATAACTCACTATCAGAACACTGGGCTGGAGAGACAAAGAGAAAGAGGGACAGGCATGTAACTATTAAGCCAGACTGTGTTTTAGCTTTCTGAAGGGTTATCGAACCCCTTTTTTAAACTTGAGCAGTAGAAAACGAGAACATTTACACAATTCATAAAATCCAAACAACTACTATTTTTATGCACACAACAGAAGCAGGTGACATCAATATTTATAAATATATAAAATGAATATTATACATAAAAGACTTTCCTAGGATATACATATATAGTGCACAGAACACGGGAGTGGCGCAACTTGACAGGTTCGCTATTTGTGGATTAAAAAACATCCCCATTATGCTCCCCAGTGGCACGTAGACAAGGGGCGCGACTATTAACTCGGAGATCGCAAGTTCAAATCCGAATTGATGCCACAACCATCCGTATTGATGCCACAACCATCCGTGACCGGAAGTCCATAGGAGCTAATTTGCCGAGCGCTCACTGGAGGGAGGGATGGCATACGCTCACTTCCCTGTCACTCACAGCGATCACCAGCCAATCATGGGCGTCTGTGAGCTCATTCGTACGAGAGAGCGGATAGCGCTTTCCCTCCGAGTGTGTTAGACCGCAGCAGTTCGAAAAAAGGCGGGTAGCAGCATCGCCCATCCCTGGTTGGTGGTGGTCGTGTGACAGGAAAGGCAATACTTGTTGGGTGGGAAGTGAATACGACTAAAATTAGGGAGAAAAATGGAGGGAAAGAAAATCCCGATTAAAGAAAATATCCCGAGTGGATAATGCTTGGAAAAAAAACGATGGATACTCTTATTTAGTCAGTCAATTGAAGCAGGCAGCACCAACATGGTCAGGCTTTAAAATAATAATGACAATAATAAAAAACCCACCATAAAAGTTTGTTTTTCCTTGTAGTATATACTAAAACTCTGAATGAGTTTAATAATATACAATTCAGCTACTATTCTTCTGGCGGAGCTGACAGGCTTCTGTAATAGTTAAAATATATAACAAACTATAAAATCTCATTTAAGTTTGCTTTTTATGTTGCCATGTATTACGTATTAAAACAATTATCCACCTCAGGCTCAGTGGATGTTGCTCAATTGAATGGTCCCCCATCCACCTTCCGTCTCGGGGACAATTCAGTGACATCCACCTCGCCTTCGGTGCATAACTGTTAATCCTCCACCCTGCAACCTCTTGAAAAATGTACACAGAGCATCAACTAATCTGTTAGATTTCCTATGTTCCCGTGTAGTATATGCACTGAAACAGTTAGACACCTCAGTGTTGGGGGAATCTTCCTGAATAGTCCCCTCGACATTCCGTCTAACCTTTGCCAATTAACGAGTATGCATCACAAGATGTCGATTTACCTATCAGCTGAAACCGCTAGCAAAACAGTTTAAAGTGTATAAAATTAATTATTCAACAGGAAAGATATTTACTCAAAACTGACATCTACTTGCAAAGTTAAAATTAAACAAGTGCACGTGTACATAAAAAAAACTGCGCAAAATGTCAATGCAAGTACGATAACGTAGGTTAGTAACTTAGATCACGTAGGATCAGTTATACAGTACATGAGGATGGTTTCTTCAATCCTCAGAAAGTCTTGCTGGCTCTGTGTTTGTGCTGATTGTGGTGTGATCAGCACCAATACAATACGTCGCCATACTCAGAACACACCAAGTCATCAACACATAACAGCCCAAGAGGTGCGTTTAATAAGACTTGCACAAGATGTTCATAAAAAAAACCTTTAAAAAGACACACGTCACCATACTTAAAAAAAGAAAAGAAAAACAAGTGTTAAACATGACAAAAGATTAACATTCATCATTCATTTCCTGAACCGCTTAATCCTAATTAGGGTAAAAGATTACCATGATATAAAAAAATTTAGGAGGCGTTCATAACATGCCTATGAAGGTGTTACGTAGCATTGAGGTCATTCTGTATGTCACTGTAGTATGAATTCATG
>JAQMYF010000026.1:22000704-22010873 GCA_030014195.1 Neosilurus mollespiculum | reverse complement strand
CGACAATTTCTTTCTTTCTTTCTTCCCCCTCCTTTCTTTTCTTTTCTTTGTGGTCTACGTTGTTTACGCCGGGCTGAGTTTGCTGACCCGGATCCTAGTAGAAAAATAACTGAAACTGCCCGGCGCCACCTAGCGGACTGGAGGACAGAGTGCTGCATCAGTGATCAGAAAAGTCCCCTCAATCACCCCTCAAGCAGAAACACTGCACATGTTTTTGAGCTGTAAACCAAATATTATGGTTGTGCAATGATGAAACACATAAATGCAGATGTCTTACTGACAAAATAACGTTAAAAAACCAAACAAACTCCACATTGTAGGTTAAAATGGCTTAAAACACCACCTTCTTGTCATAATCAACACAAGGCCTTCCAAGGCCGAGTCGACTTCTTGGTACTTCCCAACCCACTCAGTAATTTTCCAAATCTATCAGGGTCACAACACAGGGCAGCGGTGGGATACACCCTGCACAGCTTGCCCGACCACTGCAGGGCCACTCACTCACTCATTTGCCCAACAGCTCAGTTCTATTAGGGTCGCGGGGAGGCTGGAACTCATCTCAGCCGACACCGGGTGTGTAGTGTATGGTATGTATGAAGGGTTGCATATGGTTGTTGGTTGGGGCTTTCTGCACTGGTTCATGCACAGCAGGGGAATATGCAATGGGGAATAGGACCTTAACAGGTCCTAATAATCCTCCCACTCACTCATTTGCCTTAGCGTTTAATTTTATTAGGGTCGCGGGGATGCTGCAGTCTATCTCAGTGGACTCAGGACGAAGGTACTGTGCACCATGAACAGCTTGCCAGACCATCGCGCAGATAGACACACAACCATTCACTCACCTTCACACCTACCTTTGGGGCAATTTGGAACAGCCAATTAGCCTAACCTGCATGTCAATCATAATTGCCGAGCTCAGGACTTGGACCCAGGACCTTCTTGATGTGAGGCGAACGTGCTCACCACTACGCCACCATGCGGCCCCATAGTAATCCTGTAATGGTGAATTATAGTCAGTGGCATGTGAAGTTGGGACTGGTGGGAATCTTTTATGAATACATCAGCATATGGATACCAGGAAAGAAGTCTAATTACATGGTGACAGCTAAAATCTGGTATAGAAGCAACAGGCATTTAAGCATGAAAGGGAGTTTTATTTTAATAAAGCGGTCAAGCCAGGGGTTCCTCCATGCAAAGGAACAAACAAAAGAACCCGTTAAAGTTATAGAACAAATGTTTCTTTCCAAAAGTGCCTTATAAGAAAAAACACAAACAGTAATTGGTTCCAGCAGATTTAGTTTTATTTATATTGAAAGGATGACACACAATGGATAATCATATATACAAAATACTGTCGATTCACATGAAATGTTGACTACTGGTCACCAACCCTGTACCTGGACAGGCCTTTTCTCTTTCTGCAGGTTTCATCACTCTCGGTCGTATGCCAAATCCTATTAGGGTTGCGGGGAGGCTGGTGCCTATCTCAGCCGACACTGGGCAAAGGCGGGGTACACCCTGAACAGCTCACTAGACCATCACAGCTCCAACACACACGCAACCATTCACACCCTCTCCTAGGGGCAATTTGGAACAGCCAGTTAGCCTCATGTGCATGTCTTTGGACTATGGGAGGAAACCGGAGTGACCGGAAGAAACCCATGCAAGCACGGGGAAAACATGCAAACTCCACACAGAAACACCCTCGCTGAGCCTGGGACTCGAATCCAGGACCTTCTTGCTGTGAGTCGGTCGTGATGACCACTATGCCACCGTGCCGCCCTCTGCAGGTTTCATCACCAACCAAAATCGAACACACCCTTTTTTTTTCTGCGATCAAAAACTTCTTAGAATTATGATTCGATGGACAGGTACGTGGACCAGGGCTGCAGTTTAAGTTTCTATGAGAAAAGATCTCTCCAGGAACAAGATTAGTGACCACCACACTATGAAGAGTTCTACAATTTAAAAAGAAAGGGTCTATATCATGTATATGGGTTAGGCAAGAATCAATTCCTAATATGTGACCCAGCATCAAAAAATGGGCCTTAATATACCAGAGAGACTTGACTTGAATTTTCTTATAAATAAATTAATTAAACTTGAGACATATTTTTGTCAAATTTTGTCTGATTAAAAAAAGAGATGGCTGTATATGTATGTACATAACTCAAAAAGTCACTTTGGTGCATTGAGACTCATTTTGTGGTGATGGGTCCCATATAAATGCCAATAAACCTGTTCACATAAAGCATTGTACAAGGGTACATGTTTTCACTTAATAAATATGGCTTAAACTGAATCTTTACTACTATGGATAGTATTTAATCCCATAATCTTGGAACAAAGGACAAGTGACAGCAGCCAGTGCGAGTATATATCTTTATATATATATATATAAAATTATTCTTTTTAAATTGAAATTTGATTGAAATTTTTTGCAACAACTGGCTGTTAAACTCCACACTTGTACTAAAATCTGGAAAATATTATAAGCCTAAATAAAAAGGATTTGATTAACCTTCATGTTTAGCTTAATGTCTCTAAGAAATATGAAAAAAAAATAAAAAGTTTATTTATCATATTTACATTAACAAAGTGATGTTTGGGTCATTTCGAACCTGAGAAAATGGCTGATGGTTGTAAATCAAATTTTTTTTTTTACACATTAGATGTTCAATTCGGTCATATATACAAACACACCTGCCATCAGGAGGATCACCAAACATGGGAAGTACTTGTGTGTGTGTGTTATGATTAATGTGTTTCATATTGAGAGGGGGGAATAATAATGATAACAATGAAGTCATAAAATTTAAAACTAAATGTGAAATAATAGGACGCGTCATTATTAAGTGTTATACAGAACAGGGGCCTCAAGAAATAGAACATTAAGCAAATGAATAGAACTTTATATGCGTTAATATAACACTGAGTGTTTTTAGTGCAATATAACTGAATAGTACATACTAACGGATTAATATTTACGTCACCGGCAATAAGTTTAGTGATATCTGTGAAAAGTAAACAAAGTAACATGATCTGAAATGTTAGCATCCTCATCCTGCAGAAATCCTACATTTACTGCAGAAATCAACGCATTCAGAAACAAGTCAGCATCTTCAGTCAATAAAATAAAATACAATAAAACACCAAAGAGGGAAAAGAGGACAAAATGAAATGAATTCATTGTTTTTTCTAAGCAACACTTCTAAAAAAAATATGTGAAATTTAGAGGTTGTTATACATGAAATGAGATTCACATGTAACGACGCTCAGTGCATTTAACACTTTTTAAACATGAACGGCTCATAACTTGCTCCTACGCAGGGCTAAAAGTCAAAATTCACCACCAAAATCAACAATAACAACATTGCAGCTAATACTTATTTTAAAAAATATGTAAAAAGTGAGATGTCCCTTTTTATATACATTTCATTTGATTGGAATTTGATGCTTTAGTTCAGGGGTGTCGGACTTATTTTTACTGCGGGGTCCATCGGTAAATTTGTAGGTCACCGAGGGCCAAATAATCACAGAACGTCTATTAAAAAAGGGCAACCAAGAACTAGATTAGTTTCGGTCTAGACTGTCTACTTTTCCTATATTCACCTTCCGTTCCTGACCAAGTTACAGAGGCAAGCTAGCTTGCGGTCTTTCTTGAGCCATGAATGACTAGCTGTTTATTTGAAATAGGTTGGCGCCACCTACTGGATGAACAATGAATCATGTTTCATGATAATGGTTGGTGCAAAAAATGTACGGTAATCATTTGCTGTAATAGCTCTTGCGGGCCACATAAAGTATGCTGGCAGGTCAGATTTGTCATCCATAACAATGAATCAATGGCATGAATGGCTGTTCATGCAGCAATATACAGCTTTTGTACTTTTAACTGTTTGCATTTATTTCAATGTTTGCCATCTTTTCACTCATATATCATATTTTTAGATTCTCTTGTCATGTTCTTTAATATCATTATACTGGACAGCAAAGGAAAACTATTTTCATCCCAAGCATTTTAATCCCTCTTTTTTCCTCATTTAAAGTAAGCGCTTGTGTTTAAGGGACGTGATCTAGAGGGCGACTCAAATCTCTTCCTCCTAAATACTTCTACTTGGAGAAGATCTGGCAACCTCGAAGGTGTGAACGTCACACACAGGTCATTTGCAAGACTGGTGCAGGAATTTAAAAAAAAAAGTAAATAAATTGACGCAAGCACCTGCGTAACTTCTTAAAGAATACACAAACACAGAGATACGTTTCAGACTCAAGTTTGAACACAGCCTAACTTGTGACCAACACTGAATACTGACGCAGTTGGTTGAATCCTCGTTTGAATCCTAACTCTTTTCTTACTCTCATGGAGTTGTATTAGGGAACAGTGAGTTGAGAAATGAGTTGAGATCCAGTTCATTTTTGAATACTGACGGTACATAAATAGTTCTTGGTAATGGGTTCAGACTTTCGGACGGGACAGAGAGGCACAGAATAAGGATTTTCCTAGTGAGCAACACTGCATCTCTGCAGTGTGAAATTTTTAGTCATTTATAAAAATTATAACAATTTCTATTAAAAATATATCTTTCTCTCTATACACTGCCTGGGCAAAAAGAAGAAAAGAAGGACCACCTTTAGCCTTGATTACAGAACTTAAGCAACACCACAATGTTTATTTTCATCCAGAGTTGCAATCGTTTCTCACCGACATCTTGAATCGATGAAGGAAAACTGAACCACTCCATAAAGTCTTCTCCAGCACATCCCGCAGTCTTTCAATAGGGTTAAAATCAGGACGCTGTGGTGCCAGTACATATGTGAAAATGATTCCTCATGCTACCTAAAGCACTTTTTTCCCCCCTATTGGAGCCCCAATTTTAAATTCGTGCCATCAGGGAAGAAAAGTTGCATTGATGTGATAACCTGCTGATTCAGTACATTCAGGTTGTTAGTTGACTTCATTTCATGGCCACATATTGTTGCTGACCGGACTAAGCGACGCAACAATGCCATGGAGATTATATGCTGTACTAAAGGCTGAAGGTGGTTAAACAAAATATTAGTGTGCAACCTTTTTTTTTTTTTTTTTTTTGGCCAGGCAGTGTATATACACACACACACATGTGAAACTTGCAACTCTGATGACCTCTGAATCTGAAATCTGAGTGAAAATGCCCTGCCAAGTGCTTCATCAGCTGATTAACAAAATATTTTGATTCTATCCAAGACTCTCGACACTCTTATTTAGTCATTCATCCATCCATTCATTCATCCATCCATTCATTCATCCATCCATTCATTCACAGCTCCGTAGTTGTCCTGAGTGGAAGTCTGTTGATGTCACATTCCAAACTCTAATGAGTTGATGGGACGAAAAATAAAACATTTTTAGGAGCAGTAGCATTATAGTATTCTCTCTCTCTCTCTCTCTCTCTCTCTCACACACACACACACACACACACGCACGCACACATACAGGTCCCGTTCATGCCTTCTCAACAGGCGTCATTCCAATGAGCGCGCCATTCTTCTCGACGGTGTCGTCATCTTTAGCATTGACGGGAGAGTACGAAGTGTCTTCCTCTGCGGAGCTCTACAGGAAAGAGATTCTCGTGTTATTCAAATTCGTTACAATGCTAAAAAGGGAGCTGAGATGGAGCAAGAAAGGGCTGACGATGAGTATCCAGTACACATTTGAAAGTGCGTGTGGTTCATTAGCCTAATCTATGCGTCTTTGGACTGTGTGAGGAAACCGGAGTACCCAGAGGAAACCCACACAAGCACGGGGAGAACATGTAAACTCCACACAGAAACACCCTTGCTGAGCCTAGAACCTGAACCCAGTGTGTTCTTGTTGTGAGGCGTACACTGTGCCGCCATATTCAAATATATGAAAGTAAACTTTGCAATGACAACAAACAGGGTATACAAACTAGACAAACTACATGTAAATAGGGAACAAATTAATAATAATTATTCAGTACATTATTCTTACCAATTATTATTAACCAATAATTATTTGTGGGTTTATTTATTACCCCAAAACCCACTGTGCACTTCACATGACTGTGATACTTACTGCTAGGAAGAGGTGGCACTAAGAACAAAGAGTGTGTGGTGTAGAAGGGAGAGAATTTTCTCCAAAGGAAGAATGCCAAAGGATGATACTAATCAGAACTTATCAATTGGCAAGGCATGTGTTACTCCTTTTAGTTGGAGGTTCCAGATCATCTTCAACTAAAAGGAGCAACACTCTTGCCTGTGCTGGCCTGCGCTGCTCTTGGTAACTTGCGTGGGTCATTATTAAAATGAACTGGCTGTGTCTGGTTTCATTCATTTGCACACTGTTCACAGATAATCTGCGAAACTGGCCACTCCCATCCTTCCTTTCCTTCTTCTTTTTTTTTTTTTTTTGCAGTGTCACACTAATTTGTATGGAAGCCCATTTATGCCACTAGAGGAAAAAAACGTTGGCTTGTAAGTCATAATTATGAGATACTGAGTCATAATTATTAGTAAATCATAATTATAATATACTGTCACGATTATTAGTTAGAAAGTCATAATTGTGAGTTAGAAAGTTATAATTATGAGATGATAAGTCATAATTATGAGTTAGTAAGATAAAATTATGACACTGTGATACTTAGGAGTCAGTAATTCATAAGTACGACTATGAAATGCGAAACGTGAAATGTGCTGAAATATGAAATGCCGTAATGTTGTAATGTTGGGATAGTAACTAATAATTATGAAACAGGCTACCAAGCCATTTATGAGTTAGAAATTCATAATGAGGAGATCCTAAGCCGTAATGTTGAGTTAGTACATGACATTTTTACTTAGTATCTCATTTATGACCAAGAATTTCATATGTATGACTTACTAACTCAATTCTGAAATGGCATAATCATTATCATAATTACTGACCTATAATACGACTTTTTTTTTTCCCTTCAAGTGGCAGAAATGAGCTTTCATAAATTTGCCTGCTTAGTCATTTTGGCTGTAAACGTCTGTTGTAACGTTGTCAGAACTCACACACACCTTCAGCATGCTGGGAAATAAAGGAACTGTCAGTTTAAAGTCTTGTGACTGTAACCAGAAAGTGTGGCTGTGAATGTCACCCCATGTTATGACCGAATGAAAATGAGGAAGGGAGAATAACAGTGAACTTTCCCAGAAATCTTCACGTGTATATATACACACCCTATACACCCCCCCCCCCCCCCTTTCTCACTCTCTCTCACACACAATGACAAAAACCCATTACCTTCTTCCTGCAGGCGATGATTAAGGGGATAATGCCGATCAGTAACAGAATGATTCCCAGGACCAACAGGATATAAGGGAACTTTGGCATAATCGTCACAAGAACAAGCAGATTGTGCAGCTTTGCAGCCGATGCATCGTCAATCACAACAGACTAAAACACACACACACACACAATCCATGTACATTACAATACAAGCTGTCTAACAGGGAATCACCACAGACACCAATAGAAATAATGTATTGCAGCAGTTAGAACATATCATGCATAGATTTCGGTACTGCCTAAAAGTGAAGCTCTCTACTGATAGGTGTCTGAGCCAGGGTTTGCTTTTCAGCGCCTTTCCTTTCCTAAGCTGATTTCTACTTTTTATTTGTATCACCTTCGTCTTGTTAGTTTGAGTACCCGTTTAACATGTTGATGTTATGTCAAGCTTCTGAGTTCGGCATTTGCCTCATGAACATTTATTTACCTGGAAGTCCATCTGCCTACTTCACTTAGACTGGGCATTTTTTATTCTGCCTGAGGGTATTTCATTGTTGCCCATCATTATGCAAGTCAGCGATAAATAACAGCCAATCAGAGATGGCAAAGATGGCATGTTTGATTGATTACCTTTAAAAAAGAAGGCATGAATGTATTCATTTTGAATATAACTTCACAATCACATCACATACCTCATTCAGGAACATGATGGGGAAGATGGTGCCATTCAGGTTTCTAGTCATTCTGCAGAACACACACACACACACACACACACACACACACACACACACACACACCTTGGTTTCTACTGACACAATGATAAAAAAATTAACCCTATGTAAAAACATTTAATGCTTCAATAATTTTAATGATATAAAAATACATTTACACGGAGCCCGTAAGGGGACACAGAAAAAAAAAAAGTGGTTTCTCGTGCGCATGAGAAAGTATCTGGAGCACACGAGAAAGTATAAACTATGTATATAAATGGAAATACGTGATTTAATTGTGCTGTATTTTAACCTTGGACTTGGCTATAAAGACACTGCAGCCTATAAAGATGTTATGTTCTCTCCGAACGACACTTAAAGTGGGTTTTGAAGTCTTGTGGCCTGTTTCGGTGCAGGAGATACACCAACCTTCATCAGTCACCTGATCACCTGATAACATAACAGTGATGCCAGACAAGCAAAGCTGCAGTGTCTTTATAGGCGAGTCCACGGTAAAAATACAGATCAATTAAGTCACGCATTTCCATTTATACACATTGTTCATACTTTATCATTTGCACCAGAAAACCACTTTAAAAAACCAATATATATTTTCTATATATACCCCCCCCTCCCCCTCTGTGTCCCTTTACGGGATTCGTACATTTAAATGATAAAAGGTCTAAAAAAAAAAAAAACCCTATAAAATCCAGAAAGTGTTAAAAAAAAGAAAGAAAGATGTGTGTGTGTACTTACGGAAATCCTGTAACTCTATCAAGTTTAATATTGATCTGAGCCCTTTTAGCAGCACGAACTGGCACACCTGTGGTCTGTTCATGCGCACACACACACACACACACACACACACACACATATCACTACATTGCTAGGAATTTTAAAAGCACAAGAATCCATTTATTTAATCAATTATCGCTGTTATTAATGCATTAATAAATGTTCTACAATCACTACTAGAGGTTACAACCTGGTACAAAGGGGCAAATATGAAATACCCCTAAACCCTGATTCTATTTCAAATACTCCCAGTTTTTAAGAGACTGGTTTAAAGCTTGTACACAGTAACAGAACATTTTATTACTTGATGCACTTTGATCGATTAGATTATACTTATTAAAGTTACAAAAAGATAAATTAAGTCCTTATTGACCGAAAGCCGTAGAAACAATACCCCATCAAAGATTAATCATTCAATCATTTATTCATCCACCGAACCGCTTAATCCTGCTAGGGTTGCTGGCCGACTCTGGGTGAAGGCGGAGTACACCGTGAACAGCTCTCCTGTCCATCGCAGGACCAACATACACAACCATTTACACTCACACCTAGGAGCAATTTGGAACAGCCAATTAGCCTACTGTGCATGTATTTGGACTGCGCGAGGAAACTAAAGTATCCAGAGGAAAACCCATGCAAGCACGGGGAGAACACGTAAACTAAAGGCAAATGCCCTTGCTGAGCCTGGGATTCGAACCCAGGACCAACCCATAACAATCATAAGTGCAATGAGACGAGTGTAAGATAATCAGATTCACAGAACGGTTTTAGGATGTGATGTTGATCCAGAGTAAATTTGCTTACCGGGTTCAGATCGAGGAAAGTCTGATGATGTTCATGCACTGGTGAAATTCCCTCAATGGCATCGACATATTTCTGATCAGCCAAGTAGAAATGAGGGAATGAAACAATGACTGGAGCACCTGGAAAAGAAAGATAGATTACATACAGTGGTGCTTGAAAGTACAGGGCAACCACGTCACACCTGATTCTCATCCAGATTATCTCAGTCACACTACATACACCCTTCTCTCTCTGTCTCATTTTTTTATTTGGGTGAAAATTGGATGATGTTTCAAATCGAGTTTGTGCAGAAATACACAAAATTCTTCAAAAACTTTCAAGCACCACTCAAGTAAATAAGAACCTCTTATGTAAAATCTGGTTAGCTCTTAAATTAAAAAGCTATGTTTAGAGAGTGGCTCAGATATTTTAAAACCACCATGATTCAACGTCCACCACAATCCGCCAACATCCAACACGATCCAACATCCAACACGATGATTCAACATACAACACAATCCAACACGATCCAACAGCCACGATGATCCAACACGATCCAACATCCAACACAATGATTCAACATACAACACGATCCAACATCCAACACAATCCAACACGAT